>CM038680.1:337252964-337698577 GCA_021605205.1 Aegilops longissima
ACAGAACGCACTCACACATGCGCGCATGGCCGCTCGTCCATGACCGGCCATGGCCAACAACAGGAGCAGCCGGCGGGAAGGCGAGGCCACGCGCGGGACGGGCCCGCCTGGGCGCAGTGGGAGCGGCGGCGGACGCGGTTAGGCGCCGGCGGCGCGGACAGGCGGCTAAGGCGGCGGGGCAAGTGCTGCGGCGACGGCAGAAGCAGCGAAGAGCAGGGAGCGGGCAGGGCAAGGAAGATGCAGCTAGCGACAGCATTAGTAGCAGTTAGTAGTAGCACGCAACAGCAACTAGGAGCAGCATGAGCAGCGGAACACGTACGCAGAAGCTCAGCCTCCGGCCATGGCGGCAACAGACGAACACGGGACGGAGCCTAACGGAGTGGATCGAAGATGGGAACGAGGGGAATTGGCCAAGGAGCTCACCGCGAACCTGTAGAGGTGCAAAGCAAGCTCGGGGAAGGCTTGGAGGCGGCAAATCGAAGCGGCGATGAGCGGCGACCGGAGGTAGAAGATGACTCGATCCAGGCGATGCAGCACGAGGGGGCTCGAGCTGGTCCTCGCAGGTGACGTAGACGATGAAGGGGGAGCCGGGGGAACAAGCTAATTTGGCGCGGGGACGACGTTGGCCACGCGGACGACAAGGCCGTGGCAACGGCTGCGGCTTCGCGCGTTGCAGAGAAGAGGACGAGCGAGTGAGAGGGGAGGAACGGGGCGAGGGTTTGTCCAGAGGCGCCGGGGTGCTCTTATCCATCGGGGGGGTTCGTTGGATGCTTGACACGGCATCAAACATCGGCGTGGACGGCGGGGGCGCATCCACCACGCCATGGCCTCCCTGCCTCTGTACAGAGGTTGGGGAAAAGGCCACTGTGGGCTTGGGCTGAGTGCACTGTGCACTTAGGCCCAATGGCACAGTAGGTGTCTAGGCCTTTTTCTATTTGTTTGTTTGTTTGTCTTCTCTTTTTTTTTTTTTTCTGTTTTCTTTTAACTTCCAATCTATTTTAACTCTATTAAGATAAATAATTAGCGCCTAAATTAGTATTGTAATTAAGCCTCTGCCATAAAAATCTTGACTTCCAAATAAAATAGTTTAGGATTTTATAAAATACAAAAGTCATTTATTTAATTATTTTAGCCACTATGTTAATTACTTTTGAGCATTAAAACATGTTTTAAAAATATGGTTTTCTCTACCACTATTACTCATGAATTATTTGACACGTTTAGAGCATTTTAATTTTAATGTTTGGGAACTTTTATTGTTATACTTAAATTCAAATTCAAATTTGAATCGGTTTTGAACTAGCACGAGATTAACAACAGTAGCCGTGGTGACGTGGCATCATTAACGTGGGATTACTGTAGCTTAATTATCCGGGCGTCACACTCAAGGAGACCTTTGAAAATCTGCGCCGATTCCAGATCAAGCTCAACCCAGAGAAATGCGTCTTCGGAGTACCAGCCGGCCAGCTCCTTGGATTCCTGGTATCCGAACGCGGCATAGAGTGCAACCCGTGAAGATCAAGGCGATCGAAGGATGGAAGTACCCGCCGACGCTAGATGTGCGAAGTTCACCGGCTGCTTGGCGTCTATCACCGATTCATCGACCGGTCAAGCGAGAAAGCTCTTCCTCTGTACCAGCTTATGAAGAAGACCACCTTCTTGAATGGAACTCAAAGGCGGACGGCTTTTCTCCGCTTAAAGAGAATTCGACTACTCCCCGAAGGTTTGGCGGCTCCGACTCCAAAGGAGCCCATGCTCTGATATTGCCGCCACCAGCGGGTAGTCAAGACTGATCATTGTAGTTGAACGCAAGGAGGAAGGCAAGGCGCTACCTGTCTAGAGACCAGTGTATTACCTGAGCGAGGTACTGTCGACCTCCAAGCAGAACTACTCCCACTACCAGAAGATGTGTTACCGCGTGCATTTTGCCGCCAAGAAGTTGAAGCCTTACTTTCAAGAACATCCAATCACCGTGGTTTGCACGGCCCCACTAGCAGAGATCATCGGACGCCGAGATGCTTCAGGACGAGTGGCCAAATGGGCCATAGAGTTGGCCCCCTACACCATCTATTACCAGCCCCGCACCGCCATCAAATCACAAGCACTGGCCGACTTCCTCGTCGACTGGGCCGAGACCAAAGACCGCCGCCAAATACCGACTCCACCCATTGGCGGATGCACTTTGATGGCTCCAAGATGCGCACCGGCTTCGAGCCGGCGTGGTCCTCACATCCCCCAAAGGCGACAAGCTCAAGTACGCGCTGCAGATCCATTTCGCCGCCTCCAACAACGTCGCCGAATACGAGGCGCTCATTCACGGGCTCCGGCTTGCCAAAGAGCTTGGCATTCGCCGGATCCTGTGCTATGGCGACACCGACTTGATGGTCCAACAGTCATCCGGCGACTGGGACGCCAAAGATGCAAATATGGCGAGCTACCGCTTTCTGGTACAGCAACTGAGTGGATATTTTGAGGGATGCGAATTCCTCCACGTACCAAGAAACGACAACGACCAAGCAGATGCCCTGGCAAGAATCGACTCTACCCGCCAGGCAATACCATCCGGCGTCGCCCTTGAGCGCCTCCTTAAGCCATCTGCCAAGCCACCAGAGTCGACTCCATTTTGTGCCGGCTCCCCCTGAAGAAGTCGGGTCCGACTCCAAAGCCTCAGCAGACGGCACAAGAATCCTTGCAGACGCCCCCAAGAACGTGGCAGTCGAAGCCAGCCCGGGGACTGCGGCGACCATTGCGAAGACTCCAATACTCGGCCCGGGGACTGCGCCAGTCGGCCCGGGGACTTCTTCAACCCAGCAAGCTGCTGCGAATTCCAGCCCGCCGCCTCCCAGCCCAGCCGCCCTCGTCCAAGTAGCAGTACTGGCAGTCGAAGAAATAGCAGCACCCTCATGGGCCCAACCCATCCTGAAGTTCTTAGTAAGCGGGGAGCTTCCAACTGATGAAACCTTGGCTCGGCAAGTGCAACGCCGAGCGGCAGCCTACACTATAGTCAATAGAGAGCTGGTCAGGTGCAGCGTCACCGGTGTCTACCAGCGCTGCGTCGAGTCAGAGCAAGGCCAAGCAATCCTCGAAGACATCCATCAGGGCGAGTGCGGCCATCATGCAGCCTCAAGAGCACTCGTCGCCAAAGCCTTCCGACACGGTTTCTTCTGGCCAACTGCCCTAGAAGAGGCCAAGGAATTAGTTCAAAAATGCAAGGGGTGCCAGGTGTTCCGCTCCAAGCCGCTTCAGCCGGCTTCAGCGCTCAAGACTATCCCCATCGCCTGGCCCTTTGCTGTTTGGGGCCTGGACATGGTGGGACCATTCAAAACGGCACGAGGTGGCCTAACTCACTTACTTGTCGCCGTGGACAAGTTCACCAAGTGGATAGAAGCAAGACCCATCAAGAAGTTGAATGGTCCTACGACAGTGACTTTCATCGCCGACATCACGACTCGGTACGGCGTACCACACAGCATCATCACCGACAACGGCACAAATTTTGCCAAAGGCGCCCTGGCCCGTTTATGTGCATCGCAAGGCATCCGACTGGACTTAGCGTCCGTTGCCCATCCGCAGTCAAAAGGCCAGGTGGAGCGAGCGAACGGCCTCATCCTGTCTGGCATCAAGCCTCGACTGGTCGAACCATTGGTGCGTTCGGCCGGCTGCTGGCTTGAGGAGTTGTCAGCCGTCCTCTGGAGTCTGCGCACGACTCCAAACAAGTCAACTGGCTTCACACCCTTCTTCCTCGTCTACGGTGCCGAAGCCGTCATCCCAACGGATATAGAGTTCGACTCCCCGCGAGTCACCATGTACACCGAAGAGGAAGCAGAAGAAGCAAGTCAAAACGGCGTCGATCTGCTGGAAGAGGGCCGGCTGTTGGCACTCAGCCGGTCCAGCATCTACCAGCAGAGTCTGCGCCGCTACTACAACAAGAAGGTCAAGCCAAGATCATTCCTAGAGGGCGACCTTGTGCTCCGGCTGATCCAGCGAACAGCCGGCCAGCACAAGCTGTCGGCGCCTTGGGAAGGCCCATTCATCATCGACAAAGTCTTTGAGCAACGACTCCTACTACCTGATCGACGCTCAGAAGCCCCGAGCATGCAAGAGGGACGACTCCGGCAAAGAGACGGAGTGGCCATGGAATGCGAATCTCCTCCGAAGATTTTAAAGTTGATGCAGTATGTACCACGCTACCCTTTGTGTTTGAAGTACCAAGACTCCGGGCCCCCCGAGACGAGCTCGGGGACTGCCCTCTTTTGTTATCTGTGTGATAAGAATTATGCCTTTGAGTATGTTACCCTTTGATTATGCTGTTTGGCACCGGGCTCGACTAGTCGGCCCGGGGACTCGCCGCCTTTGGGCTATGAAATGCTTCCTGAAGTCAAAAGTAGCCAAGCACTTGACCTAGACGGCAGTCCGCAGAGCGGTTGCCCGATGGGCAAGGCGGCATCTAAGGGAAGGCGGCAAAGGAAAAAGCCACAAGAGCAATAAGCAAGGAAAGATAAAATTAGAATAATATTTACACAAGCTTAGGCCCTTGGCCGGATCTTCGAACAGAGGTTCAGAATACACCCCGCGGGTGGAATTGTGCAAATTAACAAGTTCTTTTAAAAGACTAGAAAACAGATAGAATAAAGGCAAGGCAGCGGCCTAAGAAGCAGCGGATGGGGTCGGAAGGCCGGAGGAGGCGGCAGCGTCAGGCGCCGGGGCGGCCGGCTGGGCGGTCTCGGCTTGATCGTCTCTGGCGGTAGCTGGTCCAGATGGGCGCGGCTCGTTGCTGGAGGCGCGTTCGAGCTGAGGATGGTCGCCCGCTCCGTCTTCTGGCGCTTCCATGCTGTCTCCGTCCTCCGCCTCGTCTTCATCCTCGGCACTGGAGTCGATCACCTCCGCCGAGTCCTCGCCGTAGTCCGGGTTCATCCCGAACCACTCCGGCGGTGCCTCCACACCGTCTTCAGCCCGCTCAGGGACGAAGACGCTGGTGTCCGTGTAGTCGGCGATCGCCGCCGCACGCTCGACGAGAGCGTCCTCCGCGGCCAGCAGCTCCGCCTGGGCTTCTGACCGGAACGCGGCCAGACGGTCCAGATCAGCCTCGATACCACGCCTTGATTTAACTCCGTGGCTCGGCGAGCTCCAGCCCGAGCCGCGGAACCTTTCCAAGCCTCAAGACGGCCAGCCGCGACCTCCAGCCAGTCGGCGGTCCGGCTGGGAGTGTGCAGAACCGGCATGTCCGGCCACAGAGCAGCGATCGCCTGGGCACCGACACGCTGAAGACGGCGCAACATCCGATGGGCCGGCCACAGACGAGCCTCAATGCTCAGGAGCTACTCGTCAAGGGTCCGGGGGGCGTTGGCTGTGATCTCAGCGCCACCCGCCCTCCGCGCCTCGCGCTCAGCCTCAATGGCCTGATTGGCCACCTGCGTGTGACCGGGGAAGAAGTCTGCCAAGAAGAAGAAGAAGCAAGTCAGAGAAACAGGAGTCGGCTTGACCCATAGTCGGCAACCCAAAAGAAAAAGTAAAAGCAAACTAACCATCAACGATATCTTCGATCTGGTGGAAGCCGGAGGTCACCGCGCTTCCACGGGGTCTAGGCGGGCGCCGCTCTCAAATTCGCCAGAGGCGGCCTCTTTCTTCTCCGCATCAGGCTGCGCCGCCAGAGCAGCTCCCTCTGCTCCGCCAGCTGCGTAGCCAGCAGGTCGCGCTCTGCGGCGAGCTTGCCACACTCCTCCTCTTTGGCGCGCAAAGGCGGTCTCGGCCGTACCCAGCTGCCCCCGAAGAGCGGCGTTGGACTCTGAAGAATAAAAAGAAGAAGGACGCTAAGTCGCCGGCTAAGAAGGTCGCCAGAAGATCCGCCCGATCGCGCAGCGATCGGCTGAATCTCGGGACTACAGCCAGCAGTGCGCCAGCGCCCACCAAGAAGAAAACTCACCTCGGCTCGCCAAGTCAAGAGCCCGCTTGCTCAGCTCCTCAACGTTGCGATTGAAGGCGATGCGCGGAGGTTGTGATACTCTGCGACAAGAATTCCAGACGAGGTAAAAACTTTGAAGTAAGCAAATAAAGTTCCGGGCCGCCGCTCAGCAGCCGCCCAAACTCGAGACTACACCCGTGGAGTGCTTGTGCCCCCTACGAGAAGAGCAAGAAAAAGTTCGAAAAAGAAACATACCCTCACGGCGGATCGCGATGCCAGGTGCGCCTTCGAGAGGTTCTGGATGGCGTCGCCTTCAGCCCGCAGCTTCGCCTGGACGTCCAGGAGCGCCGTGTTCAGCGGGCCCGTGCCGCCTCCTCGCACCCACCCAACGGGCGCGGCGCTTGTCGCCTCAGCATCAGGGATGGCTGAGCTGGCGGCACCGGTCTCCAAGGGGCGCGGCGCCGAGGTCACCTTCTCAAGACGGCGTCGCGCTGGCGAGGCGACTTGAAGAAGTAGCTGCGCCACGGCCTCGTCGTCGGTCGGCGGCACAGGCGGGTCCGCCGGCTGCTTGCCTCGCGCGATCTCGGACTGCGGTGGAGGCGGCGGAGGTGGCGCGGCCGCGCCCGGTGGAGAGACCTCGCCGCCTTCCCTCCCTGCGACGGGGACCTCACCGCCGACTCCCTCCGACTGCCTCGTGAACTCTGGCGGCGGTGGCGCTGAGCTCAACGGGGTGACGAGCAGCGCCGACTGAAGGCGCGCGGCCTCCTCGGCTCGCCTTTTGGCTGTAGCGGCGGCTTCGACCGCCTTCTTAGTCTCCGCCCTCTCCCGACGGGCGGCCTCCTCGTCGTCGCGCTTCTCATGCGCATTCCGCTCCGTTGCCTCCCGGAGGGCGGCCGCAGGGTCAACCCGCCGACTATTGGCGGACGTCTCCACCGACCCCATGACGGAGGTGGCGGCGACCCTCTCCAAGATGAGGGGAGCCCTGATGAGAAAAAAGACATGAGAAGACTCGGACAAGACGGACCAGAAGAAAACAAGACAGAATAAAAATACATACGCGGAGACCAGCGGTGGCTTCTTCACTTCCTTGCGGAAGTGGTTAGCCTTCGCGACCGCCTCTTCGCGCTGAGTCGCGGTGGCCGCTCCCCTGAATTTCTTGGCCCGGCTGCCTGGCAGACTCGGCCCGGCCTGGCGCTTCTTCGCGCCGCCTCGACCCCCCAAGGCGGCGGAGGAGCTCGCGCCTGGATGGCCGGCTTTCTGCTGGCGGCAGGGGACGACTTCCTTCTCGCCGTCGTCGTCAGGCCAATCGGTGAAAGTTGCCGAAGGCCTGAGGTCGTCGGCCCCTCCTCCTCCCTCGGCGTCGGCCTCCATCGCCGCCACGCCCAAGTCGGGGTCGTCGGCGTCGCTCTCCGCCCGGTCGGGGACGAATTCACGAGCCGGCCCCGCGGCGCCGGCCGAAGGCGGCATGAGGGGATTCTGAATCAGAGAAGACTAAGGAAAATTAGAGCCGGATTCGGCTGAGGAAGGAAACAGAGAAGCAAGAGACGACTTACCAATGGCGGGGGATTGGCGCGCGAGTATGGCTCCTTGCCGAACTGCCATTCCTCTGTGAGGCCGCAGTTCGCCAAGAAGTTCACCATGTCCACCACCTCCGCGTGGGGCTTGTCCTTGGAGCACAGCCGGCTGGGGTCCCGGCGGCCGCTCATCTGACATATCAGATGAGGTCGACCTTGAAGAGGGAGAACTCGGCGCGCCACGAAGGCGGCCAGCAAGTCTGCCCCGACCAGGCCCTCCGATCAGATCATCACGCTGAGTCGCCGACGACAATGGCGTTACTGCGGAGTCAGCGTCCGGGCCCTATAGGACCAGCTGGAGGGTCGGCCCGCCAACTCGCCGCCCACGTAAGACGGCAAGTTGACCCAGTCGCCTTCGGGGGCGACGTTCTTGACGTAGAAGTATGTACGCTGCCACATCTTCACCGACTTGATGAGGGAGATGGCAGGAACAGGGTTCTCGGGCACCGGCCTCCTCTTGGCGATGAACGTGCCGCACAGAGCCGGCACGCGAGCGACGTGGGTCCCGAGCTTGGCTTGGAAGAATTCCCCCACAACTCGATGGTGGGGAGAACTTCGAGAAAGCCTTCGCATAAGGATGCGAAGGCGGCCAGCAGCACCACCGTGTTGGGGGTGAGGTGGTGCGGCTGGAGCCCGAAGAACTCCAAGAACACGCGGAAGAAGCCGCTCGCCGGCAGCCCTAGCCCGCGCATGAGGTGCGAGCGGAAAATGACCCGCTCGCCCTCCTCCGGTGCCGGCGTGATTTCGCCCTCTGGCGCGGCGCGGGTCCGCACTAGGTGGCTGCCGGGGATGCGGCGCGTTTGACGAAGGAATTCGATAATGTCGTCGTCGATGGTGGAGCCGTCCCACACGCCGGAGCGCGCGGTGGGAGGCGCGACGGCGGATGAGGAGCTCATCTCCGCGACGCGGCGAGGTTCGGCGCAGCGGAGCGAGGAAGAAAACGAGGTTCGGCGCAGCGGAGCGAGGAAGAAGACGAGGCAGGGAGCGGGGAAGAGAGAGTGCGCCTGCGTCACCGCCCCTCCCTCCCCCCGCCTACTTATAGGCGCCTCGGCTGCGAAGCCGTGGGGGCGGGCGTGGGATTAACTGCGCCCACGTCCCCACGCCCCCACGATTTAACCCACGACGTTCAGGCGCAGAACGGCATGGGGAGCCAACCGCCGCACGACCGCAGCGGATCCGCTGCTTGGCCGGGCGTGGTAGTGGCAGAGCCCGCTGACGGGCCTGTCTTGTCACGCGCGTGGGCTGGCAGACTGGCCCTGCCGCGTGGCGTCGCATGGCGGGCCCGCAACGGGCGGCTGGCGGGAAGCTTATCAGGCACGCCGCCCGGATCCCGCTGCGACCTTCGAAACCTTTGAAGAGCAAGACGGCCCCCTGCAAGGCCGACTCCAGCTAGTCGGCTCAAGATGGAGACGGTGGGCCGAGTCCAGATACTTCTACCAAAGGGATGAAGCTGTGGAGGCTCCTCGACATGTTGCCCTCGGCGCCTCACCAGCTTCGGGGACTACTGTCGGAGTAATGAGCCACGGGTAGGCAGACCCGAGCCCCTGGACCTTTCAAAACATCGGCGCAGACTGCGCCCCTCAAGACCCCAAGACAAAGAGCCGCCTTCAGAGAGTCAGCGAAAGAGTCGCCGACTGCCCCTCTAGGCCGAGTCCCAGAGACGGCCTCAGGACAAGCCGACTCCAAGCCGGCGACCTCCAATAAAGCCGGCTACGGGGAGTCGGCCCGCGACTCCAACCACCTCCTACCTGATCGACTACGAGCGGGATGGGATAAAGCCGCCTCGCGGCCCATCCCTGCCCCACTCATAAAGGGCAGGTATGGCCACAGTGTCAGATTGACGGAGATCTCCGTCGGCGCAACCTTGTTGCCACGCAGCCTCGACATCAGCCCCATGGGCGATCCTCGTACCCACGATGGCCTCGCTCAGCACGACCCGAAGACGGCGGGATTTACCGCCTGTCGGCGGGAGTACCGAAGACGGCGAGAGCGCCCCAAAGACAGACCCGTTGGAGTCGGCCTCCGGGAGTCGGCTGGCCCCTCCCACGGGCTCCATGCACCATTAACCAGACAAGACAGGGAATGGCAACCGTGATCGCCCGCCAGGCGGCGGCACTGTTGCCATGACCCCATGACCAAGCTCGCGTCATTAGAAGCATGGCTACAGTAATCCGCAGCCGGCAAGACCCGCCCGCGGCGGACAAGGGCTGACGGCCCCATGCTAGGCCGTCGGCGGGGCCCACTAGTCGGCGGGCCCCAGAAGTCGGCGAAGAAGACGGCGACTTAAGAGACTGACGATTTGGACCCGCACCCAGCCGGATTATCATTGTACCCCCGGGGGGTAGGCCTATTGAAAGTGCGTTATATCGACTAGAGGGGGGTGAATAGGCGAGTTTTATGAATTCTTCACTGAGGAATTTGCCGGTGAGAAATTCCTTAGCGAAGAACTACTTGCAGCGGAATAAGTACTCAGAAGTAAGCATAACAGAATACACGCATGGTCATCATGATGAAATGAAGACTAGCACAGAGTACGAGAGCGAATCACAGGATAACACAAGATGAAGACAAACAGATCAAGAAATTGAACTGAGGAAATTGAGAAAGTCTTCACCAAAGTCTTCAAACACGATATGAACAAACACTCAACAAAGTAATGAGGAAATGAAAGGGTTGAGGAAATAGAACCAGTTAGGTTGGTGACGACAATGATTTGGTAGACCAGTTCCAACTGCTGTCTCAGTTGTACGTCTGGTTGGAGCGGCTAAGTATTTAAACTCGAGGACACACAGTCCGGACACCCGATCGAAAGCACGCAGCTCAGACACCAAGTTCTCACCAGATTCTCCTTGAACTAAGGTCACACAGACTCGTCCAATCACTCGTGGTAAGTCTTCAGCGACTTCCAAACCTTCACAGACTTGGTCACTCGGCGATCCACAATTCCTCTTGATGCTCTAGACCATGACGCCTAACCGTCTGGAAGAAGCACAGTCTTCAAAGGTAACAAGCGTCGGATCCACGCAGGATCAATTTCTTCATGATGCTCAATCACTTTGGGTTTGTAGGGGTTTGGTTTTGGGTTTTCCTCACTTGATGATTTTCGCTCAAAGTCTTCGAGAGGATGGGTTGCTCTCAAATGACAAGTGTCAAGTTCTCTCGAGCAGCCAACCAGCTAGTGGTTGTAGGGGCGGCTATTTATAGCCTAGGGAGCAGCCCGACATGATAAGACATAAATTCCTTCAATGATATGACCGTTAGGTGGATAAGATATTTGGGACAGTGGCGCATAACACAAGAACGGTCGGAAATTTGAATCTCAAATTCCTCGTATGATCATGTTCCTCATCGTAGGCAATCCGCACTTGCGAATTCCTAACTCCTCGGTCGAAACAAATTCCTCAACGACTGTAAGAACTTCGCTCTCACATCAAGAAATTGACTGGACTGTATGAGATTTCCAAAGGCTTCACTCAAGGGATTGGTAGGTGTAGGATTTTGAGTTGAGCATCACATGGAAAATTTTCCTTAGTATTTCCTCGACCCCCTTTAACAATGACGGTGTTTCCTATGACTCAAGAAAGAGAAATGAAACTACGAAAACAAAAGTCTTCACGCTTCATGTTCCTCAATTAAATACCAAGTCTTCAAGGTCACACCAGTTTCTTCACTTTCAAAGTCTTCAGAAAGTCTTCAAAATATCAAAGTCTTCAGTCGAAGAACTTCATTTATAGGGGGCGACTTTCTCTGTAAATATCAAACTCCTCATAGACTTATAGACCTGTGTACACTCACAAACGCATTAGTTCCTTAACCTATAATTCTTCAATACACCAAAATTACTAAGGGGCACTAGATGCACTTACAATCTCCCCCTTTTTGGTGATTGATGACAATATAGGTTAAGTTTTCATACGGGGATACACATATGAAGTGTAAATACTGATACTGAGGAATTTGATTGCAAGATATAGAAGAACTCCCCTTGAAGATGTGCATAGTGAGGAATTTTCTTTTGAGGCAATGCACATTTGAAGAGTTGAATCATGGAGATCTCCCCCTATATCTTGTAATTCATACACGCATTTGACATATAATATGAAGAATTTGAAATGCATGATGAAATATGGTGCTTGATGTAATTCAGTATGCATGCGATAATGAGGAACAAGCATGCAAGATAACACATCAAGAGTATCGGAGCTCAAATAGATTTGCTATGAAGATTTTCAAGGAGCTCATGAGAATCAGAGCATAGTGCAAGAGCATAATGCATCAAAAGTATCAAAGCACCATCGGGTTTAAGATTACAACTCGATCCAATAAAAGTTTCAGAAGAACGAGAGTTGTAACTTAACAAGAAAAAAAATAGGTAATAAACTAGACCCGCTTGAAGACTAACTCAAATTTCTCCCCCTTTGTCAGCGAATGACCAAAAAGGGTCGAAACTGAGGACTAACGCTCCTGAAGAATTTCAAGTTGAAGACGGAGCGCCAGCGTTGTTGGGGTCGGTTGTTGTAGTAGGACCAGCCGCGGTGTCGTCCAAGTCTTCATTTTCATCAGTGTCGCGCGATGAAGAATAGGAGCTGGCCACCAAGGAAGGAACTTTGACCTTCTTGTATTTCTTCGGAGGAGGTGCAGTCCAGTCAAATTCTTCCTTGAGTCCCATTGACGTCAGTTCTTCTTCACTATAGACATGTGAAAGAACAGCCTGTGTGTTTGAAGGTTTCATGGAGGTAGTAGTGGTTTTCTTCACCGCATTGTGTGTTGAGGTCATGTTGTGAAGAATTGAACCAAACTGACGCTTGACCCATTTATGATTACGATCAACCTTCTGATGAAGACTGAGGAGTAACTCACGATTAGTCATCACCACAGGTGCGATAGCTTGAGGATTTTGCTTGACCGAGGTATTTGCGTAGTCATGTGTGGCTGAGTCATCATTGGTGGAGTAGGATGCTGCTTTAAACTGTCCATCCAATGGACGAATGCCTTCATCTATCACAGCAATGGCCTTGCCCTTGTCATCACCGAGGTAAATGTCCGCTTGAGGACTTCAATCGGGGCAAGTAGCTGCGATGGTTCAAAGTGTCGACTTTGTAATTGAGTGAAGACCTTGTCCCGATGAATCTCATTATCCAAGGCGCATAAGGCTTCAGCTCAAATGGTGACATAGCAATGTTTGCCGAGTCCTCATCAAGAAATCATGGAAGTTGACGGAACGCCATGGATTATGTTGAAAAGCATATTCTTCATGATGCCAACGACTTCTTCATCATCTCGAGTCGTGGCCTTTGATAGGACTCATTGTCTTCGCTGTAATCCGATGACAGTCCGTGGCACATACAATAATTCCTTGACGAGAATTTGGTTCTTGGGGCCTGCCTTGGCTTCAAAGGCTTCATCAAGACTTGCATATAGAAATTTGAAAGTTCGGTTCATTGTAGATACAACGAGCACCATCAAGTGGAGGACTGAGTGGTAGGGCGTGAAGCAATTCAGATTGTTTGGTGCCTTGTAGTGAGTATTTTAGGCATCCAGATCTAATACCCATGAGTTCACGTCTTGCCTCCGGTGATGTGTAGCGTTGCATAGAATTGAAGAATTAGTTCTTCATTCCATCCACGATATCGCAGAAATTCGAAGCCCTACGTCGTGAAGAACACCGAGGACCGCTCAAAGCCCGGCAGCGACTCCATGTCCACATGAGGAATATGAGCATGATCGAAGACTTTATCCTTGTTGAAGAGCACCGAGGAATAGAAGTTGGCTTGGTGGCAGTCCGAAACGCCTCTTCCTAATGCGAGCGTAATCATATGGATTATAGTCGATGAAGAATACGTGCTTGGCAAAGAAATCATCAGCCTTGAACTTTTGCTTGCTTGAGAACGGATTCTTTTGCTTGGGCAGAGGGTGTCGATGAGTTGCATCACCACCTCGAATCGCAAGTTCAGGTTCTTCAGTGAGGAATTTCTTCTTCCTCAACAGTGCGATCCGAGGATCAGCAACATTGGGTTCATCAAGACTAGTGGCTGGAATTTCTTCATGCACGAGCAAGTGGGTTGAGTTTCTTGAGTCCATTTGGACTGTTTGTGCAGGGACCGAGGAATTTGTTGGAGCGGGGTGAAGAGAGGAGTATTGGGATGCACTTTCCCAAAAGTCATCATTCATCACCGGTGTGGTGCACCCAATATCCACATCTTCATCTTCAAGTTCTCAACACCAGCCTCTTCACCGTGAACCGAGGCATAGGTGAGGAAATGACTGGGTTGAAGGGATTGCGTCCACTTCAATTTCTTCATCAATCTGCTCTGACGAAGCAGCAGAATGATGTTCTTCATCACATCCGATTGGGATCTCATAGTCTTCTCCAAAAGGAACAAGGTCCTTTGATGGCATGGAGGAAATCGGAACATCATCAATTGGATTTTCGAATGAGCTGGTCATTGGCTTCATTTTCTTCCCAGCCGAAGAATTTGACACATCTGATGCCTTCCTTTTCTTCACTGCAGCTCGTTCTGCAGCCTTGGTTTTCTTCACATCAAAGGCAGATGGAAGAATTGGAGTTGGAGTTGGCGCAGGAGGAGCTGAGGAATTTGGTTGATTTTCTTGAGCTGGCCGATGCAGCTTGCCTGTCTTCTTCAGCTTCTTGAGCGCACCACTAGAGGATGCCACAGCAATTTCTTCAATGGCTGGAATGGGATCATCAGCCCGGAACTAGCATTTTCATCAGCAGCTCGAACGTCATCGGCAGTCTTGGCATGTTCTTCGATCTTGAGCCGAGGCTTCACTGAGAAATTGCATGTTGCGCTAGGGCAGCAACATTTGTGAATTTCTTCGTCAGTTGATTTAATCGACCTTGGCTCCTTGCCAATCAGCATAATAGGAATCGAAATTTTTGCTTTGAGGTCTTGAATTTCAGTCTGGACCTTGAGAAGCTCCTCGGTGTCATTTTGACAACGTTTTCTTCAGAACTTCTCCTTTCGTATTGAGCCTTTTGATTTCTCTTGCCTTCTCAAACTTCCATTTTCTTCAGCGATGAAGTGAGTCAACATATGACTTTGTCCAGTGTCGATGAAAGTCGCATAGGGTATTGGGATCCTTGTGCGTAGATCAATATAATCGAGGACTTTCTTGGATCCAACAGCGATGGGCACAAACGTACCTTTGGCTCTAGCGGCCTTTTCTTGACGGTCTCTGATGATTTCCACAAGTTCATCATCAGAAGCTTCATCATCAGAAGGCACATGGAATGCAACCTGTTTCTTCTTTGGGCTTGGCCGAGGACCTCGTCCAGCTGTTGCTTTGGTCTTCAGCTGAGTCGGGCCAGATGATGAAATTGGAGCTGCTGAGGAACTTGCAGAAACACCTGAGGCAATCGAGAAGCCAGCAGTCCTTTGACATGTAGCCAGGTGCACAGGAACTGAACACTTTGACGGAGCAGCTGAGGACTTTGGTGGAGCAGCAGCAGTGTGAGGAATTTGCTTTGAGGGTGCTGCTGAGGAACTTGGCCGTGAGGGCGCTGATGGTGAAGCACTTGGCTTATGTGCAGGCTTCTTTGGCATGGATTTCCTCGGTTTGACCAAGGCCTCAGTAGCAGTAGCAGTGGCAGAATCCTCATTGAATTTCTTCACTGCCTCCTTGGCTTGTTTTGCCAATTTAGCTTGGCGCTTAGCCCATTCATCTGGAAAGTCCTCACCACGTTTGATGCTGGTGGGGTCAGCTACTTGGTCAGGTGCCAATGGAGCTCTTGGGCATGGAGGATTGAGAGCGAATTTCTTCATGTATTTTGGAGTCACATATCTGTACTCCCTCCATTCCCGTGCCCATCTCCATTCAATCTTCTGAATACGCACCTTGCGTTGATTTTTGTTTTCTTCATCAGGTGTGCAATAGTCAGCATAAATTTCCTCAGGGATTTCAAACGCAGTCATAACCTCAGGTTTCTTTCCTCCTTTCTATGGCTTCTTACCATCTGCCATGTTCTTCAGTTGAGGAATTTGAACAATTGAGTTCTCTGAAGAAGTATGCAGTTTTTCTTCGAGGAACGCTGCAAATGAGTTAAGTTGATGAGAACCTAGTGATTCAGCAGCGGACATGTGTACCTGTGAATAGAGTATAGTTGCGAGGAATTTGGAGAGGTCATATGCGTTCTCAGAAGGTTTTTCAAAAAGAACAAGTTTTGAGGATTTTGACCAGATGAGCCTTGAAGAATTTCACTAAGCGTTCTTTGTCTTAGGTTCCAGAGTTGTACAGATCGAGGATCCACACAATTGAGGAATCTTGAAGAAAATCATTGCTTAGAGAAACGAATCAAGAGCATATTTTGTTTGAGGTGTTCATATGTGTGAAGATTTGAAGAATAAACACCTTTGAAGATTTTTAGGAAGGTTTGAGAATCAAAGCGAGTAATAAAAGTAACTTTTAATTACCCGAAGTGAAGAACACGACGAACTAAGAAGAACAATTGGGAAGTTCGTCAGTTCAGATCTTTCACGCCCTAACTTGGCGGAGGAAGAAAGCTACGGCGGCGGCGGAGTGAGGATTTCCGCGGTCAGCGCGAGTACGTCGGCGACGAGGTTGAGGCAGTGAAACTTTTCCTCACCGTCGACGATGGAGTAGCGGCGGCGCTAGGGTTTGAGGAGCTCGAGCGGGAGAGAGAGGTCGAGCGGAGTAAAAGAAGTGAGGAAGGGAAGAGGGGTATTTATAGACACGGTGAAAAACGGATCGCCCGAAGATTTAGGACGAACGTGCCCCTGACCATTTCCCTTCTCACGACATGTGTCATCCACGTACTGTGTAGTGGAGATCGTGTATGATTGTGGGTGAGTAAAATAATGCATCGTGGGATGCGGAACGGTTTGAGCGGCAAAACCGAAAGTTTGGATAAGATCAGTTTTAAAGTTCCGTTCGCAATTTCTTCAGGTGTCAAGGACACAAAGAAGATTTTGAACGAGTTTCAAAATAGAACGCACATGAAGAATTTGTGAATAGATTGGGTTGAGTATAGCATAGAGGGGAAGGGTCCGATCACATTCACTTAGCGTAAAAAGCGACTTGAAGAAATAGCCATAAGTGAATGCAGTAGAGGACATAAACCCATATATATATATATATAGCCAATGAAGAAAGACGACGAAAACAGTGAAGATTTTGCAAAGTTGAAGAATTTAAAAAACTCAAGAATTTCAAAACTGAGGAAAAACTCAAATTGAAGATTTTCAACTTTGGTGGTGGCGTGACCCATCATAAGAATGATGATTTCAGACACAGCGCATAATTGTCGTGGGTTTACGAGAATCAAATTCTTCATTAATTTCTTCACACTTAGAGTGTTATTCTTCATTGATTGAAGAAAAACATTTCTTCATGTGTTGCACATCTAAGTCATCAATTTTGCATAAGTGTTAGGATGTGTGTCCTTTTCAAAGAACGTTTGAAGATTCTAAGATATTTAGCTCACACGCAACTTGCTAAATCTCTTCTCATCCAAGGGCTTAGTGAAGATATCAGCTAGCTGTTCTTCAGTCTTCACTTGCTCAATGGAGATGTCGCCCTTCAACACATGATCACGAAGAAAATGATGACGAATTTGAATGTGCTTTGTCTTCGAGTGCTGAACTGGGTTGTGAGCAATCTTGATGGCACTCTCATTGTCACAGTAGAGGGGCACATTCTTCACGTTGATGGCGTAGTCCTTGAGAGTTTGCTTCATCCACAACAATTGAGCACAACACGAGCCAGCAGCAATGGATTCAGCTTCCGCAGAGAGCGGTGATACAGTTCTGCTTTCTTCGAGGACCAACGGACCAAAGATCGTCCGAGGAAATGACAAGTACCAGATGTTGACTTGCGGTCCACATGATCACCAAAGATAGTCGAGTCGTAATATCCAATGAGATCAAAAGTAGAGCCCTTGGGGTACCATAATCCTAGTGTTGGTGTGTGAGCTAGATATCAAGAATATGCTTCACAGCCTTATGGTGTGATTCCTTCGTGTAGCTTGAAATCGGGCACACATGCAAACACTAAGCATTATATCTGGCCTAGATGCACATAAGTACAATAAAGAACCAATCATGGAGCGTATACCTTGTGATCAAGTCAATACCATTTTCATCGATTGCATAGATGGCCATTTGTGGGCATAGGAATTTTGACGCCTTTGCAATCTTGCATGCCAAATTTCTTGAGACATCTTTGAGGTATTTCTCTGAGATATGAATATGCCATTGTGTTGTTGACTTAATTTGAAGACCTAAGAAGAATTTCAACTCTCCCATCATAGACATTTGATATTCTTCACTCATCATATAGGCAAATTCATCACTATAACGTTGGTCGAGACAGCCAAAGATAATATCATCAACATATATTTGGCACACAAACAGTTCACCATCATAAGATTTAGTAAAGAGAGTAGGGTCGAGTGAACCGGTGTGAAGCCATTCTTCACGAAGAATTCCTTCAATGTATCATACCACGCCCGAGGGGCTTGCTTGAGGCCATAGAGGGCCTTATTGAGTCTGAAGACTTTGTCGATTCTTTGGATCTTCAAAACACAGGGGTTGAGCAACATATACTTCTTCCTCAAGCTTACCATTGAGGAATGCACTTTTCAAATCCATTTGATATAAAGTGATATTGTGATGGTTAGCATAGGCGAGTAATATGCGAATAGACTCAAGTCTAGCAACAGGTGCAAAAGTTTCATCGAAATCAATTCCTTCAACCTGTGTGTAGCCTTGAGCTACTAGTCGTGCCTTATTCCTCACCACAAGACCATTTTCATCTTGCTTGTTGCGGTAGATCCACTTTGTGCCAATGATATTATGCTTGCGAGGATCTGGACGTTTGACCAGTTCCCAGACATTGTTGAGCTCGAACTGATGTAATTCTTCTTGCATAGCCTGAATCCACTCCGGCTCCAGAAAAATGCTTCATCTACCTTAGTGGGCTCTTTGATAGAGACAAAAGCATAGTGCCCACAAAAGTTAGATAAATGTGAAGCTTTTGAGCGTGTGAGAGGACCTGGCGCTTCAATGTCATCGATGATCTTGTCAACTTGCACTTCTTTTGCAACGCGAGGATGAGCTGGTTGTCGTCGAGGAATTTGATCATTTTCCTCAGCACCATTTTCTTCAGCATTATCTTCAGGTGCATCAGCCCGATGTTCTTCGCGTACATGAATGAATTCTTCAGCAGCTTCTTCAGTAGGAATGACATCCTCAGTTGCCTTGAACCTGATTGAATCCTCAGGTGCTGGTTCATCTAACACAGAAGGTAGGTGCTCTCTTTGCGAGCCATTAGATTCATCGAACCGCACATCTACAGTGTCAACAATCTTGTGAAGAGTGATGTTGAAGACTCTGTAGGTGTGCGAGTCCTTTCCGTAACCAAGCATAAAACCTTCATGTGCTTTCGGTGCAAATTTAGAGTTGTGATGAGGATCTCTAATCCAGCATTTAGCAATCAAGACTTTGAAATAACTTACATTGGGTTTCTTGTCGGTGAGGAGTTCATAGGCAGTCTTTTGAAGAATTTGTGAAGATATACTCTGTTGATGATGTGGCACGCAGATCAATTGCATCAATCCAAAAGCGACTAGGCGCTTTGTATTCATCAAGCATAGTGCGAGCCATCTCAACAAGAGTTCTGTTCTTGCGCCCACGACTCCATTTTGCCGAGGAGTATAAGGAGCAGATAACTCATGAGTAATACCAAGTTCATCAAGATAGGCATCAAGACCGGAATTCTTGAACTCAGTTCCATTGTCACTCCTGATGTGCTTGATCTTCACACCAAAGTTGGTTGAAGCCCTCGAGGAAAATCGTTTGAAGACTTCCTGCACTTGATTTTTGTAAGTAACAATGTGTACCCATGTGTAACGAGAGTAATCATCAACAATAACAAAGCCATATAGAGATGCATCATTAACGACAATTGAGTAATGATTGGGACCAAAGAGGTCCATGTGAAGCAATTCAAAGGGATGAGTAGTGGTCATGATAGTCTTCATTTGGATGCTTGGCCTTGGTCATTTTCCAGCTTCACAGGCTCGCACAAGTGATCCTTGAGGAATTTGACATTCTCAATGCCAATGACATGCTTTTTCTTCGCAAGCGTGCAAATTCCTCATGCCTGTGTGACCAAGTCGCCGATGCCATAGCCAGCCTTCGAAGCTTTTGCAAGTAAACACACGGCTGGTTGTGGTCCCAGAGAAGTCAACAATATACAAGTCTCCTCTCCTAAAGCCTTCAAGACTTTGGAATTGTCACTTCCATAATCACAACACAACGATACTTGCCAAAGATAACTACCATATCAAGATCACAAAGCATTGAGATCGACATGAGGTTGTATCCTAAGGACTCAACAAGCATGACTTTGTCCATGTGTATGTCCTTAGAGATCGCAACCTTACCAAGACCCAATACGACTTTTGCCTTTGTCAAGAAAGATGATATGCTTCAGATGTGACGGTGATAAGGGAGCATCCATCAATAGATTCTTGTCACCACCATGTGATTTGTACATCCACTATCGAGAACCCACTCGGTGGCTTTGGGTTGATCATCCTGCAGATGAATTAGTACAACTTATGATCTCATATACTTCATCGGTGAAGAATATGATATCAAGTTCATCGATGAATTTCATCACCAAGATTCAGATAAGCAAGATGAGGACGTGTGAAATGAAAGTTCATTTCATCATGGTTAGCTTCAAGGTCCTTCGAGCAATTTTGTCGTCCCCAAAAATTCTTCAGACGTTAAGGCACGCCCGGAGACCTGACCTATAGAAGAGATTAGTTCTTTTTCTTCACCATCCACATCTGAAGGGGTGGCAAAGAGTTCATCACTCTGCGAGCACCAAAAGAGAATGGTGGCATAGAGGCCAATCCATTTCGTTTCACATAAGAGGGGTTAGGGTAAGCATATGAATAAGCAGAGAAATTCTTCGAGGACTTATGAACATATTGGTTTGAAGAATAATGCACATATTCATAGCCCTTAGCTCTACCCTGCGAAACAGAGTTGTTAGCACGATGATAATCATATGAGGACTTTGATCCTTTTGAGGAATTTGATCCACGTGAGGAATTTGGTCCGTATGAGGACTTGGATCCATATGAAGAATTTGGTCCATATGAAGAATTTGATCTGGGGTTCCTATTCTTCATAGGTGGTGTCATGAGGACATTCACCTGAAGACTTTCAAGGAACATCTTGGGAACCCAGATTTTCTTCAGAAGGGAACCGTTCCTGCAGATTAGTGCCAACATATCTAGCAAATACTTCACCATTCTGATTTTTGAACAGTTTATAGTTGAGTCAAATGACTCATCGGAAGAATGAGGAGATTCGCATGTAAAGCCAGATAAGTTAGATGGATCAATCGGAGGTCCCTTTGCAGCAACCCATGAGGTTTTGGGATACTTGCTCGGGCTTCCAATATGTTCCATCAAGATTGAGTTTCCTCTCAAAGGCAATACCCTCTTTCCTAGGGTTCCTATTGAGGATCTGCTTTTTAAGCACATCACAAAGAGTCTGATGCCCTTTGAGGCTTTTGTACATGCCTATCATGTACAATTCCTTCAGCCCTGCATCGTCAGTGATACTAGCAATGTCCTCAGATGAGGAATTAGTGATAGCAGAGGCAGGTGAAGAATTTGTAACAGTTGAAGCATTTGAACATTCAGGTGAAGAATTAGCATATTCACGTTCAATGCACTTTAAGCATGGAGGAACAAATTCTTCTTGAGAAGTGCTGATTTGTTGAGCAAGTAATGAATCGCGCTCCTTCTGAAGATCTTCATAACTCACTCTTAGCTTCTCAAGATCTTGCTTTCTTTGAAGAAATTCATAAGAAAGTTTCTCATGATCAGATAAGAGAGTGTTATGATGACCTTGAAGGCTGTCAAGCCTAGATCAAGTCTCTGAAGATTTTCATCGTGGCTTTAGTGCCATCCATTTCTTCACCTAACATATCATCACTCTTATCTAGCATGTTTTGAACCTTTTCCAAAGCCCTTTGTTGTTTTACAGCAATTTTCGCAATTTTTGAGTAACTGGGCTTTAGATCTTCATCAGATTCATTTTCACTAGATTTAGAGGAGGTATATTTGAGTACCTTGGCACCCTTTGCCATGAAGCAATAGGTGGGAGTGTAGTCATCACTATCTTCATCAGCTTTGTTGGTGAGGTCATTTTCTTGAGTTGAAGATGGACTTGTCGACGAAAGCGATGAGCGAGAGCTAGACTCGCCACACTGACTTAGATTCTTCTGGATGCCTCCTCTTCCTCATGTTCCTCAGATTCAGCTTCAGAGTCCATTTCCTTGCCAATGAATGCCCGAGCCTTTTTGGAGCTGCTCTTCTTGTGAGAAGAAGGCTTTGAGGATTTTGATGATGAAGATTTCGATGATTTCTTCTTCTTCTTCGCGTCATCAGAACTGTAATCCTTGTGTTTCTTCTTCTTTAATTCTTTTTCCCACTGAGGACAATCTTGGATGTGGTGACCAGGTTTCTTGCATTTGTGACAAAGTCTTCTCTTATAGTCACTGGATGAGGAATCACTGCTTCTTGAGGATTTTCCAAAGCGACCACGTCTTGAGAACTTCTGGAATTTCTTCACGAGCAGTGCTAGCTCCTGGCCTAATTCTTCAGGATCTCCAAGGCTACTACCAGAGTCTTCACACTCAGATTCAGACACAGCCTTGGCCTTCAGGGCACGCGTTTTTCCATAGCTAGAGCCATAGAGATCTCTCTTTTGACAAGTCGGAACTCATGAGTATTTAGCCTCTCGAGGATATCACCGGATCAAGTGACTTGTAGTCAAGACGCTCTTGTATCATCGCGTGCGGAGTATCAAATGAGAAATCAAGCGATCTTAACAATTTCTTCACCACCTCATGGTCGGTGATGTCAGTGGCGCCAAGAGCTTGAAGCTCATTTGAGATGTCAGTGAGGCGATCGAAGGTTTGTTGAACATTTTCGTTGTTGAGTCTTTTGAAGCGGTTGAAGAGATTCCGAAGAACATCAACTCGAGAGTCACGCTGAGTTGAGACTCCTTCATTCACTTTGGACAGCCTGTCCCAGATGAGCTTGGCAGATTCCAAAGCACTCACTCTTCCATATTGACCTTTGCTCAGATGGCCACATATGATATTCTTCGCTTGAGAATCGAGTTGCTTGAATCTCTTCACATCAGCAGCATTCAGAGAAGGTGTGACTGAGGGAACACCATTTTCCACAACATACCAGAGATCGTTGCCAATTGCTTCAAGATGCATTCGGATCTTGTTCTTCCAGTATGGGTAGTCCGTCCCATCAATGGTAGGACACCCTGCTGAGACCTTGATCATACCTGCGGTCGACATAACTAAAACTCCAGGTGGTTAAACCAAAATCACACAGAACAAGGGAGTACCTTGCTCTGATACCAATTGAAAGTGCGTTATATCGACTAGAGGGGGGTGAATAGGCGATTTTTATGAATTCTTCACTGAGGAATTTGCCGGTGAGGAAATTCCTTAGCGAAGAACTACTTGCAGCGGAATAAGTACTCAGAAGTAAGCATAACAGAATACACGCATGGTCATCATGATGAAATGAAGACTAGCACAGAGTACAGAGAGCGTAATCACAGGATAACACAAGATGAAGACAAACAGACTGAAGAAATTGAACTGAGGAAATTGAGAAAGTCTTCACCAAAGTCTTCAAACACAGATATGAACAAACACTCAACACAAGAATGAGGAAATGAAAGGGTTGAGGAAATAGAACCAGTTAGGTTGGTGAAGACAATGATTTGGTAGACCAGTTCCAACTGCTGTCTCGGTTATACGTCTGTTGGAGCGGCCGAGTATTTAAACTCGAGGACACACAGTCCGGACACCCGATCCGCTGAGCATGCAGCTCAGACACCAAGTCCTCACCGTATTCTCCTTGAACTAAGGTCACATGACCTCGTCCAATCACTCGTGGTAAGTCTTCAGGCGACTTCCAAACCTTCACAGACTTGGTCACTCGGTGATCCACAATTCCTCTTGGATGCTCTAGACCATGACGCCTAACCGTATGGAAGAAGCACAGTCTTCAAAGGTAACAAGCGTCGGATCCACGCGGGATCAATTTCTTCAGTGATGCTCAATCACTTTGGGTTTGTAGGGGTTTGGTTTTTGGGTTTTTCCTCACTTGATGATTTTCGCTCAAAGTCTTCAGAGGATGGGTTGCTCTCAAATGACAAGTGTCAAGTTCTCTCGGAGCAGCCAACCAGCTAGTGGTTGTAGGGGGCGGCTATTTATAGCCTAGGGAGCAGCCCGACATGATAAGACATGAATGCCCTTCAATGATATGACCATTAGGTGGATAAGATATTTGGGACAGCTGGCGCGCAACACAGCAATGGTCGAAAATTTGAATCTCAAATTCCTCGTATGCGATCATGTTCCTCATTGTAGGCAATCCGCCTTGCAATTCCTAACTCCTCGGTCGAGAACAAATTCCTCGTGACGGAAGAACTTCGTCTCTGTCACTGAAGAAATTGACTAGACTGTATGAGATTTTCAAAGGCTTCACTCGAAGGGATTGGTAGGTGTAGGATTTTGAGTTGAGCATCACATGGAAATTTTTCCTTAGTATTTCCTCGACCCCCTTTAACAGTACGGTGTTTCCTATGACTCAAGAAAGAGAAAATGAAACTACGAAAACAAAAGTCTTCACGCTTCATGTTCCTCAATTAAATAACAAGTCTTCAAGGTCACACCAGTTTCTTCACTTTCAAAGTCTTCAGAAAGTCTTCAAAATATCAAAGTCTTCAGTCGAAGAACTTCATTTTTAGGGGTCGACTTTCTCTGTAAATATCAAACTCCTCATAGACTTATAGACATGTGTACACTCACAAACGCATTAGTTCCTTAACCTATAAGTCTTCAATACACCAAAATCACTAAGGGGCACTAGATGCACTTACACCTATATAAACCCCCCGGGGCACCCATGCAAAGGGTTGGAACCTAGTAGTTTTAGACACACACATAGAGGGAGAGAAGAGCTAGCCGTGCCATTCTCCTTCCTCACCCCGAACAGCTCAAGGAGCATCTTGTACTCACTTTGCCATAGTGATCATGCGGAGACCCCGCAGAGCAGCAGTAGGGGCGTTATCTCCTCGGAGAGCCACAAGCTGGGTAAGATTCGCCAAGTGCATGTCTTCGCCTCATCCCGTTTCCAGGCACCGGCGACGTTCTACTCGCCCCCTCCATGATAAGCCATCCTTTGGCATATGTCGCACCCAACCCCCGACAGAGAGCCATCAGAACATGCCTACACTTCCAATATACATTTTCTGAGAGAGAACCACCTACACTTGTGTTGAGGTCAAGATATTCCATTCCAACCACATAAATCTTGATCTCTAGCCTTCCCCAAGTTGCTTTCCACTCAAATCATCTTTCTACCAAATCCAATCCTATGAGAGAGAGTTGAGTGTTGGGGAGACTATCATTTGAAGCACAAGAGCAAGGAGTTCATCATCAACACACCATCTATTAGCTTTTGGAGAGTGGTGTCTCCTAGATTGGCTAGGTGCCACTTGGGAGCCTCCGTCAAGATTGTCGAGTTGAACCAAGGAGTTTGTACGGGCAAGGAGATCGCATACTTCGTGAAGATCTACCCTAGTGAGGCAAGTCCTTCGTGCGCGATGGCCATGGTGGGATAGACAAGGTTGCTTCTTCGTGGACCCTTTGTGGGTGGAGCCCTCCTTGGACTCACGCAACCGTTACCCTTCGTTGGTTGAAGTCTCCATCAACGTGGATGTACGATAGCAGCACCTATCGGAACCACGGATAAAAATCTCTTTGTCTCCAATTGTGTTTGCACACTCCAATCCCATCCCTTTACATTCTTGCAACTTGCATGATTTACTTTCCGCTGCTCATATACTCTTGCCATGCTTGCTTGATATGTATTGTGAATGTTTGAACTTGTGCTAAAACTCCACTTCAACTTAAAGGATATAAAAACTGCAACTTTTATTGCTAGGAGTCTATTCGCCCCCCTCTGACACCTCTTCTCGATCCTTTCAATTAGTATCAGAGCATTGGTCTCCATCGCTTTGGTTTAAACACCTTTGGAGGAAGATGGATGAGTCTACGTTGGGGAGTCTTAGACATAGAGTTCCTACACTAGATGGAGAGTACTTTCATGAGTGGAAAAATGAGATGCTTGAGATTTTCAATGAATATCACTTGAACAAGTACATTACTAGTCTGTGCATTTCCCCTAGTGATCCCTTGCATCCCACTCCCGATGAGGATCTTGACATGATTCGCAATCTTAGAAATATCAATCTTATCATTAGAGGATTGCCTAAAAATTTGATTGCTAGCTTACCTACTCTAGATTGTGCTTACACCATATGGAGATTTCTAGAGGAACGATTCACAAATTATTCCTTGAAAAATCTAGATGAGATTCTCCATAAGTCTATTGCCTTGAATAGGATGAGTACTAGTGATCCTAAGTTTGATGATTATCTATTTGAGCTTCGTGATCTCATGCGTGCCAAAGGAGATGTTGGAATTATTAGCAATATCATTTTCGAAGTCACTAGAATTCATAGAGATGAACATTGTTATGGTCATACTTCTAATGAGTCACTCTCTCTAGGAATTGATCCATCACATGACGATGTTGAACATGGATACTATGATGAGAATGATGATAGTGACTATGATCTTGATGATGCGATGAGACACTTTGGTCTTCTGGCTAATCTTCGCGGCTACATGGCTGGAGGAAAGGAATGGGTCCTTGATAGTGGATGTACAGATCATATGACCGGAGATAAAGATATGTTTCGTGAGCTTGCTGAAAACGACGGCCCTCGAAAGTATGTCACTTTCGGTGATAACTCAAAGGGTAAGGTGGTTGGCCTTGGTAAGGTGGCCATCTCACATGATAGCTCCATACAAAATGTTATGCTTGTTGAATCGCTTGGCTACAATTTACTTTCCGTATCTAGACTTGCTGACTTTGGTTTCAACGTCCTATTTACTGAAGTAGATTGCCAAGTGTTTCATAGAGATAATCATAAAATGGTCTTTACCGGTATCCGTAGAGGTGATCTTTACATTGTTGATTTCACTAAAAAGGCTCAACTTAGAACTTGCTTTATTGCTAAATCTTCGAAAGGATGGTTGTGGCATAGAAGGTTAGGTCATGTGGGCATGCGAAATCTTGATAAGCTTATTAAGGGTGATCATATCCTTGGAGTAAAAGATGTTATATTTGACAAGGATAGACTTTGTAGTGCTTGTGAAGCAGGAAAACAAGTTGGAGGAAGCCACCCCGTGAAGAACATCATGACCACGAGAAGACCGCTCGAGCTACTTCACATGGATCTCTTTGGTCCTAATGCCTACAAGAGTCTCGGTGGTAACTCATTTGGTCTAGTCATAGTTGATGATTTTTCAAGATTTACGTGGGTGTTCTTTCTTGATGATAAATCGCAGGTCCAAAGATCTTCAAAAACTTCGCTAGGAAGGCCCAAAATCAGTTTGAAGTGAAGATCAAGAAGGTTCAGAGCGACAACAGAATGGAGTTCAAGAACGCAAATATGGATACCTTTCTTGACGAAGAAGGGAATTCACATGAGTTCTTGGCCACGTACACGCCTCAACAAAATGGAGTTGTTGAGAGGAAGAACCGGACTCTTATTGAGATGGCAAGAACGATGCTTGATGAATACAAGACTCCAAAACACTTTTGGGCGAAAGCGGTTGAGACAGCTTGTCATGCAACAAATCGCTTGTATATTCACAAGCTACTCGGCAAGACGACATATGAGCTCATCACCGGTAACAAACCCCAAGTTGGATACCTTCGAGTATTTGGCTCAAAGTGTTACATTCTTGATAAGCATCGTCGTTCTAAATTTGCTCCTAAATCTCATGAGGGTTTCCTACTTGGTTATGGCTCAAACTCTCACACTTACCATGTCTACAACAATTTCACCCAAAAGGTTGAAGAGACGGTAGATGTGAAGTTTGATGAATCTAACGACTCGCAAGTAGAGCAATTGCCAATTGATGTAGGAGATAAAGATCCTTCGGAAGCAATCCAAGACTTTTCTATTGGAAAGAACCGTCCAACGGAAGTAAAGGAGAGTACCTCGTCCATCCAAGTGGAAGTTTCTACCTCACGACAAGGTGAACCAAGAGTTGATACAGAAGCATCCACAAGTGGGACACATCAAGATGAAGAAAACGAGGAAGTACACCAAGATGAACCTCATCAACCTCCTTCTCCACCATGACAAGAGAACGACAACTTCAACAATGAAGAAGGCCAAGAAGAAGGACAAGATGAAGAAGATGTTCCACCCCGACCCAAGCAAAAGCTCGCACGAGTTAGAGCAAGAGTCGCCAGAGATCATCCCGTCACGCAAATCTACAATGATATTCAAACGGGTAGAATCACTCGCTCTAAATCTCGTTTGGCTAATTTTTGTGAACACTATTCATTCATCTCTAGCATTGAACCTATGAAGGTTGAAGAAGCGTTGAAAGATCCGGATTTGATGAATGCCATGCATGAAGAGCTACACAACTTTGAAAGAAATCAAGTGTGGAAATTGGTCGAGAAGCCCGACAACAACCACAACATCATTGGTACCAAGTGGGTGTTTCGCAACAAGCAAGATGGAGATGGTCAAGTCGTCCGCAACAAAGCTCGTCTAGTCGCCCAAGGCTACACTCAAGTCGATGGTATGGACTAGGTGAGACATATGCCCCCGTTGCTAGACTTGAGTCCATCCACATCTTACTTGCCTATGCTAATCACCATGATATCACTTTATACCAAATGGACATTAGAAGTTCTTTTTCTAAACGGTGAAATTGAGGAGGAAGTTTATGTTAAACAACCTCCCGGATTTATCAATCCTAAGAAACCCGATCATGTTTACAAACTTAACGAAGCTCTTTATGGTCTTAAACAAGCTCCTAGAGCGTGGTATAAATGCTTGACCAAGTTCCTTATTGAAAAAGGCTTTGAGATTGGAAAGATAGATTCTACTCTTTTCACAAAAAGGGTTAACGATGAATTATTTGTATGCCAAATTTATGTGGATGATATCATATTTGGTTCAACTAACCCTCATTTTAGTAAGAAGTTTGGAAAGCTAATGTCGGAAAAGATTGAGATGTCTATTGTCGTGGTTTTGTCACGACAGATGTCCTCGTGAAAGGACTTAGTCGTGGAGCCATCGCTACGGGTTAACTTGAAGGGGTTAAAGCGGACGCAAGGACACAAGAGTTATACTAGTTCGGCTCCTTTGATGAAGGTAAAAGCCTACGTCTAGTTGTGATGGGATTGATGTGGTCTCGATGACTAGGGAGCGAATAAGCTTCGCCTAGGCCTCGAGTTGTTGTTGTCTATCCTTGAACCGTCCCGGGTCGTCCCCTTATATTCACGGGTGAGCCCGTCGGTTCAGAGAGTCCCAATCTCCGGTTCATACTCGTAACCGGGTTGGTCTCTCTCTATTCCTAACTTACAATACAAGTTTACATACCAGTCCGGTTTACGGCTACACGTTCTAAACAGACTACAGGCCTTGGGCCCTTACTTTCATGCTTGGGCTTTTACACCGTTGAGCTACTGATGAAGTTAACCCGGCCCAGATAGGCCGGTTTACGCCCAGTAGAAATATCCCCAACATTAGGCCCCAGATTGATTTGAACAGGTTCATGTCAATCCTTGATAAAAACCTTCATCTTCAATATCTTCTTGTAATTGTTGAACCGCCGTGATGTCACCTTCTCTGGTTGCTGTAAACCGGCATGATGTCCCCATAAAGATAGCATTCATGATACCTTCTTTGTTTAACAGATCCGCAATAACCGAGGCGACAACTCTGCTTCCCAGATTTGTGGTTCCTTGTTTCACGCGCCTGACACAGGTCTCTTGCCTTATAAATAGGACCGAAGGGTCATTCCTTTTCTTGCCTCCGTCCCCTTTCTCTTCGTCTTCCTCGCGTCGCCAGCCTCGGAGCTCCGCCGCCGCCATCGACCTCTGCACCGTCTTGAGCCGCTGCATCAACCTGAACGCACCAGAGAAACGCAGCAATCTTCCGCATCTCCTCAACTCTGGTAGGTCCTCGGTTCCCCTCGACCTAGATTAGTTCTAGGGTTTCTTGTTCTTCAGCGCTCCATTAACTGCTCATGCTCATACTAGACTCTGGATAGATCTGTGACACCTTGCTCGATTAGTAGTAGCTTTTAGCATCCGCTTTGTAGTCTCGTGCTCACGTCCATAGATCTCGCACATCATCTCCTGCTCATTGCATCAATCTTGCTCTGCTTTATTCTTTTTTGGATATTTTTCTTCTTTTACGATCGGCGGATCCTTCGTTGTAGAAATCTTGCGAAACCTGTTTACGCACACTTAGCCGTTCATAAGCTCAATTGTTTTCAATATTTAGACCAAAGCGGTTTAACTTAACATAGAAAAAATTAAATAAACCGGTATACACCATTAGTCCCCTTGTTGAACCGCCAGAACTCCTTAATCAGACACTGTCGCTTCATAGAACTCCGGTTTAGATGTAGTTGTCTCCGATTTAGCATTGTACACCGGTTCTCTCTTTGTCCCAACACATTTCTTGAACCGGATTTATATTTTTTGTAGATGGCCAAACAAGTATATGAGTGCAACTGGGCTCCTTCCCGTGTCACCGAAACTCAATTAAACAATCTGGTCCTGACTGGCACTTTAAGCAGTAAAGATACTATCCATTGGAGGGTTCCTGGCAAAGAATGTCCACCCACACCTCAAGAAGGAGAGGTTGTAGTTTTCACAGATCACTTAGCCCGGGGTTTCAACCCGCCCGGTTCAAAATTTTACCGGGATATGTTAGCCAATTTTCAACTCCGTCCGCAAGATACGGGCCCCAATTCTGTTACCAATATTTGTCACTTCCAAGTGCTCTGTGAGGCATACTTTCAAGAAGAACCCACAGTTGAATTGTTTAGAGACTGCTTCCATCTAAACCGCCGCACAGAATTCACTGACGGGCCCAACACAGAATTGGGTGGTGTGGCGATTCAAAAAAGAAAGGAGGTCACTTATCCTCATGTCAAACTGCACAGCTACCCCAAGGAATGGAATCAAACATGGTTCTATTGCAGAGACACTTCTCCCCCAATGAGAATCCTTTGCCCGATTTTCATCCGGAGCGACTCGATAATACACATCCCTTTCATAAAGATTAACCGCCAATGAGAGAAGTAAATATGCTCCTCAACTCTCCAAGCTCGAGCCTTCATGGCCAATGGTTTAACGAATTGATCTCGACGCTGTTGGATATCATGGAGCATACTGCCCCTCTCCCAGCGCTCCGGTTTAATGTGTGAGTACACTGGTAGCGTCAACGACCCCCTCCGACATATTAATATCCAGCTTACCGATGATGAGGTCACCGAGGCTGTGAAGAAAATGCTGAACAAACCGGAACACCTCTGTGCCCGAACCGGTCTGCTCCCCTTCTGTGCTACCAACAAACCACCATCTGTAAGACTTCTGACTATTTTTTACTGAATATATTACTGCCATTTCCGGTATCACTTTTAACATCAACTGCTGCTTAATCAGGGTGATGATCCATTCTGGAGCAAGAAACGTCCACAAGAGAAACCAGAGAAGCCAGACAAACCGGAAAAACCAATCCGGCAAAAGACCAAAGCTGTCAAGAAGACTGCTCATAAGAGGAAAACCACTGCATCTTCTGATCCGGCTGTAGATGACGATGTGGGTAATCCGGACCTTGAGGTAGAACTTGATTCGCTTGGCTTACTTTTCATATGCCTAATTAATGATGATATTTGTCAAGATGATGCTGAAACCAGTAATGCTGATGTTGTAGAGGTAACTATTCTCTCCTCTGACTCAAATCCTTTGCCTTCACTAAAAATCCGTCAGGCAAACTGGAAAATAAAATTTTCTCATCCCCTTGCTTACTTGGATCCCAAATTTCTTATGAAGACTCAACAACATGAAGCTCGCCGCTGGCTTCGGCACAGCGCCGGTGTAGTTACCTCCGCCGGTTTACCAAACAGTCCGGTTCGAAACGCGTCGTTCGAGGTCTCTAATTTGCTTGTCGATGCTTGTCCTAAAGCAGGTTGTTTTCGCCAACCTCTTAATCCATCGACTCCGATTATCAGGTCACTTCCCATTCCTCATCTGGCGAGTCATCATTACTCACTGCCACCACTTAAAACCGTGCTTGGGTAAGTTATACATTTCATATTGTTTCTACCGCATCATTGCGTAGTATATGCCGTGTTGACTATTATTATGCCTTTTCGTACAAGCCTAGACCGAGCAAAAAGGCTCGTCTGCGGAAAGCGGCCGATTTAAGAGAGGCCCCTGAACGGACAATACCCCAAATCTTGAAGCGACTATTTGTGAAGATCGCCCAATGATCCGCCCTTTGCAAGATGGCGATTTTGTTCTTGAAGAAAGGCTGTTGACACCTCCCATCCTGCTGACCAGCCCAGAAGCCCAACCCGGATTGAAAAATCCACCAGTCCAATCCGGCCTGCTGACAAACCGACTGTCCCTGGTCAAACCGGTGATAGCAAGGACGATGACGTTGTGATTACTGGCTTTGGCCATAGCGAACCGGGTAATCCGGTCGCTTTATCCAAACATTCTGCCAAAGAAGAATTTGCCACTATGAGCAAGGGCAAGTGGTATGTTGATCTGGCAACTTACGCTGCTCTGAACCCCCAAGACCTTCATTCTGGCTACTTGAACCGGCTATATACCAGCCGTGATTATGAAGCTGGCCTGGTGAAGATGATGAAAGAAAAATTCGAGGTAACCTCCATGTTCTTTTCCCGCTTGGATATTTCAATTTTCGTTAACTCTCCTAGCTCCCAAGGGCCGGTTCAACTTAATATAGTTAAACCGGGACTTAACATAAATTCAATGCTTCAGAATCCACTGATGTAGCCCCCAAGGGCCGGTTCAACTTAGTATAGTTAAACCGGGACTGTAATTTATATCGCCGCATCAGAACATGTTCGAGCAAATAGCCATTAGCCCTCAAGTGCCAAGTTGAATACCTGTATTGAGCTTGGGACTTTGTGATTTCATTGGCAGATGAAGATCAAATATGCATTAGCCCCCAAGTGCCTGTATGACTGGTTATGCACTTGGGACTTGTAATGAAGATATTAACATGCTCCCTTTTTGTTGCAGAGTGAGATACGCCAACAAGCCTCACAAATCAATGATCTTCAAGAAAATCTAAAATCTCAACAAGCAGAAACCTCCAAGGCCAAGGATGAGCTGAAAACCGCCTTGACTACCATGGAGCAGCTCAAGGAGTGGTTCAAGTCTGAGCGGGCCGGCTGGGATACTGAAAAGGCCGCTTTAACCAAAAAGGTTGAAAATGCTGAAGCTGCCCTTAAACCGGTGGTAGATGAGCTGACCAACGTGAAGCGGCAAGTGCATGCCATGACCGCTGCCATCTTTGGTAAACTTCCTTTGGCTTCGTGATAACTTGTCCTTCTTATAATAAGTCCGGTTTGTGATTTCTCTTGTAATCTGTAGGCTGCGTATTGGTCACTTGGGGTCACATATTCGGATGAAACCGAAAGCTGCCTACACTTTAATCGAACAATTTGTACCTCGGAGCGCAGCGGATCATCTCCACTGCATCACATAACAATCCAGCACCCTCTTTAATTCAAGACACTCTTAGGAGGTTGTCAATGCTTCCCGCCCGGGTTGAAGAGCTGAAGAAATCTGCTGCTCGAACCGATGCCATTAATGCCTTAATCCGGGCAAAGCATGGGTGCTCGATTCGATCTGTTAGGGCAGCTCAGGCTATCCCACTGAAGGAAGACGGTTCGAGTTCAACGAAGATGACACGAGAGCGATAAACCGGGCGGTCGCGCCTACGGCTTGTCAATTGGCCGAAGAGGCAAACTTGTCGCATTATCAAGCTCAATATGACGATCAGAACAAACGAGTAGCTGCTCCTATTCCCGAAGCGGAGAACCTGGTCCCTCCGATCCGTAAGCATACTTACGCTCCTGATATTGAACCATCTTCCCTGATCCATGAAGAGGCTGTCTTTCAAGCTTTAATGGGAATCGACTGGACCACTGTTGACTTCCAGCCGCTGGGTAGGGATGAAGAAGCTGAAGCGGTGCAGGACGAACCACAACCATCAGACCGGGGCAGCGAGCAAGCATGAACCGGAAGCCGGTTTAAATAGCTGCTTCATTATATTCCGCTAAGAAAACAATGATCTTATTTGGGCACCATGTTGCCTTGTAATAGGATAGCCAACACTTTTGCTTTTAATATGCCTTCGTGCATGGGTGCTGACACTTTTGCTTGAATGATCGAAACCTTCAATCTATATTGCCTGCAGCCACAAAATATTAAACCGCCACGGCGGTTTGTGCCGCCAGCCGGCTTGTGACGTTCATATATATATGAAATGACATATTGAGGTATATAATCAAAATTTGCGATACAAAATACCTGCCATCACTGGGCATAAAGTTGGCTTAGCCAATCTTGAAGCGGAGGTTGTATAAACCATTACCGTCAAAGGAGAAAACAGCTCCTGTGTCTATAATGCCGGTTTACCTTGTAAACCGTGCCGGGTCATGACAGGCTCCCTGTTACTCCATAATGGGATGTTAACAGAAAAAGTCAAACCGGAAAAATTATCTCCGGATTATAAATGGACCGAATTCCGTCAATTGATAGTTTGAACCGGTTTAAAAATGTTATCGGTTTAAGAAACGCAACAAAAATCAAATAACAATTATGAAAAAAATATGGAAGCAAAGGTAATGATAAAACCGTTTGCAAAAAGAGGCTTTATTGAGCCGATCAGATGGTGTTACCATGGTCGGACAAGACCAAGCTCCCAATAAGGTGTAGCCCTGGTTCAAGTCAGCCAGGTCCCCAACTGAAACCGTGGCATTATGCCGATCAAGTGGCGTGGCAATGGTTCGGGTTCGACCAAGCCCCCAAGTGACTCTATGGCCTTAGGCCGATCAAGAGGCGTGACTGGTTCAGACTTGACCATGTCCCCAAGTGATCTGGTGGCTTTTCGCCTATAAAAAGGTGTTGCATTGGTTCGGACACGACCAAGCCCCCAAGTGATACCATAAAGCTTTTGAAAAGCAAACTCAGGGGGTAAACTGGAGGCCGCTTTAAGACAGAACAACTCCATGTAAACACACATGATGTAACAGAACAACTCCATGTAACCACGCATGATGTAACAGAACAGATACCCCGCTTTAGCTGAGGCTCCGGTTTAGTACTTTATTCATAATATATACACTGTCATAATATGTACATAAGTAGAGCCGATGGCTCAGGTATAATAAGGCCGAGGATGAGCTATGTTCCACGGCCTGTTGGTCTCCTCCTCTGACGTGCGTGAGTCTTTATGCTCTCGAACATCGATCATATAGTATGACCCGTTGTGCAGATTCTTGATGACCATGAAAGGTCCCTCCCAAGGTGGGGATAACTTGTGCATATCAGTCTGGTCTTGGATGAGCCGAAGCACCAAATCTCCTTCTTGAAAAGTTCTGGTTCTGACCCGGCGACTATGGTAACGACGAAGATCCTGTTGGTAAATCACTGAGCGGGCAGCTGCTATGTCATGCTCCTCATCCAACCGGTCCAAAGCGTCTTGCCAGGCCGTCTCGTTGTTCGCTTCAACATAAGCTGCCACACGAGGTGAGTCATGACGGATGTCACTGGGGAGAACCGCCTCCGCTCCATAGACCATAAAGAACGGTGTGTATCCCGTGGATCTGTTAGGCGTAGTATTGATAGTCCATAACACAGATGGTAGCTCTTCTACCCAACAACCCGGTGTCCACTGCAAAGGGACCATAAGCCGGGGCTTGATGCCTCTCAAGATCTCTTGATTAGCCCTTTCCGCTTGACCATTGGACTGTGGGTGGCTCTCAAGAAACGTCAAGCGGATGTGTTCACGTTCGCAGAACTCTTTCATGGCACCTTTGGACAAATTGGTACCATTATCTGTGATGATCTTGTGTGGAAAGCCAAACCGCAAATCACCTTTTGATGAACTGAACCGCCGTGGCGCGTCACACTTGCGGATGTGTTCTGCTTCTACCCACTTTGTAAACTTGTCAACCGCCACCGGAGGTGGGTCTTCTTGTCCTTGGACCTTTTGAAAGGTCCAACCATATCCAGCCCCCAGTTGCAAGCGGCCAAGTAATTGGAATCATCCTCAATTCTTGGGCGGTACATGAGCATGTCTCGAGAACTTTTGGCAGCCATCACATCGTCGACCAGATCTTCCGCATCGATGAGCAATCAACCAATAGAAACCGTGGTGGAACGCTTTAGCCACCAAGGATTTTGAACGGCGTGGTGACCACAATCTCCTTCGTGGATCTCACGCAATATTTCACAGCCTTCCTCGGGGACACACAACGCTGAAACGCCTCGACATGCTGCAATGATGCAATTCGCCATTAACAATGGTCATAGACTTGGATCGCGGATTATCTGCCGGGCCAACGTCTCATCTTCCGTAACTCGCCCGGTTCATGTACGCAAGATAAGGAAGGCGTCAATCCGGAGTGGCGTGAAGAGCTGCCACCAATTGAGCCTCCGGATCAGGAATAGCCAAATCCGCTTCACCAGGGAGCTTGACCGACGGGTTGTGAAACACGTCCAGAAAAACATTGGGCGGGACCGGTTTACGTTGAGAGCCCAACCGGCTTAAAGCGTCCGCCGCTTCATTCTTCCGACGGTCCACGTGGTCCACCTGATAGCCCTTGAAATGACCTGCAACGATATCCACCTCACAACGATATGCAGCCATGAGTGGGTCCTTTCAATCCCAAGTGCCAGACACCTGTTGAGCCACTAGGTCCGAGTCACCGAAGCACTTAACCCGGCTTAAATTCATCTCCTTAGCCATCCGGAGACCATGGAGCAAGGCTTCATACTCAGCTGCATTGTTAGTACAAGGGAACATTAATTGGAGAACGTAACAGAACTTGTCACCTCGTGGGGAAGTTAATACGACTCCAGCCCCCGAGCCCTCCAATTGCCTGGATCCGTCAAAATGGATGGTCCAATACGTGTGATCCGGCTTTTCTTCAGGTGCTTGCAACTCCGTCCAATCATTAATGAAATCCACAAGTGCTTGAGACTTCACCGCCGTCCGAGGCACGTATTTCAAACCGTCGCGCCCAAGCTCTATAGCCCACTTGGCAATCCGCCGCCGCTTCCGGTTACAGATGATATCGCCTAAAGGAGCAGAACTGACCACTGTGATAGGGTGCCCTTGGAAATACTACTTCAGCTTCCGGCTTCCATGAAAACTCCATATACCAGCTTCTGCCAATGCGGATACCTTTGCTTAGATTCAATAAGCACCTCGCTAATATAATAAACCGGACGTTGAACCGGATGCTCCTTCCCTGCCTCCTTCCGCTCCACCACAATGGCCACGCTGACCGCCCTGGCATTAGCAGCAACATATAGCAGAAGCGGCTCCTTGTCAATGGGAGCGGCGAGCATAGGCGGGTTGGCCAATTGCTGCTTTAGGTCCTCCAACGCTTCGTCGGCGGCTGGACTCCAGACAAATTGATCTGTCTTTTTCAGCATCTGGTACAAAGGGATGGCCTTCTCTCCGAGGCGGCTGATAAACCGGCTCAGCGCGGCAATCCGGCCTGCCAAACGCTGGACATCGTTAATACACTTCGGTTTAACCAGGGAGGTAATAGCCGTAATCTTCTCCGGATTAGCTTCAATTCCCCTGTTGGACACGAGAAAACCCAATAACTTGCCTGCCGGAACACCAAAGACACATTTGGCCGGGTTGAGCATCATCTTGTAAACCTGCAAGTTGTCAAAGGTTTCCTTCAAATCGTCAATCAGTGTCTCCTTCTCCCTTGACTTGACCACAATATCATCAACATAGGCGTGCACATTACGGCCGATCTGTTTATGCAGGCAATTCTGTACACAGTGTTGATAAGTTGCTTGGGCGCTCTTGAGCCCAAAAGGCATAGATACATAGCAGAAGGCTCCAAAGGGAGTGATAAACGCCGTCTTCTCCTGGTCCTTAACGCCATCTTGATCGATGATACCCGAATAGGCATCCAAAAGCTCAAACACTCACAACCCACAGTGGCATCAATAATCTGGTCAATACGGGAGGGCAAAGGATCTGCTGGACAAGCCTTGTTAAGATCTGTAATCCACACACATGCGCCAAGTGCCGTTTTCTTAAGAACCAGCACCGGATTAGCAAGCCACTCGGATGGAAGACTTCAACGATAAAACCAGCTGCTAAGAGCCCGCCACCTCCTCTCCAATGGCCTTGCGCCTTTCTTCGTTAAACCGGCGGGAAACTGTTTCACCGGTTTGTACTTGGGATCAACATTAAGAGTGTGCTCAGCGAGTTGCCTCGGTACACCTGGCATGTCAGAAGGCTTCCATGCAAAAATGTCCCGATTCTCACGGATGAACTCGATGAGCGCACTTTCCTATTTCGGATCCAAGTTGGCACTGATGCTGAATTGCTTGGACGAATCGCCAGGCACGAAGTCAACAAGCTTAGTCTCAGCTGCCGATTTGAATTTCAGGGCCGGATCATGCTCTGTAGTTGGCTTCTTCAATGGAGTCATGTCCGCCAGATCAACATTGTCCTTATAATACTTCAGCTCCTCGGTGGCACAAACCGACTCTGCGTAAGCCGCATCACCTTCCTCACATTCCAAAGCGATCTTGCGGCTCCCATGAACCGTTATTGTCCCCTTGTGACCCGGCATCTTGAGCTGCAAATAGATATAACAAGGCCGAGCCATGAACTTGGCATAAGCCGGCCGCCCGAACAGGGCATGATATGGACTTTCGATTTTTACCACTTCAAACGTCAATGTTTCTGATCTGGAGTCATATTCATCACCGAAGGCCACTTCCAGAGCTATTTTACCAACAGGATATGCTGACTTGCCAGGTACCACACCATGGAACACTGTATTGGACGGTTTGAGATGTTTATCCATTAGCCCCATACGACGGAAGGTCGCATAGTACAGGATGTTAATGCTGTTCCCTCCATCCATGAGTACCTTGGTGAACTTATAACCTCCCACCTGAGGTGCCACCACCAGGGCTAGCTGACCCGGATTGTCGACCCGGGGAGGATGATCCTCTCTACTCCATATAATGGGCTGCTCCGACCAGCGTAGGTAATGGGGCACGACCGGTTCAACAGCGTTGACTGCCCGCTTCTGAAGCTTCCGGTCTCGCTTGTCTAAGCTGGTGGTGAAGACATGGTACTGCCCACTATTCAACTGCTTTGGGTTGCTCTGATAACCCGACTGTTGCTGCTGCTGGTTGTAACCACCTTGGTTATTCTGATTGTTCTGATTGTTATGCCCGCCGGATTACCATTAAATCCTGAACCGAATTTCCTCCACCGTAACCCGCCCGGATCTGAACGCCGCCAGATCCGTGATCATACCGAAAGCATTAGAACTCTTGAACTCCTGCATAATGTAGCAATCCTTCCAGAGGTGGTTTGCCGGCGTCTCCTTCGTCCCATGCTTCGGACAGGGTTGATTCAATAGATAGTTCAAGCGGTCCGGATTGGGATTAGGCGCTCCACTTCGATTCGGCTGTTTACCCTTGCGCCGCTGGCCCTTGTCCTGCGCGTTGGTGTTAGCTACGAAGTCCATGTTGCCATTCGCTTTACGCTTGCCTCCGCCACCATTACCTGCCGAGTGATGTTGCTGGCCCTTGGAGTTGCTGTTCTTCCTTCCCTTCCCTGTCTCGTCATCGTCAGACTCGGGATCCTTGGTACTATCAGAATCAGCATACTTCACTAAAGCGCCCATGAGAGTGCCCATGTCGTTACAAAATCGCTTCATGCGCCCCAACTTCAATTTTAAAGGCTTAAACCGCGCTTTCCTCCGAGGTTAAGATTGCGAGTCGATGTTGATCCGGTCCGACGAGTGCAAGATTTCAAACGCGCGCCCAATGGGTTGTTGACTCCTTCCCCGGACACAAGCTGCCAAGTCCACTACGGACATGGGCTGCTTACGGTATCTTTGAAATTCTGGATAAACCGGTCCGCGAATCGGGCCCATGAATTGATGGAATTGGGTGGCAAGCTCTTCAACCAAGTGCAGGTCGTGCCTTCGAGCATCATGGTGAAGTACTTTGCACACGCAGCCTCATCCACATCCAGCATCTCCATGGCCATCTCATAACTTTCTATCCATGCTTCGAGCTAAATCGGCAAAGTGTAATTTGGCACCTTGCGCGACCCTTGAAGTCTTTGGGCAAGCGCACATTGCGTGAAGTGGGGACGAGGCAAGGCACCCCAAAGAGCTAGAGGTAACCCTGTGCTCGACCGAGATGGTCAGACGAACCGGCGTAAGTGATAAGCCCGATCTCAGGCGGCTAACTCGGCCTCCTCAAGCTCGGGCCGGTCCACCACCTCCTGGCGCGTATCGACGCCACTGCCGGGTTGTTGCCACGGGCGCACCACGCCGTTCATTACTTGATACGGCCAGTTCATCCATGTGCCTGCTATAGCTCCGGCTCGGGCGGGGGTAGAGTGGATCCGGTCGCGGCTGTACGAATACGCTTCCTGTTGGACCGAAGCTGTCCTAAGGAGCTCCTTGACCCGACGCGTCTCTACTGCCTGTGGTGAATCACCTTCAATTGGAATGGCCTCCAACCGTGCCGCAGCTGCAACAAGGTTGTCCATCGGGTTGGAGTAGTGACCCGGAGGTGTTTGCACAGCCTGAGGCGCACTGGCGTTGTGGCGAGGCAGATCTATTAAGCGGGGCTGGACCGGCGCGCCCGTCCCAGGTGCTTCCGCCCGGTTTACCACCGGCGGATTACTGGTTCCCGCTCTGGGGGTGTTGAAGAGGTCTCTTCCTTAAAAAACTGAAGGCAAACGGGATCTGTATTTCCTCTTCATGACTTCATGTGACGCGTTCTGATCCAACATGAGCCTATAAGCCTGCGCATCTAAAGCGGCCCGCTCTGCCGTCATCCTGGCATCTGCAGCTGCTAGATCCGCTTTAGCCTGAGTGATATGTTCCTTCACCTTCGCAATCTCCGCGTTATGAGCGTCCTGATCCGCCGGGTTAACCTCTGCCATGAGCGCAGCCAACGCATCGAATAGATCTGATAAAACTTGAGCCGGCTGGCGCACAGGGCCTCCTGCCCCGGCAGCCGTCACTGCTGTTGAACCGGCGATCATTGCCGCAGCGGTCGAAGAGTGAAGCGCTGCTTGTGTACCGGCCATGAATATTCCAACCCGGTAGGGCAGATCGGAGGGGTCCGGAATACTGTCACCATCGGAACAGCCCCCAATCCGGCCATCTTGTAGCTGATATAGAGATTCAGTTTCTCCGGTTGACGACTCGTCGTCAGAGTAGACGACGGTCTCGCCACCAGACTCTGATCTGTCCTCATAACTTCCTCCGTGGATGACTCCACAAAGGCACGCTTCACGGCCGGTTTAACCTGGGCAGATCTCGTACGCTGAGCCGTCTCGACGAGGTCGGTGCAGATGTCTGGCTCAGGCCCTGGTTCACCAATCTTGCCGATGAAAACGTGTATGCCACCAAAGGGGACCCGATACCAGTACTCAATCGAGCCGCCTCGGGGCCCCAGCTGCATCGTCGATGTAAAGCTTGCCGCGACGACTCTTGGTCATCCGCCCACAAGATAGCCTTCGAGTCCTTCAACTTGCCCTCCAAGATCATCAAACCATCGTGCGATAGCCCCACGGTGGGCGCCAACTGTCGTGGTTTTGTCACGGTAGATGTCCTCGTGAAAGGACTTAGTCGTGGAGCCATCGTTACGGGTTAACTTGAAGGGGTTAAAGCGGAAGGAAGGACACAAGAGTTACACTAGTTTGGCACCTTCGATGAAGGTAAAAGCCTACGTCTGTGATGGGATTGATGTGGTCTTGATGACTAGGGAGCGAATAAGCTTCGCCTAGGCCTCGAGTTGTTGTTGTCTGTCCTTAAACCGTCCCGGGTCGTCCCCTTATATTCACGGGTGACGCCCGTCGGTTCAGAGAGTCCCAATCTCCGGTTCATACTCGTATCCGGGTTGGTCTCTCTCTATTCCTAACTTACAATACAAGTTTACATACCAGGCCGGTTTACGGCTACAGGTTCTAAACTGACTACAGGCCTTGGGCCCTTACTTTCATGCTTGGGCTTTTACACCGTTGAGCTACTGATGAAGTTAACCCGACCCAGATAGGCCGGTTTACGCCCAGTAGAAATATCCCCAACATCTATGATGAGTGAACTCAAGTTCTTTCTTGGTTTGCAAATCAAGCAAACTAAGGAAGGCACCTTTGTTTCTCAAACAAAGTACACCAAGGACTTATTCAAGAAGTTCAACATGCAAGAAAGCAAAGGTATGAAAACTCCCATGCCTACTAGTGGACATCTTAATTTGACTAAGGATGGTAAACCAGTTGACCAAAAGGTTTATCGCTCTATGATTGGATCATTGTTATATCTATGTGCCTCTCATCTTGATATTATACTAAGTATGTGCATGTGTGCACGATATCAAGCGGCCCCTAAAGAATGTCATCTTAGGGCTGTGAAAAGGATAGTGAGATATTTAATACATACACCAAATTTTGGCATTTGGTATCCTAAGAGGTCCTCTTTTGATCTTGTTGGCTATTCCGACTTGGACTATGCCGGAGACAAGGTTGATAGAAAGTACACTTCGGGTACTTGTCAATTTCTTGGTAGATCTCTTGTGTCTTGGTCCTCCAAGAAACAAAACTCGGTATCCTTATCCACCACCGAAGCGGAATACATTGCCGCCGGTTCATGTTGTGCTCAATTACTTTGGATGACTCAAACTCGTATAGATTATGGGATATATGTGAAACATGTTCCATTGCTTTGTGACAATGAAAGTGCCATTAAGATTTCTCACAATCCCGTGCAACATTCTCGAACTAAGCATATTGAAGTTCATCATCATTTCATTCGAGATCATGTTGCTAAAGGGGACATTGACCTTAAGCATGTTCGTACCGATAAGCAATTGGCGGATATATTCACCAAACCGTTTGATGAGAAAATCTTTTGCCGTTTGAGAGGAGAATTGAACATCATTGATGCTTCAAACTTGGAGTAGGAACTCCATTTGGATACATGCAAGGCATGAGCCTATGACTAATCCTTGATACTTCTCTTATAATGATATTCATATGTCTTAGATATATTTTCACCCTTGCATGTTATCTAACCCTTGTAGGTACTCGGATGAATCTAAATCTATGAGATTGCAACTCACTCACATCTTGAGCAATCTCTACATCACCAATTCTCTACACAATGGTGGTTGAAGACAAGGAACCTTAAAACCCTTCAACATATCCTTTGACAAATTTTATTTATCAAATTTCATGATTGTCATTTTGGATACACAAGTGCTCTTCCTTGCAAAACTAACCCATGTAGGTAGATGAACTCACTTCCAAGTGGTGCTCCCAACTATTGATGAGCGACATCAACCTTGAGCAACCCACACAAGTTAAACTACATGATCAAGATCAACACCACCACCCAAGGTATGTTGTTCCATCTTAGAGGAGCTTTACCCCAAGATATGGGTCAAAGCAGCTCAACAAGATGTGAATACATCAAATGCTTAATCGAAAAATGGTAACCCCATTTTGAGCTTAAACAATGAGTATGACTTATGATCAAGTGTTCTCACTTGACTCCTTAGTCAATATACTCTAACATAGGTGACTTTGTCACCGCCCAACTCTAGATGAAGTTCTCTAGTGTTTCTTTGAGTTTTTGCATTTTGCCCTTTGCATATTTTCCCCCTTCCATTTAAAAAAAACTTCATCTAGATTTTGTTTTCTCTGTTTTGTTCTGCATTCCCTGCATCCAATTATTTGCAAATTCTTCAGTTAATTCCTTGCAAATCTTTGTGAGATCTTATTTGCCTAGTGAGCTGAGGTGACAAGTGTTTTCTCTATGATGAACTCGGTCACACCGGTCTGTTGCTTTCGGTCCAACCGAATCCTTTAGGTGCAATGGAAGCACACAACTCGGTGCCACCGATTTCACTGCAGAAAAGACAACTTGCCACTTGATCCTGCATTATTTTTGCTCCAGCTCCACTCGGTGATTCTTATCCTCTAACAGCATCACATTCTATATGCTGCTTTGCTCTGTGACTCAAGGACCAAACCTAGTTTGACTCACACTCCAGAAGATCCCTTCTTGGAAATTGATGTCAAAGGGGAAGGGAGATATCACATCAAAGCTTAATCACTTCTTCAGGGGGAGAGAATTCTTCACCAAGGGGAAAGAGAAATCACACAAAAGCCCCAGATGTTTGGTATTCAAAGAGGAGATAAGTCACATGTCTTTAGATGGGAAAAGACATGTTCATGTTTGCTTATTTTGTTTGCTCTGATTTTCTGTTCCCTATCTTCTCCCAATATCCCATACAAGACTCAGGGGGAGCAAGACATCTAAGGGAAGGAAATCTTGAATTCATTGCATATCTTTACCTTTTGGGGACATGTCTATATCTAATAGAGTATCTAGTACTCACACTCTACATGTCATCCCAATCTTGGTACTCTTGTGGTTCTTTTTGTTTGCTCTGGCTAGTAGATGTATCGGTGTTATCTAACCTTGTTTACTCAGGTTCATCCCTTTCTAAGCCAACTCAAGACCACAAGGTAAGTATATGCATCACACTCATGTGCATGAGGAATTCTTGCTGGTGTACATACTGTTTGCAAGAAGGACTCATGAGCATGAAGGTAGGTTTCCTATAATTACATCTTTTGCTCTAATGCATATAGCCAAGATACATCTAACACATTGCTTACTCTGTCATGCTTATGCATTCACATGCTCTTATATTCCATATTTACATGATTGCATACATATAGGGGGAGGCTATGCATGTTACATGTCTTTCCAAAGCTTTACTTGTTATTCTCTATATCCTTATCTAAAGCTTTGATGTATGTTGTCATCAATTACCAAAAAGGGGGAGATTGAAAGCACAAGTGCTCCCTGGGTGATTTTGGTAATTAATGTCAACATATCTCTTGTCAGACTAATGCTTTCATCTAGTATGTTTCAGATAAGTTCAACAATGGAGTGGCATAGACTACAGGATGTGGAACCCCTTCAAGATGTTAAGGACAAAGGATTGGCTCAAGCTCAAAGCTCAGGACTCTACATTTTTCATTTTAGTGATCCAAGATCACATTGAGTTCGTAGGAAAGCCAATACTATTAAGAGGGGATGAGGTGTTGCTTAATGGCTTGCTTGCTCGAAGTGCTTAGTGATATGCTCCAAAACCCCCAACCACTTTCTCACATCCACATATGTCCCAAACCCAAAGTCAAACTCGGCCCCACCGAAATCTTCTATCCGGTGCGACCGAGTTCACTCGACATAGCCACTGCCAGAAACCCTAATCAATTCGATCTCACCGATGGGATCTCGGTCTCACCAAGATTGCAATGCAAACTCTCTGTTTCCCCTTCGTAACGTTTCGGTCTAACCGAGATGAGCGAACCGGTCCCACCGAGTTTGCCTGACCAACTCTCTGTTTGTCTATTACTAAAATCGGTCCCACCGAGTTTGTGTAATCGGTCTCACCGAGATTACGTTATGCCCTAACCCTAATGGAATCGGTCCCACCAAGTTGACATGTCGGTCCCACCGAAAATCCTAACGTTCACATTTTGAACTAAATCGGTCTAACCGAGTTTTATAATTCGGTCCCACCGAGTTTGGTGATTTGTGTGTAACGGTTAGATTTTGTGTGGGGGCTATATATACCCCTTCACCTACTCTTCATTCGTAAAGAGAGCCATCAGAACATGCCTACACTTCCAACATACATTTTCTGAGAGAGAACCACCTACACTTGTGTTGAGGTCAAGATATTCCATTCCAACCACATAAATCTTGATCTCTAGCCTTCCCCAAGTTGCTTTCCACTCAAGTCATCTTTCTACCAAATCCAATCCTATGAGAGAGAATTGAGTGTTGGGGAGACTATCATTTCAAGCACAAGAGCAAGGAGTTCATCATCAACACACCATATATTACCTTTTGGAGAGTGGTGTCTCCTAAATTGGCTAGGTGTCACTTGGGAGCCTCCGTCAAGATTGTGGAGTTGAACCAAGGGGTTTGTACGGGCAAGGAGATCGCCTACTTCGTGAAGATCTACCCTAGTGAGGCAAGTCCTTCGTGGGCGATGGCCATGGTGGGATTGACAATGTTGGAAATATGAGCAAATTACTACGAGATTTAATCCGAATAAACAGAAGATAAATCATAACTACAGTAGCAGAGATTAAACTAAATCATGCGAACTTGCATATCAGATGAACAGATCACATCTAGGGTACATACTAGAAACATGAATTCTACCACGATCTCGAACAGGAAGGATAGAATCACATACGGTGCAATGGGAGCAGCACCACCGGCGTTGACGTTGTTGCCCATGTCGTCGAGGATGAGGTTTCCGAGGTCGGAGAAGAAGTCGTCGTTCGCGAAGTCGCCGCTGCCAGCAGTCGCGCGAGTGCGCTCCCCAAAAACCTGATCACCCCTCTCCCGTACAGGATCACGAGAGGCAGGGTTCCGGAGGCCTGCTGTCCCTTCTCCCGGTGCATGCCGAAAGGAGGGATGGAGAAGACTTGCTTGGCAGCGCAATGATCTGGAACAGTGGTGCGAAACCATACGAAGCAGCGGTGGCTAGGGTAGACGTCTGCCTGACTATATAGTGCGGGCGGGGTAGGTCATGGGAGTAAACCCCACGTCCGAGTCGTCACGATCCAAAAGAATCGGAAACGGTTCAGTAATTAACGCGTCCGTTAATTATTAATTAATGACTCATTAATTTTTCCCAAGCAGCAAAAATATAGACAACGTGCATAGCTCTGTCCTCGGCTCGGCTCAATCCCGCAACCCGCGGCGCGTCGTGACGAGGAGTGGCGTGGCGAGGCGAGCGAGGAGGAGGATCACGCATTTAGGTCTCCTCTTCTCATGCTCATACAAGTGGTAGAAGAGCTCACCTTATAAAGAGGTGCAACTCTCTCTCAACTTATGAGGTGGGACTAAACTTTAGCCTCACTCACTTCACTCACCTGTGTGCATGAATGGGCCAAGAGAATTTCAGAATTTTAGTTGGGCTTTGGGCCAAAAGCCCACTAGCAAATTCCAACAATCCCCCACAAAGTCTCATTAGCACATCTAACCATTTGGTTCCAAAACATTGTTTATATACCGGTGCTTAGTGGAGACTGTGAAGTTGAACTTCCACTTAGAGATTTAGGCTACACTAGATCACAACTTGAATAGTGGAGTATGCCTTGAACTACAAGTTTTCTGCGAGACTAGTTTCACACAAATTCTTGACCGATACTGGGCTGCCGCAAGGCTTCCCCACGGGTGGAGCGTATACATCATACTCCAGGGCCTTTTCATGAATTTATTAGAGAACACCCAATTCTCACAGACTGCTACGTTAACAGTCAAATTCATATAGGTGTGTTCCTAAGAAGATGTTCTGCAGTACAACATCTCTGCTTACCCGAGTAAGCCACTTGGAACACATTAAGATAAGTATCAACCTGCCATGCAGATCTGGAGAGTATTGCATCTTCACGGAGTGGGATAGTTAATATAGGGATACTCTCCTCCCAGCTGACCAACAGCTTGTCTCCCACTTCTACTTCACGGGATCTCCGATCACATAGAGTGGGTTACCACTATGGGCAACTCATGCGGTGGGTCTCAGACCCATCTCCATCGATGCATTATCTATCACATTACGTGATAGACCCTTTGTGAAGGGATCTGCCAAATTTTTTGATGTTTGGATATAATCCAATGTAATAACTCCGGAGTTCCTCAATTTTCTGACAGATTTTAGTCTCCTCTTCACATGCCTTAAGGACTTCATATTGTCCTTAGAACTGTTTATCTTGATGATCACAGTTTGATTATCACAGTCCATCAGGATAGGGGGTATTGGTTTTTCAACCATAGGTAAGTCCATCAAGAGCTCATGAAGCCACTCTGCTTCAACATGGCGATGTCTAATGCTGTGAGTTACTGCTTCCATAGTTGACCTTGTTAAGATGGTGCCTTGCAAGACTTCCAAGAAACAACGCCACCACCAAGTGTAAAAACATAACCACTTGTGGCCTTAATCTCATCAACATCGGATATCCAGTTTGAGTCACTATAACCCTCCAAGGTACCCTTGGATACCCGTGTAGTGAATCCCATAGCTCATGGTGCCTTTCAAATAGCGCATAACTCTCTCAAGCGCATGCCAATGATCATCTCCCGGTTTTGACACAAACCGACTCAGCTTGCTCACAGCAAACGAGATGTCAAGCCTCGTGGCACTCGCCAAATACATAAGCGAGCAAATAATTTGAGAATACCTCAGTTGATCTCTAGCAATCCGTTGATTCTTTCGAAGCAACACACTAGCATCATATGGAGTTGGAGAAGGCGTGCAGTCGCTATACCCAAAACGAGTCAAGACCTTTTCCACATAGTGAGACTAAAGCAGTGTGATCCCACCATTCTCATCTCTCAACAGCTTGATGTTTAAGATAACATCAACTACTCCTAGATCCTTCATCTCAAAACAGCGAGATAAGAAATCCTTAAACTCCTTGATTAAATCAAGTTTGGTTCCAAATATCAATATGTCGTCGACATACAGACAAAGAATAACTCCTTCGCCCCCACCATGGCGATAGTACACACACTTGTCACCATTGTTTACTACAAAGCCGGCAGCAGTTAATGTTCTTTCGAACTTCTCCTTGTACTTTTCAATCGTACCATCAGGTCTAAGCTTCTTCTTGAACACCCACTTACATCCTACAGGTTTGCACCCATAAGGACGGTCAGTTATCTCCCAGGTTCCGTTAGCTAAGATGGAATCCATCTTGCTACGAACAACTTCCTTCTAGTATTCAACGTCAGGAGATGCATAGGCTTCTGAAATAGTCCTGGGTGTGTCATCCACAAGGTACACAATGAAATCATCACCAAAGGACTTTGAAATCCTCTATCTCTTACTCCTCACAGGAGTTCCATTGTCACCCTCAATAGGATTCTCAACGTGTTCCATCGCAATGGTGGGTTTAGGAATTACAGTGAATTCCTCACTAGATGGAGTAGGTATCTCCTTGTTTGATGAACTCGACATATCCTTCATAGGAAATATGTCCTTAAAGAAAGTTGCATCATTCGACTCCATAATCATACCAACATGCATGTCGGATACCTCAAATTTTATTATCAAAATCTATAGCCAACGCTATAAAAAGCATAGCCCAGAAGAACACAATCCACAGTTTTTGGTCCAAGCTTACGCTTCTTGGGAATTTGTATATTGACTTTCGCCAAATAACCCCAAGTACGTAGGTAAGAGATTTTCAATCTTTTCCTTTCCTATTCATCAAATGGAGTCATGGTCTTATGCTTTGTGGGAACTCGGTTTAGGACATGACACACAATCATTAGCGCCTCCCCCACCATTCCTTGGAAAGACCCGATGTGTCTAACATGGTGTTAACCATATCGGTTAGAGTTAGGTTCTTTCTTTCGGCTACCCCATTTGACTGAGGTGAGTAGGGAGGCGTCCTCTCATGGATTATACCATGTTTCACACAAAAAGATCAAATTCGTTGGAAAAATACTCTCCACCACGATCGGACCTAAGTCGTTTAATTTTTCGATCAAGTTGGTTCTCTGCCTCAGCTTTATAGTTTTTGAAGAAAGTTAAAGCCTCATCTTTTGATTTCAGAAGATACACATAACAATATCTAGTGGAGTCATCAATCAACGTCATGAAGTATCTCTTTCCACCTTTTGTTAACACACCATTCATCTCACAAAGATCAGAATGTATAAGCTCTAGTGGCGCCAACTCTCTTGCCTCTGCAGTCTTATGGGACTTGCGAGGTTGCTTAGCTTGCACACATACTTGGCACTTAGAGCCTTTGACAGTAGAGATTTTCGGAATTAAATTCATATTGGCTAGCCGCGTCATGCAACCAAAGTTAATGTGACAAAGTCATGAATGCCAAATATCAGACTCATTATTGTGCCAAACATTATTAATAACTTTAGTGCAAATATCTGACAAAGACAGGCGGAACAAGCCTCCGCTCTCATAGCCTTTTCCAAAAAATTGTCCATACTTAGAAATTACTACTTTATTGGATTCGAAAACCAACTTAAAACCATCTCGACATAAACGGGAAATGCTAACGAGTTTTTTTATTGATGGACGACACATGATGAACGTTCTTCAGAAACACGGTCTTCCCCGAAGTAAACTTCAGATCGACCGTACCAACACCTCGAATGATGGCATGTGACCCGTTCCCCATCAGCACCGGAGAAGTCCCTATGGCCTGGTAAGAAGAAAACATGGAGGCGTCAGCACAAACAAGTACATTGGCACCTGTGTCAATTAACCAATCAGGGGATTGAAATACTGAAAGGATGGTAGGAAAAATACCGTATCTTGATTCCTTCATATCAGTATCACCGATGACAACATTAGCGGACTTGCCGCTCTTCTCATGTTCGCGGTCCTCAAAGTGGTTAGGACACTTCGGAGCCCACTGATTAGGATCACCGCAGACATGGCAAAGTCCCTTCCCCTTTGTAACACCCCGGATGTAACTTTCCTTATTTGTATCTCCAACTCTTGCCATTTTCGGCATTGTGATATGATATTCCCTCCGTGGTTGGGTTTTTCTTCTTTTTGCATTTTGTCCATGTCATGCATTTCATATCATGTCATCATGTGCATCGCATTTGCATACGTGTTCGTCTCATGATTCCAAGCATTTTTCCCGTTGTCCATTTTGCAATCCAGCACTCCTATGTTCCCCGGCGTTCCCTTTTACGTTTTTCCGTGAGTGGGTACTAAACTTTCTCGGAATGGACCGAGGTTTGTCAAGTGGCCTTGGTATACCACCGGTAAAGTTTCGGGTCATTTGGAGCTCGTTTGGTACTCCAACGGTTAACCGCACCCTCGCAAAGGCCTCTTTTAAGTTGCAGCCCAACACCCTTCCAAAATAGTCCAATAACCCATCTAAGTCACTTCCATGCTCTCCGTCGTTCGATCACGATCGTGTGGGCGAAAACTACACCTCATTTGGACTCTCCTAGCTCCCTCTATGCCTTTATATACACCCCCCATTCCAAATCACGGTACAAACCCTAGCCTTCCCCTACCTCCCTGCTCCTCCCCCCGGCCGCGCCACCTGTGCAGCCCGTCCCCGGCGCTCGCTTGCCACCCATCGGCCCGGCCGCGCCTCGCGGCAGCGCCGCCGCCCGCCTCCCCACCTGACGGTCGCCTCCGGCCGCCCGCCCGGCCAGCCCGACTCGGCGCCCGGCCACCATGGTCCCGGCCGCCCGCGCCGCCGCCCTCCGCCACCCGGCGTCTCCAGCCCGCCCGCCCCGCCGCCCTCTCCTCCCCGGCCCCGGGCCGAGCTCCGGCGAGCCGCGCCGCCGTCCTCGCCTTCGTCCCGGCCGGATCTCGATCGGATCCGAAGGGTTGACTTTCGTCCCCCCCAAAAAATTCCGTCTAAGTTTTTATTCCGTTGATTAATTTGTGGCATTTTCAATGCATCATAACTTTGCACCCGTAGCTCCGTTTCGTGCGTATAATATGTCAAAATGTTCGTCACGAAGAGTAGATCATTTCATCTCACTGCAGCATTTTCATTTGAGATCATCTTGATGCTCGAAATGCTGTTGGAAGAGGGCTATGTGATGTTAGTTTTTGTTTCTTAACAGAACATGCACTTTTGTTATTTTTGCTATGATTGATGTGTGCACCCTATGAATTTGAGTCCTACATGTGTTTTGTAATATGCCATGCCATCTTTCCAGGGGTGTATGCCATGTATTTTTGTGATCTATGTGGTGACTAGCACAAGCATGCAAAGTAGGCTTCTTGCTGATTTCAGCCCCTGTTTTGCTGATATTTTGATGCCATGTTAACTTGATGCTACCGAGAGATCCATGCATATTTTGAGATACTTCAGTAAGGATGTTATGAACATATGGTTATGATCTATCCATCCATGCCTTTGTTTGCAATTATGGAGTGCCATAGCTTGAGTCAATCGAGCTCTACTTTTGCTATAAAATGTTTCCTGGCAGATTGTTTACATGTTATTCAATTTTGCCAAGGTTATTGTGGTTGATACGTCTATGCTATGATGTTGTTCTTGCCATGTATGTATTCTATGCCATGTCTTCTTGATGTATGTATGCTTAGTTGATCATGAAAGGCTCTGTAGTGAGTGCTTTGAGCTCTTAAACATGCCTACTTGTTATCTGTTTTTGACATGCCCTGTTGCTGAATCTGTTAACGGAACTTGCTATTTTGATTTGGGTGTTACTATATTTTCTGATCCTTTTTGGCTTATGGTCAGTAAGGGACTTTTGTTCTATGCTTTGAGTAGATTCATGCCATGCCATGTTTTGCTATTATAAGTTCCTGTAGCATGTTGTTTAATTGCTCTGAACATTGCTTCCTGATGCTGATTTCTGGCATGTTAGTATTTTCTCTAAGTCTGTGAAGCTGATATGTTTTGCACTTTTTCCATGCTTGTTTGAACCTGTTATGATGTGAATTAGACATAGCTCAGTGTTCATCGTTTGTCAAGCATCTTGAGTAGATCACTTCCATATACTTTGTTGGTACGTTTGGGTGCAGTAGCTTAATTTCTTGTTGCTTGCTAAGTGGTATCATGCTGTTAATGGCAGATTTGTGCCATTCTTGTTTTGCTTGTCATTTGCAAACCGTGCATCCGTTTCCGGTGATCTTTATATCTATTTCAACCGAAATCATCTCATCTTTCCAGCGGCATAATTGGTTTGCCAAGTTGATGCCTGGTTCATCATTTTCCTTCCGGAGCGCGCATATGCATTGCATATCACATCTCGCATATCATGTCATGTTTTGCATCATGTTGCTTGTGCATTGCACCGTGATTTATTGTGGTTCCTTTGTTTGTGTTCTTGCTTTGGGTAGAGCCGGAGGCGAAATGCGTGAATGAGGAACCTGTTGAGAACGCTTCGAGGATCAAGCTTTCGACAACTCGAGAACTTTGCGCAAGATGACCATACCCTTGAAATCACTTCTATCTTTGCTATGCTAGATGCTCGCTCTTTTGCTATGCCTATGCTACGATGCCTATCACTTGCTTATCATGCCACCCATATTGCCATGCCAGCCCCTAACCATCCTTTCCTAGCAAACCGTTGATTGGCTATGTTACCGCTTTGCTCAGCCCCTCTTATAGCGTTGCTAGTTGCAGGTGAAGATGAAGTTTGTTCCTTGTTGGAACATGGAGATGTTGTTCCTTTTTGGAACATGTTTACTTGTTGGGGCTATCACAATATATCTGCTATAATTAATGCATTTATATACTTGGTAAAGGTTGGAAGGCTCGGCCTTATGCCTGGTGTTTTGTTCCACTCTAGCCACCCTAGTTTCCGTCATACCGGTGTTATGTTCCTTGATTTCGCGTTCCTTACACGGTTGGGTGATTTATGGGACCCCCTTGACAGTTCGCTTTGAATAAGACTCGTCCAGCAAGGCCCAACATTGGTTTTACCATTTGCCACCTAAGCCTTTTCCCCGGGTTTCGTGAGCCGAGGGTCATCTTTATTTTAACCCCGGACCGGTGCTCCTTGAGTGCTGGCCGAAATGAGTAGATCTGCGGGGCCACTGCGGGAAACTCGAGGCTTGGTTTTACTCGTAGGATGTCTCATCCGGATGTGCCTGAGAACGAGATATGTGCAGCTCCTATCGGGATTTGTCGGCTGTCGGGCGGCTTTGCTGGTCTTGTTTTATTGCTGTCGAAATGTCTTGTAGTCCGGCATTCCGAGATTGATCGGGTCTTCGGTAGAAGGAATATCCTTCGTTGACCGTGAGAGCTTATAATGGGCTAAGTTGGGACACCCTGCAGGGTTTTATCTTTCAAAGCCGTGCCCTTGGTTATGAGGCAGATGGGAATTTGTTAATGTCCGGTTGTAGAAAACCCAAGTTGACCTCAATTAAAATACACATCAACCGCGTGTGTAACCGTGATGGTCTCTTCTCGTGAGTCCGGGAAGTGAACACGATGTTGGAGTTATGCTTGGCGTAAGTAGTTCAGGATCACTTCTTGATCACTACTAGCTTCACGTCGTGCCTTGCTTCTCTTCTCGCTCTCTTTTGCGAATGTAGCCACCATATATGCTAGTAAACTGCAGCAGCTCCACCTCACAACTCTGTCCTTCTTATAAGCTTAAATAGTCTTGATCTCGGGTGTGAGATTGCTGAGTCCCGTGACTCACAGATTCTACCAAAATAGTTGCAGGTGCCGGCGATGCGGTCAGGTGGCGCAACCGAGCTCAAGTGGGAGTTCGATGAGGAACGTGGTCGTTACTATGTGTCTTTTCCCGATGATCAGTGAGTGGAGCCCAGTTGGGACGATCGGGGATCATGTAGCATTTGGGGTATCTTCTTTTATTTTGGTTCCGTAGTCGGACCTTGAGTGTAATCTGAATGATGGATGTTTATTTATGTACTATGTGAAGTGGCGACTGTAAGCCAACTATGTATCTATTTCCCTTATGTATTACATGGATTGTGTGAAGATTACCTCACTTGCGACATTGCTTTCAATGCAGTTATGCCTCTAAGTCGTGCTTCGACATGTGGGAGATATAGCCGCATCGAGGGCGTTACACCCTTCTTATGAGAATTCTTCTTGAAGTTGGTAGAATGTGATCGCTTGTTCTTTGTATCAAACTTGCCATTGCCCTGAGTTTTGTTCTTGTTGTTTTTGAACTTGTTGGGCTGGAAGTTCTTCTTCTGTACCATGTGGGCACTAGAAGCTCCCTCAGCAACTCGAGCACGTGTGTCCTTTGATCTCGCCTTCTCTTCAACATCAAGAGTACCAATGAGATCCGCAACGGAAAACTCCTGTCTCTTGTGTTTCAGGGAAGTAGCAAAATTGTTCCATGAAGGTGGAAGCTTGGCAATGATGCCTCCGGCAACAAATTTGTCCAGCAACACACAGTTGAAGTACTCAAGTTCTTTTGCGAGCGACTGTTTCTCATGAGCCTGCTGTACAACAGAGCGCTCATCAGTCATCTTGTAGTCATAGAATTGTTCCATGACGTACAACTCGCTGCCGGCGTTCGAGGCACCAAACTTGGCCTCGAGCGCAACCAACATGTCCTTGCCATTTTCAAATGACGTATACGAATCCACAATGGAATCATCCAGAACACTCAGAAGAGCGCCTTTAAAGAGAGTATCGATCTTCTCAAAAGCTTCCAGTTGTGCTGGATTAAGATCGCCCTTAGGCTTGCCCTTGGTGGCGTCATAGCAGCCATGGTGCGAAACCGATAGATCTGCTCTCGTGCGCCACCTCTTATATTGCGCCCCTTAAAGGCAAAAGTGGCTTCAGATCTTGTAGCGAAACCACTCAAGTAAATTGCCTATAATTAGGTTTTTGGATTGTTGGAAATATGAGCAAATTACTACGAGATTTAATCCGAATAAACAGAAGATAAATCATGACTACGATGGCGAGATTAAAGTAATCATGCGAACTAGCATAGCAGATGAACAGATCACATCTAGGGCACATACTAGAAACATGAATTCTATAACGATCTCGAGCGAAAGGATAGAATCACATACGGTGCAGCGGGGCAGCACCGCCGGCGATGAACGTTATCGCCCATGTCGCCGAGGATGAGGTTGCGAGGTCGGGAAGAAGTCGTGGCTGCCGCCGATCATGCGAGTGTGCTCCCCAAAAACCTGATCTCCCCTCTCCCGTACAGGATCACGAGAGGCGGGGTTCCAGAGGCCTACTGTCCCTTCTCCCGGTGCACGCCGAAAGGAGGGATGGAGAAGACTTGCTTGGCGGCGCAATGATCTGGATGGTGGTGCGAAACCATACGAAGCGGCGGCAGCTAGGTAGGCGTCTGCCTGACTATATAGTGCGGGCCTGGTAGGTCATGGGAGTAAACCCCACGTCCGAGTCGTCACGATCCAAAAGAATCGGAAATGGTTCAGTAATTAACGCGTCCGTTAATTATTAATTAATGACTCATTAAATTTTCCCAAGCAGCAAAAATATAGACAACGTGCATAGCTCTATCCTCGGCTCGGCTGAATCCCGCAACCCGCGGCTCGTCATGATGAGGCGTGGCGTGGCGAGGCGAGCGAGGAGGAGGAGCACGCGTGTAGGTCTCCTCTTCTCATGCTCATACAAGTGGTAGAAGATCTCACCTTATATAGAGGTGCAACTCTCTATCAACTTATGAGGTGGGACTAAACTTTAGCCTCACTCACTACACTCACCTGTGTGCATGAATGGGCCAGGAGAATTTCAGAATTTTAGTTGGGCTTTGGGCCAAAAGCCCACTAGCAAATTCCAACAGACAAGGTTGCTTCTTCGTGGACCCTTCATGGGTGGAGCCCTCTATGGACTCGCGCAACCGTTACCCTTCGTGGGTTGAAGTCTCCATCAACATGGATGTACGATAGCACCACCTATCGGAACCACGGATAAAAATCTCTGTGACTCCAATTGCGTTTGCACACTCCAATCCCATCCCTTTACATTCTTGCAACTTGCATGATTTACTTTCCGCTGCTCATATACTCTTGCCATGCTTGCTTGATATGTATTGTGAATGTTTGAACTTGTGCTAAAACTCCACTTCAACTTAAAGAATATAAAAACTACAACTTTTATTGCTAGGAGTCTATTCACCCCCTCTAGAAACCTCTTCTCGATCCTTTCACCTAGCAACCTCCCGCCGTAGCCGGCCGTCCTAGCGCCCCCGTGCCGCTGGTTGCTCAAGCCCGGCCCTGCCCTCCCTCCCGGATCCACCCCTGCGCCGCCTCCCCGGGAGGTGGCCGGGGCGGCGCGCGGCCTCCTCCTTCTAGGCGAACCCCTCCTCCTTTCCTCCCGCCGGTGGGACTTCCAGTCCCCGCGCGCTCGTTCCTTCTTCCTGGGGTAGGAGGCGGCCGCGGTGCAGCTCGGTTTGGCGGCGGTCCGGCCCTGCGGTGGTGGCCGGCAGCGAGCGAGGTGGCGGCGCGGCTCCTTGGCGGCGGGTGTCGGTGTCAAAACCGGCGGATCTCGGGTAGGGGGTCCCAAACTGTGCGTCTAAGGTCAATGGTAACAGGAGACAGGGGATACAATGTTTACCCAGGTTCGGGCCCTCTCTATGGAGGTAATACCCTACTTCCTGCTTGATTGATCTTGATGAATATGAGTATTACAAGAGTTGATCTACCAAGAGATCATAATGGCTAAACCCTAAAAGCCTAGCCTATATGACTATGGTAATAAATGTCTCCCCTCCGGACCAAGTCCTCTGGTTTATATACACACCGGGAGGATCTAGGGTTACACAAGGTCGGTTACAAAGAAAGGAATCTACATATTCAATCGCCAAGCTTGCCTTCCACGCCAAGGAGAGTCCCATCCGGACACGGGTGCAGTCTTCGGTCTTTGTGTCTTCACATCCCATCAGTCCGGCCCATGGCTAACAGGCCGGACGCCTGAGGACCCCTTAGTCCAGGACTCCCTCAGTAGCCCCCAAACCATTCTTCAATGACGAGGTGTTCGACGCATAGATTGTCTTCGGCATTGCAGGGCGGGTTCCTCCACCGATGACTTCCAAATAGCGTGTTCGGCCTTCCATTTAATGTCATACCCCTCGGCTTCTGTGTATCAACAACTTCAGCTTCCACGTGTTGAGCGAATGCGAGAGGTCAGGGTATTTTTGCACATAACACCCCAGCCACGCGAGGGACAACGTCTATTTAACGAGATTGGATCCCAGATCCATTCAACATCCCGCGTAGAAAAGCCTCAAAGGTTGCTAGGAAAGACCACTCCAACATGTCTAGCGTCCCTAGCCCCTCCTCCCGTCCCTGCGGCCCAGAGAGAGGCGAGTAGGAGAAGTGCTCTGTATCCCACAGTCAACTGGTGAAGCTGCAAACTGCAGAGGTTTCTCCCCTTGCGGATCTAGTCCCTGTTCGAGCAGGGTTGGCCTCCTTCAACGACAAAACCCAGGTGGAAGATTTCCCCAATCCATCCGTGGGGGAATGAGTGTGTTTTGTCCCCTATCTGCTAAGGGGTGTGGGATTTCTAATTCATCCATTCCTCCGAGGGCTTCTGAAATATTATGGCCTCCAGCTACACAACTTTACTCCAGCCTCCATCCTGCATATTGCGGGTTATGTCGCCTTATGCGAACTATTCCTGGGTTGTGAGGCCCATTTTGAACTGTGGAGAAGGTTATTCTGTCTTGTCCCACGTAACCACGAGGGATCAATATTTGAAGTGGGCGGAGCCAAAATATGGCGCATTGCCGAGACCGGATACCTATCCGGCACACCAAAGAAGGCTTCCGAAGAGTGGACTTCTGAGTGGTTTTACATCGACGACGACGTACTTCCAGATCCACTCCGGAGGGGTCTTCCTAAGTTCACAAGCGCTCCTTTGAAGAAACACCACATCTGGCGCCCTCGGAGCCTCGAGGAAGAAGATGATGCGGAGGTTCGCCAACTCCTGAGCAAGATAAGGATGCTCGCCCAGTCCGGATGCACAATAGTCGAAGTAATGGCGACCTCCATAGTGCGGGGGGTCCAGCCGCTCCAATACAGAGGACTTCCCATGTGGCACTATAATGGGGAAGATGACGCCTCCCGCTGCGGCAGGAAAGGTCCAGACACCCCTACCGCCCTGGCCAAAATTTTGGCCGAACTGTTCAAAGGGGAAGAAGTGGAGTTCTTGCGCATCAAGCACAGGGAACGATACTCTATGTATAGTCCTCCTAGCTGGGTAAGCCCCCAACTCTTCTGCTCTACTCATTCCACTCCGTGAGCTACATTCACTGAATATTAACCCGTCTATTTATAACAGCACTGGTGAAAGATTTCTGAGGGGCTTTGCAGCCCCGCCCCGCAGCCCGAGGGCCACAATCGGAACCTTGACCTTGAATTTGAAGAGGATCCTGATATATTTGTGGTGCTTGGGAATGGGGTGTTTTACAAACGAGCTATGACAGCACAGAAGTAGCCATAATCACTGATTATCCCGGTATTCTTCCAGCTTCACACGTAAGTAATCAGGAGACACCTTGTCCAAGAGAGTTTTCTCATTCTTCCTCACCCACCGCACCGTCCTGTGCTCAAAAGGGGAGGCGTTCGACGCGTCGTGCTGCCCCAGGGGCGTCTCCAAAGAGAGCGGCCCCCACGCCGGGTAGGCCTTCGAAGAGGAAGGCAAACACAGATACACCCGACCTTCATTGAACAGGTATGGGTTCGCAACTATATTCTTTAGCCATCGCGTCCAACTGTAAATCCTATGTTCGTCTTGTATCAGAAACAAGGTTCGAAGGACTGTGACCGGGAACCCGGCCAGTCGTACTCCCAACAATCAGGATTCGAGGAGACGGGGCCCGATATGGGAGTGGCGCCGAACTGTCCTTCTGCTGAGGGCTCGGAAGATATGTCCATCACCAACTCGAAAGTGGAGAGCGCCTTGAATCATCGGCGCCAGAGGGCCGTTTTACGAAATCCCTGCTTATCAAAAGAGGCGTTTGGTGCCTTCAGCTCGGCTGATGCATACATCCGGGCTGCTCGAGATGGGCTTAACAGAGCCATAGAGCAGCATTTAAAAGATCTGCAGGTAAGTTTACCTTGTCCGAATTTGATAACCAGGTGCCAGTAGCCCCCGAGACTTGAAGCAGTTGGAACAAATGTTTTAAGGATCATTGTATAACCAGGTTCTTACGGAGAAGAACGACCTGCAAACCCAAGAGCTGGAGCAGTGCCGGACACAGCTAACTGCTGCTACCATCGATCTGGAAAAGTTCAAGAAGGCGTCATCTGGTAATATTTCCCTCCATCAAGAAACAATAATTATATGCCAGCTGTGTTGAAAATGTTGCTTGTCTCATAATAGGGTCATCAGACCAACTAGAAGAGAAACTGAAGGCCGCTCAAACAAGCGAGAAGGAGGCGAAGAGGCAACATGCCGCAGGCGAGCGTGTTCTGACCCGAGTTAGAGAGGAGAAAAACAAACTCCAGGATTCCAATGCCCAGCTGGGCGAGGAATTGAAAGATGCGCGGGCCCAACTGGCCGACTGCGTGAAGGAGAATAAAAGACTGCGAGGCGGCATATTCAGTATGTGGCCGAACTTACCTTATAATAATCCAAAGATAAAAAGGAACTGATAGAGTTTATGCTTGCAGGTATGCTGACAGGCCGTCCCGAAGAGGAGATGTCCGGATTGTCGGACGATCTATTGCAAGGGCTGTCGCAGATGCACGAGCAAGCTTGGATGGAAATGCGGAGTGTTGCCAAGGCCCTATGGCCATCCGCCTCCCCTCCAGGAAGTATGGAGGAGCTTGTACAGCTATTCAAGGGAGTGTGGCGACGTATCCGATTATGGAAAATATCGGCCTGCCGAGAGGGTGCGCGAGAGGCCTGGGCCATGGTGAGAACACGGTATACCAAGCTTGATCCGAATCACATGGCTCGGGTCGGACCTATAGGGTCAAATGGGAAAGAAGTGCCAGTTCATTTGGTATATGACCAAGTAGTAGTAGCTGCCAAATATTCCCAACAGGATTGTAAGTTAGATAGCCTGTTGGATGGTATAGAGGAGGAAATCTATGAGTCTAAGTGACTATGTACTTTCCTTAATATATGTAACACCTAGATAAATTATAAAACGATTGTCATGGCAGACCATTTCGCTTCAACCTCGGGACCCGAAGGTGCGGAGTGTTTCTGAATACCAGTGCGGCCGAATAGACCGGGGTATGCGTGGAAACCAGGCGTAGGGGTCATAGTTGCTTGAACAAACAAGTTGTATCCGGCTAGCTTTGTTATATTACATTAAAGGTGTAAGAAACATCTTCCAGAGAGAATAGTTCCGTTAAGGGTTCCTTTCCCTGGGTGTGCATGCGTTAATGTGCATGTCCAAACTGTGATTGAAAAATCGCAGTATATGTAACTTCTGGGGTTTCACAATGGAGTGAATGCGAAAAAACATCTTTAATCCACCGACCGTATATTCCCTTAAGAACGCTAGCTATCGGCTTCACCCAGTCTGAGGTACGCATACGGATGACCCGGCAGTAACAATCGTAGAGGTGCTCCCTTTATTCCCTAGCCGAACTAACGGGAATGTAGGGCATAAGCACAGGAGCCAGGCAACCCAGCTTGGCCAAACCTTAAGTCATATCGATGCATATAATGGCGAAGAAAAGGTACATATGGGAAAACGCATATGTGATGAGCTTGATGCTCGAAGAATAATAGCAAGCTTCTGTTCAAGAAGCCCCCAGGTATAATGGACGTACATACTTTAAGATGTGTGTGTCAGGGGTGCGCGGTCTAACCGCATGAAAGCTTTAAGGCTAATGAGAAAAAACAAAAAGAGAGAAAAAGTGAAGGAGATAACAGGGGGAAGGGGACGAACAAAGAGTTCAGCTCTTAGGCGTAAAATCTTCGGAGTCTGGCCGCTTTCCAGGGGTTTGGCTCCAGATGATTGTCTGACGCATTACGCAGGCGGTACGCTCCTCTGGTGAGAACTTCGTCGATTATGAAGGGACCTTCCCACTTGGGCTTGAGTTTGTCCTTTTTCTTCTCCGGTAGGCGTAGAACAAGTTCGCCAACGTTATAAGTTTTGGCCCGCACTTCTCTGCTTTGATACCTGCGTGCTTGCTGTTGATAAAATGCAAAACAGGCTTTCGCGATGTCACGCTCCTCCTCCAGGACATCTAAGCTGTCTTGCCGATCAAGATCAGCCTCTCTCTCTTCGTACATGCGCACTCGAGGTGAGTCATGAATAATGTCGCAGGGTAACACTGCCTCTGCGCCGTACACCATGAAGAAAGGTGTGTATCCGATAGTGCGATTGGGTGTGGTCCGCAGCCCCCAGAGTACGGAGTTGAGCTCCTCAACCCAGTGCTTGTCTGATTCTTTCAAAGACCGCACTAGTCTGGGCTTGATGCCGCTCATTATAAGACCATTGGCTCGTTCGACTTGACCGTTTGTCTGCGGATGATAGAAAGAGGCGTAATCGAGCTTGATGCCCAGATTAGCACACCATGTTTTTACTTTGTCTGCCGTGAAATTGGAGCCGTTATCGGTGATGATACTGTGTGGAACACCATAACAGTGTACGACGCCGGATATGAATTCTATCACTGGCCCGGACTCGGCCATTTTAACTCGTTTGGCCTCTATCCACTTAGTGAATTTATCCACCATGACCAGCACATATTTTTTCTTACAGCTTCCTCCTATAAGGGGTCCAACCATATCCAATCCCAGACCGCAAAAGGCCAAGTGATGGGGATTGTTTGTAGGTTAGTGGGGGGCATATGGCTTTGGTTGGTGAAGAGTTGGCATCCGACGCAACGTTGGACAAGGTCCTGTGCGTCTGCTCGGGCCGTCGACAAATAAAACCCTGTACGGAAGGCCTTGCTAACAAGGGCCCAAGCCGCAGCGTGGTGCCCGCCGAGACCGGCATGAATCTCAGCCAGGATCTTCCGCCCCTCCTCCTCGGAGATACATCTTTGAAGGACTCCGGTAGCGCTTTTCTTATAGAGATCCCCGTCGTGAACCTTGTAGGCCTTCGAACGCCGGACAATGCGGCGGGCCTCATTCTGATCCTCAGGAAGTTCCTTCCTATTAAGGTAAGCCAAGAAGGGTTCGGTCCATGGTGCAATGACTGCCATAATGAGATGGGCCGATGGTGTTATTTCGGTGGCAGAGCCTCCGATGATATCGGTGTGTTCGGAATCTTGGGTTGTGCTCGGATCCGGACTAGTGTTGCCGGTTTCCCCCTGCCATACCACGGATGGCTTGAAGAGCCTTTCCAGAAAGATATTGGGTGGGACGGGGTCGCGCTTGGCGCCGATACGAGCAAGAATGTCCACCGCTTGATTAGTTTCTTGGGCCACGTGATGGAACTCGATCCCCTCGACCGAGCCGATATTTTTAGGACGGCATTATGATAAGCTGCCATCTTCGAATCTTTGGCATCGAAGTCTCCATTTATTTGAGATATTGCAAGGTTTGAGTCCCCGCACACTTCCAGGCGCTGTATGCCCATGGAGACAGCCATCCGGAGACCATGCAATAAGGCCTCATATTCGGCTACGTTATTGGAGTCTGTGTATAGTATTTGGAGTACGTACTGAACAACATCTCCAGTGGGGGACGTTAAAACGACGCCCGCTCCTAGCCCTGCCAGCATTTTCGAGCCATCAAAATACATAATCCAATTGGAATATGTGCCGTATTCTTTAGGGAGTTCGACCTTTGTCCATTCGGCGACGAAGTCAGCCAGTACTTGGGATTTGATAGCTCAACGTGGTTTGTATGTAATATCAAATGGAAGGATCTCAATGGCCCATTTGGCAATCCGGCCCATGGCATCGCAGTTATTTATTATGTCGTTGAGTGGTACTTCAGAAGCCACCGTGATCGTGCACTCCTGGAAGTAGTGTCGTAGCTTTCGGGATGTCATGAAGATCGTGTATGGTATCTTTTGATAATGGGGGTACCGGGATTTGCATGGTGTAAGGACAGTGGATACGTAGTATACTGGCTTCTGAAGCGGGAATTTCTGTCTGTCCTTTTCTCGTTCAACGATGAGTACGGCGCTCACCACATGATGTGTTGCCGATATGTATAGTAACATGGGTTCGCCGACGTTTGGCGCGGCCAGGATTGGGTTGCTCGCAAGAAGGGTTTTTATTTCTTCCAGTCTGGCTGTTGCCGCGTCCGTCCACTTGAAGTGATCGGTTCGCCATAGAAGGTGATAGAGTGGCAGTGCCTTTTCTCCCAATCTGGAGATAAAGCGGCTTAGAGCTGCCACGCAACCCGCGAGTTTTTGGACTTGTTTAAGATCTGTTGGCGTAGCCAATTGTGACAGAGCTTGGATTTTGGCTGGATTTGCTTCAATTCCTCTATTGGAAACGATGAAGCCCAGCAGCTTTCCTGCGGGGACGCCAAAAACACACTTTTCCGGATTGACCTTAATGTCATATGCGCGGAGGTTGTCAAATGTGAGACGTAAGTCATCTATTAGTGTTTCGACGTGCCTTGTCTTGATTACGATGTCGTCCACATAGGCTTCAACTATTTTCCGATATGTTTCTCCAGGCATGTTTGGATCATGCGTTGGTAGGTGGCACCGACGTTCTTAAGCCCGAAGGGCATGGTGTTGAAGCGGAATGGCCCGTAAGGGGTGATGAATGCTGTTGTAGCTTGATCGGACTCTTTCTTTTTGATTTGATGGTATCCAGATTATGCGTCGAGGAAACACAGCGAGTCGTGTCCTGCGGTAGCATCAATGATTTGATCAACGCGGGGGAGGGGGAAGGGGTCCTTAGGACAAGCCTTATTGAGGTCTTTAAAATCGACGCACAGGCGCCATGATTTATCCTTCTTTGGTACCATAAACGAGGTTTGCCAGCCAGTCGGGATGCTTTATTTCTCTAATGAATCCGGCCTCAATTAGCTTTACTAGCTAATATCCCATAGCTTGGCATTTGGGTTCGGAAAAACGCCGCAGTGTTTGTTTGACTGGTTTGTATCCCTTTAATATGTTGAGGCTGTGTTCGGCCAGCTTGCGCGGGATTCCTGGCATGTTAGAAGGGTGCCAAGCGAATATATTCCAGTTTTTGCGAAGAAAATCCCGTAGCGCGGCGTCAACCGTTGGGTCTAGCTGTGCCCCAATAGATGTTGTCTTCTTGGGGTCCGTTGGATGGACCTGGAATTTGACTATTTCTTCCGCTGGTTTGAAGGAGGTGGATTTGGGGCGTTTGTCTAAGATCACATCGTCCCTGTCCACCGTGGAGCGTAGTGCGGTTAATTCTTCTGCCGCGAGGGCTTCAGATAATGCCTCAAGGGCCAGGGACGCGGTTTTATTTTCGGCACGGAGTGCTATTTCCTGATCACTGGCAAGAGTGATTATGCCATTGGGCCTGGGCATCTTAAGCTTCATGTACCCGTAATGGGGTACGGCTTGGAAGCGTGTAAATGCCTCTCGCCCCAAGAGGGCGTGATATCCGTTGTTGAAAGGGGCCACTTGCAAGGTTATTTCTTCGGACCGATAATTCTCCGGCGTGCCGAATACCACGTCGAGTGTTATTTTTCCCGCACACTGCGCCTCCCGACTGGGAATAATTCCTCGGAAGGTCGTGCTGCTTTGCTCGATGGGGCTCCTGTCTATTTCCATTTTGTGGAGGGTGTCTTCATAGATGAGGTTTAGTCCGCTGCCGCCGTCCATGAGAACCTTGGTGAGCCAAAAGCCATCCACGATTGGGCTGAGGACCAAGGCGGCTGGTGCTCGGACTGTTCTGTATTTTGGTTCGTCACCGGCATTAAAAGTTATAGCCGTGTCGTTCCAAGGGTTTATTGCAGCTATTTGACAGACTTCGGCGAGTCCGCGAAGTGCCCTTTTGCGCCTATTGTTTGAGGCGAATGTCTCGAAGACTGTTAGTACTTTGGGGTCGTCGTCTTCTGGGGGGGTGTTGTTCTGGGGTATTCTTGGTGAGGATATCCTCGCCGCACTTGGCCACTTACCGGAGTATCCAACATGCTCTAAGGCTATGTGTTGGTATGTTATCCAATGTTGCGTGTATTTTGCATGGCCCATCGAGCCATCCTTCCAGGACGGTTCCAGGGCGTGTTACAAGGGTGCACCCTTTTCGCCTGAATGAGGGGTTGAGTGGGGACCGATGGTTCCCAACCGGCTGCCTGAGTTTTCCACGTGCTTTCCATTGTGCTGTACTTATGTACGATAGTTGCCAAGTCAGTGAAGTGTAATATGCGATGGCGGTTGATGGCGTTGAGGATTCCTTCGTCCATGCAATTATTGCGGAACGCTGAGATCGCTTCCTCGTCGCGACAATCTTTAATCTTGTCTTTGACAAGGAGGAATCTGGCCCAGAAGTGGTGGACTGTTTCCTGAGACTGTTGTTGTATGCTCATGAGAGCACTTATATTTGGGTGGGTGGGTGGTTTTGAATCCAAACCCTGACTCAATTTTGGATCCGGAGTCTGAAGGTCTTCCGAACTTAACAGATTGGGCTCCAGGATATGCACCGATTTCTTAGGCCCATCGTCCAATTCTATGTTCGGAGGGCAGGGTACATCTCCTTGCCGGTGGGTGTCCGGCTCTTTGAAACCGGAGATCCGGACATAGTTCGTCCTTAGTATGGAGGGAGATTCATCGTATTGCTCCTCGACTACTGTTATCTGGTGGGTGATCAGCAGAGATTTGATTTCTCTCTGATCGGGTTTAAGCCCAATTCGATTGTAGTCTGTAGCGACCCCAGGGCGGTAATGCGATCTAGGAGCTCGTTTAAAGACGAAAGCTCTGCTGGATCCATCTGCTTGGAGTGTTCGGAGTCGATACGAAGGGGATTTTCAATGACCCGGGAGGTCATCATCGGCTCAACGACCGAACAGGCGGTCATGGTAAAGCCGCCTAGCCGGAGGGTTTGGCCTGGGGCCAGTGCTCCTCCGGCGGTGATATTGTCCTTGAGAACAAGGCGAGCCGTCGATCCTGTCGTCGACTTCACAGTGGAAACCTCAATGAAAGCACCAATGTCGGTGTCAAAGCCAGCGGATCTCAGGTAGGGGTCCCGAACTGTGCATCTAAGGTCGATGGTAACAAGAGACAAGGGACACTGTCGGTGTCAAAATCGGCGGATCTCGGGTAGGGGGTCCCGAACTATGCATCTAAGGCGGATGGTAACAGGAGGCGGGGGACACAATGTTTACCCAGGTTCGGGCCCTCTCGATGGAGGTAATACCCTACTTCCTGCTTGATTGATCTTGATGTTATGAGTATTACAAGAGTTGATCTACCACGAGATCGTAGAGGCTAAACCCTAGAAGCTAGCCTATGATTATGATTGTTTTTCCTGTCCTACGGACTAAACCCTCCGGTTTATATAGACACCGGAGGGGGCTAGGGTTACACAGAGTCGGTTACAAGGGAGGAGATCTCCAGATCCGTATTGCTAAGCTTGCCTTCCACGCCAAGGAGAGTCCCATCCGGACACGGGACGAAGTCTTCAATCTTGTATCTTCATAGTCCAAAAGTCCGGCTAAAGTATATAGTCCGGTTGTCCAAGGACCCCCTAATCCAGGACTCCCTCAGTAGCCCCTGAACGAGGCTTCAATGACGATGAGTCCAGCACGCAGATTGTCTTCGGCATTGCAAGGCGGGTTCCTCCTCCGAATAGTCCATAGAAGATTTTGAACACAAGGATCGTGTCCGGCTCTGTAAAATAAATTCCACATACCACCGTAGAGAGTATAATATTTTCAAAAATCTTAATCTGCTAACAACTTTCATAGTGTGACATCACGCCACGGCCCGGTCATTATTCGAACCGTTTCTCCTAACCAGCTACTGGACATATTGCAAGGCGGTTTTCTTGGCACGTCTTGTTGAAGCAGAGGTCGTGTCCCCCTATCACGGGATTCTCATCAATACGGGTGTGGGTAACCCAACCGCGCCATCAATTACGGCGCTTGGGGAATAAGCGAGTTTACCAAGCAGGTGGGGAGGCGCATAGTTTCTTCCACCCTTATAAAGAGGCAAGGATTCATATTTTTCACCCACGCCCTCTTCCTCCTTGCTCATCCATTCTTGCGCACTCGAGCTCCAGCACCCAAGTTCGTATTTTATTTTTCTCAAAACCACTCTAGGCATGTCCGGAGCGGGAGGCAAGTGGATGGTCTCCTCCGTTACGGAGGAGGACGTCACAAAGCTTCGGGGAGCCGGATACCTGGCCGCGGATATCGCGCACCGGCTACCAGATGCGGGGCAGATCGTCCCTACTCCAGAACCCCATGAGAGGGTGGTATTTCTTACCCACTTCGTCCGCGGACTGGGATTTCCCCTCCACCAGTTTGTCCGTGGGCTCATGTTCTACTACGGGCTGGTCTTTCACGATCTGGCCCCCAATTTCATCCTCAACATCTCGGCATTTATCGGCGTGTGCGAGGCCTTCCTCTGCATCAAGCCCCACTTCGGCTTGTGGCTGAAGACCTTCAATGTTAAACCGAAGGCGGTGGTCGGCCAGCAAGCGGAGTGCGGAGGCGCCATGGTGGACAAAATGCCCAATGTCACCTGGCTTGAAGGCTCCTATGTGGAGACCGTAAAGGGGTGGCAATCGAGGTTGTTCTACATCACCGAGCCGCTCGACACCAACTGGGTGGCGGCCCCTGAATTTTGATCCGGAATCCCCATGCGGCTCACCTCCTGGAAAGAGAAGGGCCTATCCTGGGGTTCATCGATGGAGCTGACCGGACTCCAGACCTACGTCAAAAACATGATGAGCAAGAAAATCAAGCTTGTCAACGTGGTCCAAGTCATGCTCATCCGCCGGATCCTCCCGTGTCAAAGACGGGCATTCAATTTGTGGGAGTTCGACCCGGCTGAGCACCAGACGCTGCGAGAGCTCTTCGACACGACGCACAAGGACGTCTGGAAGGTGCTGTTCAAGGGCGCCGAGGTACCTCCTCCCCTTACCGAGGACCACGGACTCAGCGCAAAGTGCCCTGCCAATCCGGTAAGTCTTTTATATCTCATAAGATGCTCTTTTCCTAGTATAACCATGCGCGGGATCTAGGCCTCCACGCCATTTAAACGGACTGGGTAGCGGCAGCGGAGCAGATCGATTGTCCGTCCCCCCTGCCCAAAGATCCAGCAGATGCTCTCCTAATGGAGATGCTGGTTCCGGCGCCTTATGAGGTGCCGAGAAAAACGCCAAGAAGAAGGCCACGGGGACAGGAAGGGTCTCGGTAAGAAGGTTATATCGGACTCATCGTCCAAAAACACAGAGGCGCACTCCTCCCACGAAATCGAGGAGGAGGAAGAGGAAAGTTCTCCCCCCCCCCCCAGCCGGGGGGGGGGGACATGAAAAGGAAGGCCGCCCCATCCGGGGAGGCCAAAGGGTCAAAGAAAGGAAGGACCCTCCTCCCGGACTGCTCCACGACGGCCTCTTTCAGCGACGAGGAGTGGTTACCCAGGGACAAGCCCCTGGCGAAGTCATGAGTATCCGGATACCATAATAATTTTTGGTACGTTTTATTGTACTGCTGTTTATCACACCGAACATGATTATGCAGTCCATCCCGAGCCCATATCGACGTATCTTCGTCGGATGATTCTTTGGGCCCGTCAGATATGAACAACGACTCACTCCCGACCGCCTCCTCCCCCCGCCCTACGGACGACGCCGAGGTGTTGTCTCAAAGGGAACTGAACCTAGGGGAAATAGTTCCGGAGGCACCCCAAGGCGACATTCCAGGCATTGGGCGCACGAGGGGCAAGACTCCCCTGGGCCCCAACGCCGGGGGCAGCAAGTCTAGCCCCAAGCCGAATACGGCGCCGGAACCTCCAGTGGTTCCGGATTCTGTCAGGCAACCCCTCGCTAAGGGGGGCAAGCCGTCTGTGCCGATGGCCTCTGTCCGTCCAGAGGCATCAGACAACTTGCTGGAAGCGCTTCGCGGCGCTTCCATTGACGAAGAGCACCGCACTATTATGAGTGCTGTGGTCAAGAAGGTTCAGTCCGCCAAGAGCGGACTGACTGAAGCCTGTGCCAGCCTCCTAACAGGCTTTGAGGTAAGTAATGAAATTATAAGAAAATGTTACATCATAGACAGTAGCCCCTGATGCTCTGTTTGGCATTCGCGAAGGAAGGTCGAATAGAGGATCAAATAATAATCGCAGGAGCCTAATCAGAATATGTCTATGTGAATAAGCAGGCTTCACTGCTGGCCGCCGCCGCTCGTACTGCGGAGGTCGCCGCACTGAAGAGGGACCTTGAGCGGTCCAAGGAAGAGCTCGGCCTTTCCAAGAGGCAGCTCGAAGAGAACAAAGGTAGGTGAAACCCCGTCTGAATATTGATAAAGAAAAAATTGGTTTTGGAATAATAGGATCGTCATGAATTTTGCTAGGGACCACGACCGAAGTGGCGGCCCTGCAGAAGGAGCTATCCGAGGCTGAAGAAAAAGCGGTCAAGGAGCGCATCGAGCGAGAGAAGCAAGAGGCCCGAGTAGGAGAGGTGCAACAAGAGCTCCAGGCTCTCGTCAAGAAACACGAGTCCTTGGAGCTTGACTCTAAGATGCAAGGGTCCGAGCTTGCGAAGGCCCTCGAAAATGCACAACATGCCAAGGCCGAAGCCCAAAAGGCCCTCCAGGAAATTGAGGCGGTTAAGAAGATAGCGGCGGGTAAGGCATTCATTATGCAAAGCAAGCATGTGAAGGAAACTTTCTTTTACTTACCCGAGTTCGGAGCTCTCCAGAGCGTCGCAGATCTACCCTGCAGGTGTCGGATGTCATGGAGTTCTACCAGCCGAGGAGGGAGCTCGACGGAGAAGTTTTTCTGGTCTCAGATATCGGGACCGAACACCTAATGCCCTTGAGCGACCAGTTGAAGTAACCTGGTCGAGCTTCACAAGCGGCCGAACAGGTCATGAAGGGTCTTATAGTCCAGATGTGGCTGGCGAGCCTGCACCAGTAGCTACTTGGTCCGGTGAGGCGGCTTGTGAATGCCTGCCCATGGTTTGAAGTCATAAAGCGGTTCGTCAAGATCGAGGGTGCGCCAGAGGCTTTTGCCCAGCGAAGGTGCATCAAGCGAAGCCGGGCGCCAAAATGCTTGTGAAGGAGGGGCCGGAGGGCAAGGAGCATCGCCACCCGAAAAGTATCATGACAAATGCGTCTCAAGGGTGCTCGCCTTGTGCGAGAGGAATGTGCTAAGGATGTAATATTTGAATGAATGTACTTATGTGATCCTGTAATATGAAGCGAGTTCATTTGCGCTATATGCAACGCTTTTGTTAATTTAAAATATTACCTTATAAAGCGGACGCTTATAAAATCTGAGAGTTGGCTACCGTCGGCTTCGCCCCATGTAACTAGTATTGAGGTGTTCGGATAAACTGAGCACTCTTTATCCCAATTTTGGGTCCTTCGAAGGAGGTGTTCAGCACAACGAACCAGGCAATCGGACTATAAAGCTTTATCACTCTCACTTAGCCATAGAAGTCTATAATTTTAAATTTTTGCGAAGCCCCTAGTATTTGGAAGGCCGAATTTGGGGCGCTATATATGCCTAAGTCGGGCAAGGCCGACTCCTCGCCCGAAGCAGAAAAAGTCTTTAAGGACTAGAGACCTCTCGAACAGCGACCAGCTCTCACCTCATCATGACAGTCAATTTTCGGCTTTCTCTACTGAGGCGCTCATCCAGAAGAACCGGGACACAATCGCAGTAGTTCTCCCAGTGCTATCTTAGCTGATATTGCGGAACGTAAGGTACCAAAAAAAGGGAGCCGGGCAAGCCCAACTATTGACCCAAGACATGATTCGGAGCTGATGCATATAGTGCTATAAGTGCGGGGTGCCGCACTGTCGAAAGTGTTCGGACTTTTCACGCCGCGTTATGGGGTACACTGAAGCCCCTGGCGCACTGGTCGTACCAGAATGTACGGGAGCAATTTGTCGTAAATAACAGATAAGGAAAAAAGAAAGGGGAATGCAATAATAGGCTAACGCTATGCATTGTTATTAAATAATACGTCAAAGCGTACGGATACAAGTAGTGCGATAAGCAAAAAATAGGACTATTTGACATGTCCTATCCAAGGACAAGCTACGTATGGGTATGTAAAACAGGTATATCGATCGTTATCAAAGACCACCTGGGGATTCCCTTGTACGTCAGAGCATCTTGCTTCCTTGGTATTTCCTTCCCATGATGGGTCCAACAATTAGACTGCCGGAAAGGGCTTCCAGAGAGTAGGGTCTTGAAAGAGAGAAGATGATAAAGGTATATGGCCCTTGGGGCGGTTGAGCCGCATTGTGGGGCGTGCCGTAGCCGTGCCTCCGCCTATGCCCATGGTATCTCGAGTGCGTAGTTATGTACGTGCGGCGCAAATTTCGCCACTTGACTGGGACCAGGACGAAGGCCGAATTGCTAGGCGAGCTCAAAAAGTGCCTGGCGATCCTCCTGCGGGGTACTCCGGACTCGCTTGAAGGTGTCCGGGGTCTTTTTCGCCGAATTGGCGGTTTGCCTAATAAGGCTACTTTGCGCTTCTGCTGCTAGGGCGCGATGTGCTCCTCCGTCGCGAGCGGCGCTCTGTTTCCATTAATCGTTATAACCCCGCGTGGTCCTCGGCATTTTGAGTTTGAGGTATGCATAATGCGGTACCGCATTGAATCTGGCAAATGCGGTTCGTCCGAGCAATGCGTGATAGCCGCTGCGGAAGGGGAAGATATCGAAGATTAACTCCTCGCTTCGACAATTGTCCGGAGATCCGAAGACCACTTCCAGTGTGATTGAGCCCGTGCAACATGCCTCTAAACCTGGGATTACACCTTTAAAGGTGGTTTTGGTGGGTTTGATCCTCGCAGGGTCTATGCCCATTTTGTGCACTGTATCCAGATAAAGCAGGTTCAGGCTGCTTCCACCGTCCATAAGGACTCGAGTGAGGTGAAATCCTTCAATGATGGGGTCAAGGACCAATGCGGCAGAACCTCCATGACGGATACTAGTGGGGTGGTCCCTGCGATCGAAGGTGATTGGGCAAGAGGACCATGGGTTGAACTTTGGGGCGACTGGCTCCATCGCATAGACGTCCCTTAGTGCACGCTTCCGTTCCCTCTTGGGAATATGGGTTGCGTATATCAAGTTCACCGTTTTCACTTGTGGAGGAAACCTCTTCTGTCCTCCTGTGTTTGGCGGCCGAGGCTCCTCCTCGTCGTCGCTATGCAGCTCCTTGTCCTTGTTTTCGGCATTCAATTTGCCGGCCTGCTTGAACACTCAGCATTCTCTACTGGTGTGACTGGCTGGCTTATCAGGGGTGCCGTGAATTTGACACGAGCGATCGAGTATGCGGTCCAAACTGGACGGGCCCGGATTGCTTCTTTTGAACGGCTTTTCCGCTGACCAGATTTAGAGCCACTGAATCCGGCATTGACTGCTGTGTCTTCGGCGTTGTCGCCTTGTTGCGGCGCTTGTGTCTGTTGCGACGTGGTCTGCCGTTAGTATATTTGGCATCACAATTGCCAGGGTTTCTTGATGTGTTGTTGCCGCGAGCCAGCCAGCTGTCCTCGCCCGCACAAAAGCGGGTCATGAGTGTCGTGAGAGCTGCCATGGACTTCGGCTTCTCTTGGCCGAGGTGTCGGGCGAGCCACTCGTCCTGGATGTTATGTTTAAATGCCGCTAAGGCCTCGGCATCCGGACAGTCGACAATTTGGTTCTTTTTAGTTAGGAACCGAGTCCAGAATTTCCTAGCCAATTCCCCTGGCTGTTGGGTTATGTGGCTCAAGTCATCAGCATCCGGTGGTCGCACATAAGTGCCGTGGAAGTTGTCAAGGAATGCATCTTCCAAATTCTCCCAACTACCAATGGAGTTTGCTGGAAGGCTATTCAGCCAATGCCGAGCTGGTCCTTTGAGTTTTAGTGGGAGGTACTTGATGGCATGTAGATCGTCACCGCGGGCCATGTGGATGTGGAGGAGGAAATCCTCGATCCATACCCGAAGTCTGTTGTACCATCGTATGACTCGATGTTCACGCAGGTTTGAATCATACGAATTCGTGATCCATCACTTCATCGGTGAAGCATAGGGGTGTCTTGGCGCCTACTGTTGGGCTATGTCACGACGCAGATCATACGAGTCTTGTCTGCTGTATTCGGCCCGGCCGGATTTGCTTTTAGTGTATCCGGCGTGACGATCATCGTCACGTTGGGGCGCACCCCCGTGATCCGTAGATCGATCTTGTATGTCCTGCTTTATTTTCCAATACGTCTCGCAGGTCCCGCGTGTTGCCCCGGGCCTTGGTATTTTTGTTTGAATGGCGGGGGGTGCAGGCTGGACTTCGGGCTGATATGCCACTCTGTCTCGGCCACGAGGTGGCCGATCAGCCGCATCATACGCTAGTAGTGTAGGCTTTAATGCTTCCTCCTCGAGTTGGGGTAGCAACCTGCACTTTGGGTAACTCTTGGTTGGGCGTTCGAGTTCGTATTCCTCAGCCGCCAGGATCTTGGTCCATCTATCCGCTAGCAGGTCTTGGTCAGCTCGAAGCTATTGTTGCTTTTTCTTCAGGCTATTTGCTGTGGCTATAAGCCGGTGCTTGAAGCACTCCTGCTCGACGCGATCCTCAAGCACGATAAATTCTTCGTCGCCGAGGCTCACCTCGTCTTCGGAGAGAGGCATGTAATTGTCATCCTCGATTCTCCGTCTGTTGCACATTCTTGAGGCTGGCTTGCCCATCCTCCCTTTCGGGGCTTTGGCTGGGAGGATTGTCTTAAATCTTGACCTTTGTCCGGGCGTTATTATCTCTTATGCTCGGTATCGCTGCTTTTGCTATGGCAGGACTTAGAGCGGCGCCCAGCGCGCCCGTGCTTGAATTGCTTCTTGGAGGGTGAGGGAGTCCCGGATTAGGGGGTGTCCGGATGGCCGGACTACCATCATCGCCCGGACTATCATCGGCCGGACTATCATCATCGACCAGACTCCAAGACTATGAAGATACAAGATTGAAGACTTCCCCCCCGTGTCCGGATGGGACTTTCCTTGGCGTGGAAGGCAAGCTTGGCGATATGGATATGTAGATCTCCTACCATTGTAACCGACTCTATGTAACCCTAGCCCTCTCCGGTGTCTATATAAACCGGATGGCTCTAGTCCGTAGGATCAGAACAACAACCCTTACAATCATACCATAGGCTAGCTTCTAGGGTTTAGCCTCCTTGATCTCGTGGTAGATCCACTCTTGTAAACATCCACAATATCAATATCAATCAAGCGGGGCGTGGGTTTTTACCTCCATCAAGAGGGCCCGAACACAGGTAAACATCGTGTCCCTTGTCTCCTGTTACCATCCACCTAGACGCACAGTTCGGGACCCCCTACCCGAGATCCACCGGTTTTTTGACACCGACATTGGTGCTTTCATTGAGAGTTCCTCTGTGCCGTCACCGATAGGAAGGATGCCTCCTCCCATCTTCAAAGACGGTATTTTTGCCAAAGGAGCCTTGGCCACCGGCCAAACTATCCGGCTAGGTGGTTTTCTTATGACCGCCTGTCCGGCCATCGCTTCGACAATGACCTCTCAAGTCATCAAAAGCAATTTTCACGTCAGCTCGGAATTCGCGAGCAGCTGGATCAATAGAGCTCTCGTCAAGTAAGCGAGCTCTTGGATCGCATCGCGCCGCCACAGGAGTCGCTACGGACTACGATCAGATTGGGCTTAAAACCGATCAGGAGAGATTAACTCTCCCGGTCACCCTGCGTTGTAGTGGTAGAGGAACAATGCGGCACGCTTCTCTGTATTGAAAACTAGTCATGTCCGGACCCTGAACCCCATGCGAATTCCCGTGGAGGGGCGGGCTTCGATCAAACACTTGAACTTAAAGTCGGCACCGGACCGGACTCGTTGGACAACGTCCAAATCAAGCTTCAAAATTGGAAACTTCTCGGCCTTGAGCCTTGAGATGGGTAGGGTTACGGACTTAGTTCCACCCACCGCCCGGACATATCGATCTATCTCTAATTCGGCAAGAGCCCGCCGAGACAGTACATCACTCTTGGGCCAGATTCCTCCGGTTATGGACATGATAAAGGACTGCCGAGAGAAAGCATAATCTCAATCTTACGCAATAATTGCGGGACAAGGAATCCTAAACGCCATAAGTCGTCATCGCGAAATTACGTGCTTTGCTGACTTGGTGACCATCATACAAAAATCTTGCGATGGAGCGCTGGAAAACCGAAAGTAAATTTTGGGATAATCCGGCCCGAATACATCCCTAGTCCGGAACCAAAGGGTGCATCATTATCAAGCACCTAGGTTGAATACCAAAAACCAAAACCCCTAAAGTGCGGAACCGTCTTGGAGGGCTGGCTAAGCGGATCCTGCAAAATGCATAGCACAGAGGGCCCACTCCAACTCATAGACTTGAGCATGTTGGATACTACGGCGGAGTGGCCAAAAGTGGCGAAGACTTCTAGCTTGAATCCCAGCCCGGCAACACCGGTATGGTGTTAACGATCTTCGAGACTTTCATCAAATGACATGCAACGACAACTCCATAACCTTGGCGAAGTCTACCAAGTAGCAACAATAAATCCATGGGTAACACGGCTATCACCTTCAATGCCAAGGTGTGAACCTAAATTCCGAACTGCCCGGCACCAACCGCATTGGTCCTCAGCCGATAGTAGAGCGGCTTTAGCCTTACTAAGGTACTCATGGATGGCGGCAGCGGACTAAACCTCATCTATGAAAACCCTCGAAAAATGGAAATAGATGGAACCGCATTGAGCGAAGCAGCACAACCTTTAGAGGAATAATCCCGGCCGGAAGCATGCTGCAGGGAAAAATCACGGCGGGCGTAGTGTTATTTCGCCGGACAATTACAGTCGAGGAGGTCACATTTCAAGTGGCCCGTTCAACAGCGAATATCATGCTTTATTAGGACGAGATGCATTCACAATTTTCAAGCTATACCCTATTATGGGTACATGAAGCTTAAAATGCCGCGGTCCCAGCAGAATCATCACTCGCTAGTGATCCGAACATAGCACTCGGCGCGAAAATAAGACAGCCGCACTAGCCCTCGAGGCACTATCCAAGCCCTAGCGGTGAGGAAATCACCGCGATCGCTCCACGATGAACAGGGGCGATGTGATACTTGATAAAAGATCCAAGTCCACCTCTTTTAAACCAGCGGATGAAATAGTCAAATTCCAAGTCCACCAACGGACCACGCAAAGCGGCATCCATAGGGGCACAATTAAACCACGATGTAGGCGCGCACTCACGAAATTTCTACAAGAAAAGCGGGACATCTTTGCAGGCACCCTTCGGACATGCCGGGAATCCCACGTCGATTGGCGAGCACAGCCTAAATATCCTAAAAGGATTCAAGCCGTCAAACAGGCCCTTGACGATTTTCGAACCCAAAAGATAGGCAATGGGAGAGGAGCTAGCCAAACTATTGGAAGCGGATTCATCGAGACATCAAGCATCCGGATTGGCTAGCAAACCTGGTAATGGTACCAAGAAGGACAAATCCTGGTGCCTATGTGTCGATTTCAAAGACCTAAATAAAGCCTGCCCAAAGGATCCCTTCCCCTCCCGCATCGACCAAATCATCGATGCCACTGCGAGGCACGATTCATTGTGCTTCACGGGCGCATACTCGGCTATCACCAAATCAAGATGGCGAAGCGGATCAAGCATAGCGGCATTCATTACTCCATATGGACCATTTTGCTTCAACACGATGCCCTTCGGACATAAAACGCCGGCGCAACATATCGAGCATGATTCGGACATGTGCGCTACCCAGATCGGCAAAACAGTAGAGGCATACGTGAGCGGCGTAGTCGTCAAAACTAAACTGCGTCAAAACTCTAGTAGGCGACTTGAGGCTCACATTCGACAACCTCGAGCATATGACATCAAGCTGAATCCGGAAAAATGCGTTTTTGGCGTGCAGACGGAAAGCTGCTGGGCTTCATCATTATCCGGTAGAGGAATTGAAGCAAACCCAGCCAAGATCCGAGCTCATCACAGCTAGATATCCCAAAAGACCTCAAGCAAATACAAAATTGATTTGGATGTGTGGCGGCACTAAGCGCTTTATCTCCGATCTAGGAGAAAAGGCATTACCCTCTATCGCCTCCTTAGGCGCATCGAACACCAGTGGGCGGATGCTGCCACCGCGGACTCGAAGAAATAAAGGCCATATTGGCAACAAATCCGGTCTGGCTGCGCCCAACCTGGGCGAACCAATGTTGTTATACATCGCAGCTACGCATCAAGTTATAAGCGCGGTACTCGTCGTCGAGCGAGAAAAGAAGGGCATAAATTCCCTCTTCAAAACCAGTATACTACCTATCCATTGTGTTAACCCCTGCAAGTCCGTTACCCACACTATCGAGAAGATAGCATCTGGCGGTGTTCATGGCATCCCGGAGCTCGACACTACTTTCAAGAGTGTTCGATAACGAGTGGCCTCTGAAGTACCACTCAACGACATTATAAACAACCGCGATCGGGGCAGGATTGCAAAATGGGCCATTGAGCTCTTACCATTTGATATATCTTACAAACCTCGTGAGCTATAAAGTCACAAGTTTTGGTTGACTTTGTCGCTGAATGGACGAAGCGAACTCCCTAAAGAATCGGCGCATACTTCAATTGGATTATGCACTTGACGGCTCCAAAATGTTAGCGGATTGGGTCTGGCGTCGTATTGGCGTCCCGACCGAGACACAGTCCATCGTGCCGGATAATGTACGGACTCCAACAACGCGGCGAATCTGAGGCCCTTTACATGGTCTCCGGATGGCAATCTCCATGGGCATTCAACGCCTAGAGGTGCGGCGATTCAAACCTGCAATATCCCAAATAAGCGGAGACTTGGCGCCAAAGATCCGAAAATGGGAGCATATCGCAACTCTGTCCTAAAAATGTCAGCCGGTTGAAGGACTTGAATTCCATCCGTCGCCGGGATAATAACCAAGCAGCCGACGTCTTGTACGCATTGGCGCCAAAAGCAGCGGCGCTGTCCCTCCTAACATCTTCACAGAACGGCTCTTCAAGCCATCCGTACTATGGGAAGAGGAGTCGGAACTAACAAACCGGAACAAGCCGCAACAACCGGTGATTCAGCCGATGACATAACACCTTCCGCCCACGACATAATGGCAGTAATTGCCCGTGGACGAGAACCATTCCTTGCCTACTTGCTTAGGCAGGAGCTTCCCGAAGACCAAAATGAGGCCCGCTGCATTGTCCGTGATCTAAAGCCTACAAGGTCTATGAGGAGTACTTTATAAGAAAAGCACAACCGGAGTCCTTCAAAGGTGTATCTCCGAAGAGGAAGGCGGAACCTCTGGCTGAAATTCATGCGGACTAGGCGGACACCATGCCGCAGCGGGCCCTTGTAGGAAAGGCATTCCGTGCAGGATTTTCTTGGCCGACGGCCCGAAGCGGATGCTCGGGACTTAGTCCAAAGATCGTCGATTGTCAGCTCTTTGCTAATCGAGCCATATGCCACCTCCGCCCTCAAAACTATACCCATTACCGGCCGTTCACGGCAGGGGCTTGACATGGTTGGACCACTTAAGGGGGACCCACAAGCAAAGGTACCTATTGGTCATGGTGGACAAATTCACCAAATGGATAGAGGCCAAGCCAGTTAAAATGGCGAGTCCGGACCAGTGATAGACTTTATATCCGGGGTAGTACACGTTATGGTGTCCCCACAGCATCATCACCGATAACGCACGAACTTCACGCCGATGAGGTTAAATCATGGTGCAAAAATATTGGCATCAAGCTCGATTACGCTTCAGTCTATCATCCTCAAACCAGCGGTCAAGTGGAGCGAGCAAATGGTCTAATAATGGCGGCATCAAACCCGGACTAGTGCGGTCCCTTACGAAATCGACACGCCTTTGGGTAGAGGAGCTCGACTCCGTACTCTACGGGGCTGCGGACAACGCCTAACGTACTACGGTTCACACCATTTTTTATGGTATCTGGCGCGAAGCAGTTTTGCCTGCGACATCATTCATGACTCACCTCGAGTGCGCATGTACGAAGAAAGCGAAGCCGAGTTGGATCGGCAGGACAGCTTGGGCGCATTGGAGGAAGAGCGGCGTCACCAAGGCTCGTTCCGCATTCTATCGATGCTGAGCTCGAAGATATCAAAGCGAGAAATGCGGGCCAAGACTTACAACGTTGGCGAACTGGTTCTCGCTGCCGGACAAGAAAAGGACAAGCTCAAGCCCAAATGGGAAGGCCCTTCATCATCGATCAAGTCCTGACCGGCGGGCGTACCGTCTGAAATGCATCGGATAACCGACTCGAGCGAACCCATGGAGCGCAGCCCGCCTCCGGCGATTCTATGCCTAGCGCGGACTAAGAGTTCGTCCCTCTCCCCCCGTCCAAACATTTTTTTTACTTCAGCTGCCTTTTGTTTATCTTTTTCTTCTCAACCCTATTCATCCAAGCCTTAAAGGGCCTACTTGCGCAACGTTCGCGCGCAATTGATGTGCTATCCGCACTCATTATACAGGGGCTTCTTTACGGAAGCTTAATTATCTGGGCTTCATGCCCGGCACATGTCAAGCCTCCACATGTACCTTTTATTCACCATTATATGCATCGATATGACTTAAGTTTTGGCCAAGCTGGGTTGCTGGCTCCTGTGCTTACCCCTCGTTCCCGATTGTTCGGCTAGGCGGTAAAGGAGCACCTCTGCGATTATTCTTGCGGGTCAGCGGATGTGTACCTCGGTAGGGTGAAGCCGAAAGCTAGCGTTCTTAAGGGAATATTGGTCGTGACTTAAAAGATGATTTTTATCCACTTATTTATCTGCCCCGGATGTTTTTCTGCTTTTTTGCGGTCGGACATGCACTTTAGGGCATACCACCCCCAGAGGAAAGGAACCCATAACGGAACTATTCTCCACGGAAGATGTTTCTTACTACCCATGTAATATAACATAACTAGTTGGGCACTTGTGCGATAAAGCACTGATGACCCCTCGCTGGTCTCCATGCATACCCGGTTGTTTCATAACCGAGAAGGTATTCGGACACACTCCGGACTCTAGGGTCCCGAGGTCGAAGCGAAAAAGGTCGGCAAAGACAAATGATCTACAATCCGGCTAGAAGGCATTTTGTATGTCATTTTATAATACATTGTCAAATCGGTGATTGTATTCTTCCTCAATCCCGTCTAACGAGGTTGTCTAATTTACATCTGTTGGGAAAATTTCGCGACCAACTCCACTTGGCCATATACTAAACTCATAGGGATCTCCTTCCCGCCGGGCCCCATAGGTCCGACTTGACCATGTGGTTGGGATCCGCCTTCTTGTACAGCGTCTTTACCATGGCCCGAGCCTCCACAGCACCTTGGCGGCAGGCGAAATCTTCCATAAATGGGCGCTGCCGCCTCCTGCAGCTTCTCCATAAGCTCCCAAGACCCTCGGGTATGGAGAAGGCTGGCCATAACGCTGGATGACGCGCTCATAGCCTGCCGAACTTCGTTCGATCGGTTGCAACAATTCGGAAGTTGATCACCCGTTATTACGGGCATCTCCTCCATGAGGCGACTGTGAGCATACCTACGAGACATATTACATCAAATTGACTTCCTCGCCGAACTCTTCTTTTCAAAGGAGTTAAGCTCAAGCACTACTATATATGCATGACGAAGATGCTGATTCTCATAACGGAGCCCGACAGCTCGGCCCGAGCGCTTTCAGCTCTTCTCCAAGCTGGGCATGGGCATCCTGGAGCTTGTTCCTTTCATGCTGCACCTTATGCAGCACCCTCTCGCCGGCCTTTAGTTGGCATAGAAGTTCTTGCCTGTCCGGATCTTGTCCGGCAGCACCTGCAATGTCGTTTTTAGACTTGCGCAAAGGCCAAATGGTACTTATCTTTCTAAAATAATGCGTTACCAGGAGAGGTCCTTGCGTTTCCTCCTGCGCCAGAAAATGCGGCCTCAAGTTGGGCCTTGCACTCTTGCAGCTCCTGAGACAGTTGGGTATTCTTCTTGGTAAGATCCTATGTTTCATATGATCCTTAAATCAGTTAATATAACTACTTTAAGTCTCGGGGACTACTGGCATATATAACTATTAAATTCTCTTACCCGTATGTCTTTTACATACTGCTCCGTGGCTCTGGTAAAACTATCTTGAGCAGCACGAAGGTGTGCGTCCCGTGTTAAAGGCATTCAGCGCCTCGGGAGAAGCAGCGTCACGAAATACTGTCGTGGCGCTGTGATTGAGGCACTCTCCACCTCGAGACTTGGTGGTGGATAGTCTGTCGGCATCCTCCGTCGGAGGAACGTCCGGCTCGCGCCTCGCATCGCCTCCCCCCCGACCAGGTGCGGGAGCCCGGCTGGTAGAGGTTGGATTGACAACTTCCACGCCCACAGTCCGTGGACGCTTTTTCCCTATAAAGTCATGAGCACTCAAACGCTTCCTAGGAGCGTTGCTCTAAATACTGAATGTGAGCTACACCTTTGCGGCGACGTTTGATCCGCGCGCGCTCCTCTTCCGCCTCTTGGTCCAAACGGCCCTTGTTGGTCAGCCATTGCGGGATCGGCTTCTTGCCCTAAGGCGCCTCCTGCAGTGCCATCATATCACGGTGGTCGAGAAATAAGCAAGGAAGGAATAGCGGTGTCATGGCCCGGCGCAATCACACAGGAAGCGGATATAGTCGGGATAATCGGCCGTGATGGCGACTAAAGCATTGTCCATGCTGAGCTGGTGGAACACCCGTCGATTAGCTCCACCTTTATGTCGGATCCTCTTGGAGGCGGATCCGGGATCTCTCTGGATCCTCGGGCTGCGGAGCCGGACTTAGCATTCCCTCCATGGTCGGCGCAGTTCTGCGTCGAAGAAGAACACAATATAAGAAACTTAAGTTTGAAGGCGCAGGTCGGACACGCTGAGTGTTAAACTTACCCAAGGCTGGGGTTGTTCATGGAAAACCCATTTAACGGGTTCGTCAGAAGAAATCCTCCTTCTCCCCTTATACAGGCGGACAAGATCGTCACGGATCTTGGCGAATCCGGCCCTAACGGCCATGGCGGGTGGCATCGTCCTCCCGTTGAAATCCCACATGGGGTGGCCTGTATTGTAATGGCTGCACCCCGCGTAATGCATGTTGCCATGACTCCAATCATGGTCAACGGGCATGGGCGATAACCTTATTCGGCCCATCAAATAATGGGCGCTCTTGTCTTCCTCGAGGCAGGGGGCTCATGGGCGCCAACTAAAGCGTTTCTTGAGAGGAGCATTGCTGAACTCCGGGAGGGCGATCCGAACAGGGTCCGGCGGTGGGCGTCTTCTATATAAAACCATTCCGAAGGCCGGTCTTGAGCGCCTTCTTAGGGGTTCGGATGGATATCCGGTCCGGCAATCGCCATATTTCGGCGCCGCCCACTTGATATATAGACCCCTCGTGAGAGCGGGGTACAAGACGAACAACCTCTTCCACGGCGAAGTGGGGCTCGGCGCCAGGAAAAGCTTCGCAGAGAGCTACGTAACCCGCAATATGCGAGGATTGAGGCGGGTGTGGTGATGAAGCTGGAGTCCGTAGAACTCCGAGGCCAGCGGAGGAATGGATGTACAGGAAATCCGAGCCCCCTTATCAGATAGGGGACGAAGCATACCCGCTCCCCTTTGTTGGGATTTGGGGTAACCTCCGCTTGCTTCCCACCTTTGTAGGTGGCTAGCCCGGCTCGAACCGAACCATGAAGGCGGAGGAGATATCCCCCACTTGGAGCTTCACCAGCTCGTTGTGCGAGCAGAGCATCTCCTCAATCTCTGGCAAAGGGCGGGGCGAGAAGAGGAGCGCGTTGGCGGTCCATGATGGAATGGATTCTTGGTCGGCGCTCCGATGAGTATTTGCGAGAGGAAGATGGTGAATTGGATCTGGATTCTTGCCTCCCTTATAGGCAGATTATTCGCACAACTAGGGGTAAAACATAAAAGACACCACTGGCTTTTCACGTTCAGCGTGACAGCGTGGAAGAAAGGCCATTATTAGGCGTGGAAGCCAAACGCAGCGCAACATTGATGAGGAAGCTGGACAACTGTTACGGCAGGTACATAGAACTTGAAGGAGAACCCGCCTTGCAGCGCCAAGACTACGCATACTAGACTTATCGTCATTGAAGCCTGGTTAGGGAGCTCTTGAGGAGTCGGATTAGGGGTGTCCGGATGGCGGACTACCATCATCGGCGGACTATCATCGGCGGACTATCATCATCGACCGGACTCCAAGACTATGAAGATACAAGATTGAAGACTTCCCCGTGTCGGATGGGACTTTCCTTGGCGTGGAAGGCAAGCTTGGCGATCTGGATATGTAGATCTCCTACCATTGTAACCGACTCTATGTAACCCTAGCCCTCTCCGTGTCTATATAAACCGGATGGCTCTAGTCCGTAGGATCGAACAACAACCCTTACAATCATACCATAGGCTAGCTTCTAGGGTTTAGCCTCCTTGATCTCGTGGTAGATCCACTCTTGTAAACATCCACAATATCAATATCAATCAAGCGGGATGTAGGGTTTTACCTCCATCAAGAGGGCGAAACAGGTAAACATCGTGTCCCTTGTCTCCTGTTACCATCCGCCTAGGCGCACATTCGGGACCCCTACCGAGATCCGCGGTTTGACACCGGCAGGAGGATTATCCTCTGTTGCCTTATCGCCATCGCCTTCTTTGGGGTGTCCACCATGTATATGTCATATGATGAGGTGGCAGTCCAGCGCCACGTGGCGGTGGTTCTGTTAAATCTCTGCCTCGTCATCCATACCGTCGATGTCTTGAGCGAAATCGAGCATGTCATTTAAGTCGTCGGCAGTGGCTATTAAGTGGGTGGTGGGTGAGGCGAATTTCTTCGTCATCCGCTTCCCAATCAAGCGGACATAGTTGACCAAGGGTCTCAGAACAAGGAGAGACCTTAATGAATTTAGCACGTCGCCTGATGGCGAGTCTTTGAAAGATATCCGGGAGAAAACTCCATGATCGGTGCCCAATCAGATTCGATAGGCACGGACGCAGGCGGTTCGGAGCCCGTGGCTAGGGATGAATGCTGGTGTCCGGCTACACATGTCTCATAGGTGGTGAAGTCAGTATCCGGCTCTATCGCCGCTGAGTGTGCGGCCTCCGTGGCGGGGTCCATCCACCCGTCCTCGAACGGCGCAATCTGTTCCGGATTGAAAGCCGGAGTAGCTGCAGGTGGGATCTCCCGAACACTGTCCATTGGCAGAGCTAAGTCATGCCCGTCGTGACTGTGCGGCGCACCTGACATGGGCTCGAATCCGTCGAAGATCAAGTCTCCGCGGATGTCGCAGTATAGTTTAAGCTTCCAAACCTGACCTGACGGCCAGGGGCGTAGCTTTCGATCTGCTCCAGATGACCAAACAAATTCGCCCGCAGTAAGAAGCCGCCGAATACGAAGATCTGTCCGGGGAGGAAAGCCTCACCCTTGATCACATCGTTGTCAATGATCGAAGGAGCCATCAAGCCTTATGGTGACGGCACAGTGGAGCTCTCAATAAAAGCACCATTGTCGGTGTCAAAACCGGCGGATCTCGGGTAGGGGGTCCCGAACTGTGCGTCTAAGGCGGATGGTAATAGGAGGCGGCGGACACAATGTTTACCCAGGTTCGGGCCCTCTCGATGGAGGTAATACCCTACTTCCTGCTTGATTGATCTTGATGATATGAGTATTACAAGAGTTGATCTACCACGAGATCGTAGAGGCTAAATCCTAGAAGCTAGCCTATGATTATGATTGTTGTTCCTGTCATACAGACTAAACCCTCCGGTTTATATAGACACTGGAGGGGGCTAGGTTTACACAGAGTCGGTTACAAGGGAGGAGAACTACAGATCCGTATTGCCAAGATTGCCTTCCACGCCAAGGAGAGTCCCATCCAGACATGGGACGAAGTCTTCAATCTTGTGTCTTCATAGTCCAACAGTCCGGCAAAAGTATATAGTCCGGTTGTCCGAGGACCCCCTAATCCAAGACTCCCTCACACACAATGTTTACCGAGGTTCGGGCCCTCTCTATGGAGGTAATACCCTACTTCCTCCTTGACTGATCTTGATGAATATGAGTATTACAAGAGATGATCTACCACGAGATCGTAATGGCTAAACCCTAAAAGCCTAGCATGTATGACTATGGTAATCAATGTCTCCCCTCCGGACTAAATCCTCCGGTTTATATAGACACCGGGAGCATCTAGGGTTACACAAGGTCGGTTACAAAGAAAGGAATCTACATATTTGATTGCCAAGCTTGCCTTCCACGCCAAGGAGAGTCCCATCCGGACATGGGTGCAGTCTTCGGTCTTCATGTCTTCACAGCCCATCAGTCCGGCCTATGGCTAACAGGCCGGACGCCTGAGGACCCCTTAGTCCAGCACTCCCTCAGCGGGATGGCTTGGTGGTGCGGGGTGGTCGGCGGTGCACCCCCGACCCATCTGGGTCCTAGCGGGCCAACCTCCGGCGCGACTTCGGTGTCTTCTGCACGGTGGGGAGGAGGAGCAACTTGGACCGGGGCGGCGACGCCGACGGCGTGCCTACTGCAACACTAAGGTGGGAGCTTCACGGGCCCATGAGGGCCCGACCAGGCCTGTGGGCCCACGGGCCTGGTATGCTCCTGCTATTGCGTCCGGTCGGCTATCATCTTTGACGGTAGAGGTTGAGCCCTCCCGCGTGCCGACGGTGTTGCTGCCTCTAGTCTCGGCTCCTGCTCTTTGGTGTGCAGACCTCTCTTCGTGTTGCCGTGGTGATACGGTGTGGAAGCCTCTAGACCAGGTTGTTGTAGGATGGTGGTCGGTTTGGTGGCGGGCTCAAGAGCGCCAGAGGTGAAGGTTGGGATCGGGAGAAATCCTAGTCGGTTTGACCAACACCGATGCGGTGGCGCCTGAGGGTGCCACCTGACCTCCCTGGAGGGCATCGGGGGCTACCTTCCTCTCTCCTTGTAGCGTATCAGGGGAAACCCTTGGCAGCAGCGTCATCACCATCACGTCCCTTCTTGGAGGAGTTGATTGGTACTGGCGCTTCGGAGTCTAGGAGCTAGGTGGGAGATTTCCGGCGGGCGCAGTGGTCGCGAGGCTTCTTTGTTTTTGTCGATCTGCCGTTGTCGGGATTTGTTTCTTTTGTATTTCTCTTTCAGTTCTTTTGGGCATGTCTATGCTGCTTCCGCCCCAGCACCTATCGTTAGTTGTATCGGTTGGTTGCTTTAAAATACAAAGCGGGGGAAACCCTTTTTCGGAAAATGCTTGCTAAGTATGATGTTAACCATAGAATTGCATCTCCCTATCATCCTCATTCTAGTGGTCAAGTTGAACTTAGCAATAGAGAAATAAAGTTGATATTTCAAAAAACTGCCAATAGGTCCCGAAAGAATTGGTCTAAGAAATTAGATGATGCACTTTGGGCCTACAGAACAACATATAAAAATCCTATGGGTATGTCTCCTTATAAAATGGTTTATGGAAAGGCTTGTCATTTGCCTCTTGAGTTAGAACATAAAGATTATTGGGCAATTAAATAACTCAACTATGATATCAAACTTGCCGGTGAAAAGAGGTTATTTGATATTAGCTCACTAGATGAATGGAGAACCCAAGCTTATGAAAATGCCAAGTTATTTAAAGAAAAAGTGAAAAGATGGCATGACAAAAGAATCCAAGCGTGAGTTCATTGTTGGAGAATATGTTCTTTTGTACAATTCTCGTTTCAGATTCTTTGCAGGAAAACTCCTCTCCAAATGGGAAGGACCCTATGTTATCGAGGAGGTTTATCGATCTGGAGCCATCAAAATAAATAATGCCGAGGGTACAACCCGAAGGTTGTCAATGGGCAAAGAATAAAACATTATATCTCACGTACGCCCATTAATGTTGAAAGCAATATTATCCAAACTATGACACCGAAAGAACATATAAAAGAAACCTTCCGGAACGCTCCAGAATCGTTAAAAAAGAGGAGGTACGTGATACTGTAAGTAAACGGACTCCAAAAAATCCGCAAAAATATTTTTTGTCAGTTTTGGAATATATCAAAAATTAGGAAAATAAGAAACAACCAGGAAGGCACCCCTAGTGGGCACAAGACACCAAGGCGCGCCAAACACGCCTAGGTGGGTTGTGCCCACCTCGGGTACCTTCCGGACTCCATTTTTCTTCCTTTTGCTTGTTTCCCAAGATAAAAAATTTGTTATATACCCCCCGAACCTACTGATCACCGTATCACGGAGAAATCTTCTGTTCTTCTTTCCTTGCTGTTTTCCTGACAGATCTGAAAATATGGCGTCTCAAAATACCGAGGAGGGGTGTCCAGTTTCTTATCAACCTTTAGATAAAAATATCTTAAAGGGCACCTATCCCTACATATGGTTCTCCGATGAGGAAGATGAAAATGAACTAGTTCCTCCTCGCTTCAAGCACGAAAGCATGGAGGCGTTATGCAGGAGGATAATAAAGCTCGAGATGGAGAATGATGAGTTGAGGATCGATAACTTTATCCTCCGGCCTAAGCTGGAGGAAAAGAAAGACAAACCCTCTACTTCATCACCACCACCTCCTTATTCATCACCAAAGGAAAATTGAGTATCGGGTATGGGCACTCCCCTTAGCTTGTGCCAAGCTTGGTGGAGGTGCCCCGGTTTCGTATCACCTCCATTATCTTTTACCTTTACTTATCTTAGTTCAATCCTTAGTTATCTTTCGCTTTAGATGAATAAAAGTTTAGTTTGATCCTTTATTTTCAAGTGTTTGCTTAGTGATCTATCCTTGTAATCGTGTGCGAGATATATAATAAAGTTTAGTTTGAGTTTCGTTTTCTTTACTTTCATGTTCAATAAAAAGAAAGGATATAAATGAAAAAGATCATATGCTAATCTTATGGTAAGTAATGACATCACATATGAAAGAGTATAAGTAGAAAATTTTATTGGAGATTTACAAACATAGCATTGGTCAATGATGCAATTCATGGAAGAATTAATAAGGGAAAGCGAAGATTCACATGAAAATACACTATATTGGACATCTTTTGTGATTGTGAGCCCCCATCAAAATATTATATGCCAAATTTGTTGACGTTGGACAAGGAAGACAACATAATGATTTATGTTTGTTCATATTCACATAGAAGTTATATTGTCATAGATCCTTCAACATGTGGTGCTTGCCCCCATCTTTGCTAGCCAAAAATTCCGCACTAAGTAGAGATACTACTTGTGCATCAAAATACCCCTTAAACCCAAATCTTGTTTTGAGTCCACCATACCTACCTAAGGATTGAGTAAGATCCTTCAAGTAAGTTGTCATCGGTGCAAAAAGGGCAATAAAAATTGCTTCTTAAAGTGTTGGATCATTTAGTGCAAGACAAAATTGAGTGTTGTATGAACTTGTGATGGCAAAGAATAAAAGCGACAGACTGCATAATAAAGGTTGCTATCATAAGGGGCAATAAAATTAACGTGACGTTCTTTTGCACTAAGAGATTGAGCATACAAAAAAAAGCGCATGGCAACCGTTGCTTCCCTCTGCGAAGGGCCTATCTTTTACTTTTATGCAAGAGTCAAAGTTTTTCTCTCTATTCCTTTTTATTTTCTCTTTTGGCAAGCATCATGTGGCGAGGAAAGATCTAGGCACATATATCCAGTTGGATATGGGTAACATGAGTTATTATTGTTGACATCACCCTTGAGGTGGGTATGTTGGGAGGCGAAACTATAAGCCATTATCTTTCTATGTGTCCAGTTGAAACTTTTTTTTCATGTGTATAAGCTGAGTGTAGCAATCATAGAAGACTATATGATGGTTGAGTATGTGGACTTGTCAAAAAGGCTATGATACGTGACCCTTCCTGAAAAGATGATGAATTGTAGTTGCAAAGTTGACTGAGAACATAGTTTGTTGGTTTCCAATAGAGTTTATGCTTTATACTTTGATGTTGTGATGAATTGTTACTTATTCATGAGAAGTTTGTGATAAAAGTTATGTGATAAAGTTTATGTTAAATTTTGTTGTTGTTACAATAATATTCATGATGCTTCTATCTCCGTATTTTGTTTTTATCGACACCTCTCTCTCTCTAAGCATGTGGACATGTTTTTCGATTTCGGTTTTCGCTTGAGGACAAGTGAGGTCTAAGCTTGGGGGACTTGATACATCCATTTGCATCATGTTTTCCTACTGTTATTTATATTGTTTTTATGTATAATAATGCATTTTGGAGTAATTCTAATGCCTTTTTATCATAATATGCAAGGTTCACAAAAAGAGGGAGAATACCGGCAACCAGAATTCTGGACCTGAAAAAGCTACGTCAGGCTACCTATTCTGCATAACTCCAAATGAGCTAAAACTTCACGGAGAATTTTTATAGAATATATAAGAATTATTGGAGCAAAAAAGTACAAGAGGGGGCCCACCAGGTGGGCACAACCCACTGGGCGCCCCGGAGCCAGTGCGCCACAGTGGGTTGTGCCCTCCTCGGCCCACCTCCGGTGCCCCTCTTCTGGTATATAAGTCATTTTGACCTAGAAAAATAAGGAAAGGACTTTCGGGACAAAGCGCCACCGTCTCGAGGCGGAACTTGGGCAGGAGCACTTTTGCCCTCTGGCGGAGCGATTCCGCCGGGGGAACTTCCCTCCCGGAGGGGGAAATCGAAGCCAGAGGTGGAACTTACCTATATACCAGAAGATGGGCACAGGAGGTGGCCTCGGGGCCTGGCGCTCCCTGGTGTCTTGTGCTCACCAGGTGGCCCCCCTCCGGTAGTTATTTGCTCCAGTATATTCTATATATTCCAGAACAATTCTCTCTAAATTTTCAGCTCATTTGGAGATGTGCGGAATAGGTGATACGTCTCCAACGTATCTATAATTTTTGATTGTTCCATGCTATTATATATTCTGTTTTAGATGTTTAATGGGCTTATTTATACACTTTTATATTATTTTTGGGACTAACCTATTAACCGGAGGCCCAGCCCAAATTGCTATCTTTTTGCCTATTTCAATGTTTCGTAGGAAAAGAATATCAAACGGGGTCCAAACGGAATGAAACCTTCAGGAGCGTGATTTTTGGAACAAACGTGATCCAGAGGACTTGGAGTGGACGTCAAGCAACCAACGAGGAGGCCACGAGGCAGGGGGCGCGCCCTCCACCCTCTCGTGGGCCCCTCGTGGCTCCACCGACCTACTTCTTCCTCCTATATATATGTAACGCCCTGGATTCGATGCGCCAGGTGTCCGCCAGTTATTTGCCGTCTTTGCCATGTCATTTGCTTGCGTGTTGCACTTTGCCATGTCATCATCTGCATTTCATATCATGTCATCATGTGCATCGCATTTGCATACGTGTTCGTCTCATGCATCCGAGCATTTTTCCCGTTGTCCGTTTTCCAATCCGGCACTCCTATGTCTCCCGGCGCCCCCTTTTACCTCTTTTCGTGTGCGGGTGTTAAACGGTCTCGGAATGGACCGAGGTTTGTCAAGCGGCCTTGGTATAGCACCGGTAGACCGCCTGTCAAGTTTCGTGCCATTTGGAGGTCGTTTGGTACTCCAACGGTTAACCGGGTAACCGTGAAGGCCTCTTTTGTGTGCAGCCCAACACCCCTTCCAAAGTGGCCCAAAACCCATCTAACTCCCCTCCATGCTCTCGGTCGTTCGATCACGATCGCGTGGCCGAAAACCGCACCTCATTTGGAGTCTCCTAGCTCCCTCTACCTATATATTAGTCCCCCCCTTCGAAATTCGCGGATGAATCCCGCAGATCAAACCCTAGCAAACCGCCCCGCCGCGCCCGGACATGTCCGCGCCGTCCGGACGCTTCCCCGCCGCCGCGCCCGGCCAATAAGGGCGCGACACGTCACCGCCGCCGACCACAAGCGCCGCCCGCTGCTGGAGCCCATCCGAGCCCAGGCCCGCCTCGCCCGTCGCCGCCCGGTTGCGCCCGCCGCCCGACGGCGTCCGCCGCCGCCTCACGCCTCCGCTCCGCCGCCAGGCGACCTCGCCGCCGCCCGCCGCTCGGCCGTCTCTCGCCGCCCGCCGCCCATGCATCCGTCCGCCAGCCGCCCGCGCTCCAGCCCGTCTCCCTGTCGCCCGAGCCTCCGCCGCCGCCGCCGGATCGCGCCGCCGGCCAGCTTCGGCCGCGCGCCCCGTCCTCGGTGGCGCTCCTCCTCGCGCCTCCCGTCGCCCTCGGCTCGCCGCGGCGGATCCAGCGAGATCCGGCCGGGCCGCCTCCTGCGACCCCTCCAGCCGCTCTGGCGAGATCCGCCGTGCTTCGATTTCCGCGCCATGGTTGACTTTCTCCCCCCTGTTTTTCTCACTAAGTCCCCGGTCTGTTATTATTTTCATGCATTTTCGTCATGCCATAACTCTATCATCGTTGCTCCGTTTTGCGCGCGTAATATGTCAAAATTTTCGCCTCGAAGAGTAGATCATTTCATCTCATTGCATCTTTTTCATTTGAGCTCATCTTGATGCCCTAAATGCTGTTGGAAGAGTGCTATGTGATGTTAGTTTCTGTTTCTTATCAGAACATGCACTTTTGCTATTTTTGCTATGGTGGATGTGTGCACCCTATGAACTTGAGTCCTACATGTGTTTTGTAATATGCCATGCCATCTTTCCAAGGGTGTATGCCATGTATTTTTGTGATCTATGTGGTGACTAGCACAAGCATGCAAACTAGGCTTCATGATGTTGCTGATTTCAGTCTTGTTTTGCTGATATTTTCATGCCATGTTAACTTGATGCTACCGAGAGATCCATGCTTATTTTGAGATACTTAAGTAAGGATGTTTTGTTAAGCATGTATTGCTCTATTCATCCATGCCCTTGTTTGCAATTATGGAGTAGTCTAGATTGAGTCAATCGAGCTCTACTTTTGCTATAAAATGTTCCTGGCAGATTGTTTACATGTTATTCAATTTTGCCAAGGTTGTTGTGGTTGATCCTTGCATGCTATGATGTTTTTCTTGCCATGTGTAGCTTCTATAACATGTATTATTACTGTTGGTTGCCTTGCCATGCCATGTATTGCTCTGTGGTGAGTGGTTCAAGCTCACCAACATGCCTACTTATCGTTGTTCCTGCCATGTATGAATCTGTAATATAACTTGCCATGTTTACATGAGTGCCATCATATTTTCTGATCCTTTTTGGCTCATGGTCAGTAAAGGACTTTTGTTCTATGCAACTAGTAGATTCATGACTTGCCTTTGTTTGCCATGATAAGTTCCTGTAACATGTTGTTTGACAGCTCTAAACATTGCAACCTGATGTTGTTTTCTGCAAAGTCTGAAACTGTTATTATTTGCAATCTTGCCATGTCCTTTTGAGCATGTTATAGTTGTTTATGGAGATAGCTCAGTGTTCATATTTTGTCATGCTTTACCTGTACATCATGCCCATGCCTTTTGTTTTCATATTGAGGTGCTGTAGCATATTGTTTTGATGCTTGCAATATGCCTACTTGCTGTTTTGGACAGATTGTTGTCATGACTTGTATAGGGTGTATGTGTTGAACCGTTGCTCCGTTTTGAGTGTGCTCTATATGAAACTTGCTTGATTTTGCATGTAGTTTCATATTATCATGTTGCATCCTTGTTTTGAGGTGTTTGCTTGATGTTTGTATGCGTTTTGCATCAATGCCATGTTTATCTTGTTTTGCTCATATCTTCTACGTCGTAGCTCCGAATTAAATGAACTTTATATGTAACTTGACTAAAATTTCGTGTAGATCATCGTGGTGCATCTTAACTTGCTGTTTAACAACTTGAACATAAGGTTTATTCAGATCTGGACCAATTTCGAAATCTGCATATGAGGACTTACCGGAATGGTTATATGTTGTTTCCGGCCTCATTTAAACTTGTCTTGTTGTGTTGCTCTTGTTTGCATCATCTCTTGCCATGAGTAGCTTCATGTAGCTTTGGCATGCATCATGCTTGGTTGTGCATCATGCCTTGTTCATGGTGGTGTGTTTACTATGTTGTGTGTTTCTTTTTGTTAGTTCCTATTTCGTTGCGATCGTGAGGATTCGTTCGTCTCCGCTTGGTTCGGCTTCATCCGTTCGTCTTCTTCATGGACTCGTTCTTCTTCCTAGCGGGATTTCAGGCAAGATGACCGCTACCCTGGATCTCACTACTATCATTGCTATGCTAGTTGCCTCGTTCTTTCGCTATGCTGCGCTACCTATTACCTGTTTATCAAGCCATCCCAAATTGCCATGAACCTCTAACTCGTTGTCACCCTTCCCAGCAAACCGTTGATTGGCTATGTTACCGCTTTGCTCAGCCCCTCTTATAGCGTTGTTAGTTGCAGGTGAAGATGAAGTTTGTTCCTTGTTGGAACATGGAGATGTTGTTCCTTGTTGGAACATGTTTACTTGTTGGGATATCACAATATATCTTATTTAATTAATGCATCTATATACTTGGTAAAGGGTGGAAGGCTCGGCCTTATGCCTGTGTTTTGTTCCACTTGCCGCCCTAGTTTCCGTCATATCGGTATTATGTTCCCGGATTTTGCGTCCCTAACGCGGTCGGGTGATTTATGGGACCCCTTGACAGTTCGCTTTGAATAAGACTTTTCCAGCAAGGCCCAACATTGGTTTTACATTTGCCTCACCTAGCCTTTTTTCCCATGGGAGTCGCGCATCCCGAGGGTCATGTTTATTACCCCCGGGCCAATGCTTGTCTAGCGTTGGTCCAAACTAAACACCGTCGGGACCATCCCTTGGAAACTTGGGTTACGTCGGTACCTGACGCTTAGCTTATCCGGTCGTGGCACGAGGCGAGATACGTGCGGCTACTATCAGGATGTCGGCACGCCGGGAGGTCTTGCTGGTCTTGTTTTATTACTGTCGAAATGTCTTGTAGCCGGGATTCCGAGACTGATCGGGTCTTCCCGGGGATAAGGAATATCCTTCGTTGATCGCGAGAGCTTATCATGGGCTAAGTTGGGACACCCCTGCAGGGTATAAACTTTCGAGAGCCATGCCCGCGGTTATGTGGCAGATGGGAATTTGTTAATATCCGGTTGTAGTAAACTCGAAGCAAACTCTCCTAAAATACACCAACCGTGTAATGCGTAACTGTGAGTGTCTCTTTTCGGGTTGATCGAGAGGAGAACACGGTTTCGGGTTATGTCGGCGTAAGTAGGAGTTCAGGATCACTTCTTGATCATTACTAGTTGGCGACCGTTCCTTTGTTTCTCTTCTCGCTCTCATTTGCGTATGTTAGCCACCATATATGCTTAGTCGCTGCTGCAACCTCACCACTTTACCCCTTCCTTTCCCATTAAGCTTTGCTAGTCTTGATACCCATGGTAATGGGATTGCTTGAGTCCTCGTGGCTCATGATTACTACACCACCGATTCGCAGGTACAGGTTTTGTGATGATCATGACGCGAGAGCGATGTTTATTTGTGTTGGAGTTCTTCTTCGGCTTCTTCGATCAGGGGATAGGTTCTAGGTCGGCAGCCTGGGCTAGCAGGGTGGATGTCGTTTGAGTTTCTGTTTATGTCATCCCTAGTCGGAGGTTGACCTTGTATATGATGTTGATGTATTATTGTGGCATTTGTGCCTTATGTATGTATCCCTACCTATTATGAAATGTTGATGTAATGATATCCACCTTGCAAAAGTGTTTCAATATGCGGGTCTATCCTTGGTGGGACCGTCGAGTTCCTTTTGGATAGGGTCGCATATTGGGCGTGACAATATACCTACGTACCCCCAAACCATCGAGGAGCACCACGAAAACCTAATTCCACCGCCGCAACCTTCTGTACCCGTGAGATCCAATCTTGGGGCCTTTTCTGGTGTCCTGCCGGAGGGGGCATTGATCACGGAGGGCTTCTACATCAACACCATAGCCTCTCCGATGATGTGTGAGTAGTTTACCTCAGACCTTCGGGTCCATAGTTATTAGCTAGATGGCTTCTTCTCTCTCTTTGGATCTCAATACAAAGTTCTCCTCGATTCTCTTGGAGATCAATTCGATGTAATCTTCTTTTGCGGTGTGTTTGTCGAGATCCGATGAATTGTGGGTTTATGATCAAGATTATCTATGAACAATATTTGAATCTTCTCTTAATTCTTTTATGTATGATTGGTTATCTTTGCAAGTCTCTTCGAATTATCAGTTTGGTTTGGCCTACTAGATTGATCTTTCTTGCAATAGGAGAAGTGCTTAACTTTGGGTTCAATCTTGTGGTGCTCGATCCCAGTGACAGTAGGGGAAACGACACGTATTGTATTGTTTCCATCGAGGATAAAAGATGGGGTCTATATCATATTGCATGAGTTTATCCCTCTACATCATGTCAGCTTGCTTAAAGCGTTACTCCGTTCTTATGAACTTAATACTCTAGATGCATGCTGGATAGCGATCGATGTGTGGAGTAATAGTAGTAGATGCAGGCAGGAGTCGGTCTACTTGTCACGAACGTGATGCCTATATACATGATCATACCTAGATATTCTCATAACTATGCTCAATTCTATCAATTTGTCGACAATAATTTTTTTACCCACCGTAATACTTATGCTATCTTGAGAGAAGCCACTAGTGAAACCTATGGCCCCCGGGTCTATTTTCCATCATATTAATCTCCCGTCAACAAGCTATTTCTATCTTTGTTTACTTTGCTTTCTTTATAGTCTTTATCATAAAAATACCAAAAATATTATCTTATCATCTCTATCAGATCTCACTTTTGCAAGTGGCCGTGAAGGGATTGACAACCCCTTTATCGCGTTGGTTGCAAGGTTCTTATATGTTTGTGTAGGTGCAAGGGACTTGAGCGTGGCCTCCTACTGGATTGATACCTTGGTTCTCAAAAATCCGAGGGAAATACTTATGCTACTTTGCTGCATCACCCTTTCCTCTTCAAGGGAAAACCAACGCAGTGCTCAAGAGGTAGCAAGAAGGATTTCTGGCGTCGTTGCCGGGGAGGCTTACACCAAGTCAAGTAAAGATTTGACTCCCGCCAACGTGCAATTTCTAGCGCCGTTGCCGGGGAGTCTACGCACACTTCAAGACATACCAAGTACCCATCACAAACTCTTATCCCTCGCATTACATTATTTGTCCTTTGCCTCTCATTTTCCTCTCCCCCACTTCACCCTTGCCGTTTTATTCGCCCTCTCTTTCCGTTCGCCTCTTTTTTGCTTGCTTCTTGTTTGCTCGTGTGTTGGATTGCTTGCTTTGTGATGATGGCTCAAGATAATACTAAATTGTGTGACTTTACCAATACCAACAACAATGATTTTCTTAGCACTCCGATTTCTCCTCGTACCGAAGCTGAATCTTGTGAAATTAATGCTACTTTGTTGAATCTTGTCATGAAAGATCAATTCGCCGGCCTTCCTAGTGAAGATGCCGCTACCCATCTAAAATAGCTTTGTTGATTTGTGTGATATGCAAAAGAAGAAAGATGTGGATAATGATATTGTTAAATTGAAGCTATTTCCGTTTTCTCTTAGAGATCGTGCTAAAACTTGGTTTTCATCTTTGCCTAAAAATAGTATTGATTCTTGGAATAAGTGAAAAGATGCTTTTATCTCTAAGTATTTCCCTCCCGCTAAGATCATCTCTCTTAGAAACTATATTATGAATTTTAAGCAACTTGATCACGAACATGTTGCACAAGCTTGGGAGAGGATGAAATTAATGATACGTAATTGCCCTACTCATGCACTACAAAAAAAGACACATCCGTGACATTTGGGGCCGAACGAATTTTTTTATGTTATACTTATGACACTTCTATGACAATAATTGTGACAAAACACGGTATCATCATAGATGTGGTGGGGTCCTACTTCTATGACAAAAAATCATGACAGAAAATGGGCTTTTCATCCTGGGCGGGCCGGAGACGCAGCTGCATGACATTCTTTGGGCCGTCCATGACGGAAAAACCGTGGTAGAAGCGAGGCGAGGAAAATATCGGGTGTTCCCGTTCACGGTGGGTGGTCGGGGCGGCGATCGCGTTTCTCTCATACACGCGCACGCGTGGGTGCAAGCGTTGGGCTCTAATCGAACCCGGCGAGGCGTTGGGCTCTAATCGAACCCGGCGATTGACTGCGCAGGCTACGCATTCTTGAACCCGATCGGCGATTCCTTCACTCTGCTGCTAAGCGAAGTTGATCGATGCTGCCTCTGGATGAGCGGTGGCGTTCTTTGGGGGGTGGATGAACAGTTCCCGGTAGGGGTGGATGAACAGGACTCCGTGGTTTTACCTCTGGATGAACAGGACCCCGATCGATCGAGCCGGTTGGGGCTGGATGAACAGGACCCCATGGAGGGTTGGATGAACAGGACCACCCCGTGGAGGGCTGGATGAACAGTAGACGGTGGAGGGCTGGATGAACAGGACCACCCCGTGGAGGGCTGGATGAACAGTAGAAGGTGGAGGGCTGGATGAAAAGTAGCCCATGGAGGGGTGGTTGAACAGGAGCCCGTGGAGAGGGTTGGTTGAACAGTAGCTGGTGGAGTAGTGCGCGGTGGAGGCTGGATGAACAGGAGCCCGTGGATGAACAGTCACAGGTGGAGGCTGGAGGAGGTCGATGGTGGATGAATAGTAGCCCGTGGAGGCTGGAGGGGGTCGACGGTGGAGATGAGCAGTATCCGTGGAGTCCGTTTTGCGATCGCCACACCCCTCCCGATGAACAGGACCCCCGTTTCGACCGTAGCGCTCCAACACAAGTCCGTTTCCTCCGTTTTGCGTTACGCCACACCCCTCCCGATCAACAAAACCCCCGTTTCGACCGTAGGAGGTCCGTTTCCTCTATTTTGCGGTATGCGGACCCCCGATGAACAGGATCCCGTTTCGACCGTGGCCGGTCGAACACAAGGCCGTTTCCTCCGTTTTGCGGTACGCCAGGCCTCATTTCCATCGGCTGTTCCGTCCAAGCCCTCCCAATGAACACGACGACGCATTCCATTCCGACCCAGCCAGTTGGCTCCCCATGAACACGACGACGACGCGGTTTCTCCGTTCCGACCCAGCCATGTACACGAGCCCTGGACGTACGTATGCGTGAGTAGGCGTTCGAGACCCTGCCCGTATGTACGTACGTGGCTGTATTTTCTTTCTTGCACACTGGCTATTGTACGTACGTGTACATGCTACGTGGCGCCTCTACTACGACTCGTGCGTGCCTCTACACCGACTAGTATGTACGTACACGTTCATGACCAGAATGACAATGCGACGTACGCTTCGACCAGGTGGGTCCCGACTGTCAGGCACTTCCTTGCCTGGGAAGATGTAGCTGGTGGGTCCCAGCAGTCAGGGGGGCGAATCATTTTTGTCTTGAACACACTTCCTTGCATGCGAAGATGTAGCTGGTGGGTCTCTGTAGTCAGGGGGAACGTCTTTTTGTGAAATGCGGTGGCCCGTACGGTGGGTCCCTGCTGTCAGGTGGAGGAATAATTATTTTGCACGTAATAAGGAGGCACTTCCTTATGGTCGCCGTGGACCCAGCTGTCAGCCTCTCCACGTACAGTACTCTTCCGATGGAAGTCGTTCCTTGACCACGTTGACCACGCCGCGCCCGAGAGCACCAGGCGGTGGGCGGCAGCGAGGCCTAGGAAGGGGACGGCGCGAGCCGGGAAGACGCGGCGTGGAAGCCAGCGAAACAGGAGTATGAGGGTTCACTAGTTCGGCTACGGTGTGAGGCTGCCGTCGCCGCAGGGCCTGGCCAGCGGTGGGAATAGTAGGGGGCGGTGAGGCCTCCGCGGCAGCACAACCGGCCAAGGGAGGCAGGAGCATGCGGCATGACCGGTGCTGCTTTGGGCGGCTACAGCAAGAAGACCAAAGGCTGAAGAAGCACTGCGGCCGTTGGATGGACATCGTACGGTCAATGGAGCTAGAATCGTTCATATTGAGTAAGTTGACAAAGCACTCCGTCCCCGTCAACTTAGTAGGCCCACAAGTCAGCCTCCCACCAAGGTGGGTCCCAACTAGCAGGGGGAGTATTCATTTTTTTGTGCGTAATAAGGAGGCACTTCCGGTGGGTCCGAGCTGACCCCGGGGTTTTCGAGAAATACGATGGCCCGTCCGGTGAGTCCTAGCAGTCAGGGGGGAAACTTTTTTTTGCCAAATACGGTGGCCCGTCCGGTGGGTCCTGCTGTTAGCTGGAGGAATAATTATTTTCCGCGTAATAAGGAGGCACTTCCTTGCGGCTGCCGTCGACTCAGCTGTCAGCCTCTCCACATACAGTACTCTTCCGATGGAAGTCGTTCCTTGACCACGTTGACCACGCCACGCCGAGAGCACTAGGGCGATGGACGATGGCGAGCGGCGAGGCCTAGGAAGGGGACGACGTGGAGCCGGGGAAGACGCGGCGGTGGAAGCCCGCGCGGAGGGGAGTACAAGGGTTCACTGGTTCGGCTGCTGTGTGAGGCTGCCATCGCCGCAGAATAACAGGGGGTGTGGGTGAGTGGAGGGATGGCCTGGCCAGCGGTGGGAGTAGTAGGGGGTGGTGAGGCCTCCAGCGGCAAAGACTGATCGGCCACGGGAGGCTGGAAGCGGCGACACGACCGGCGCTGCTTTGGGCGGCTGGAGCAAGAAGACCAGAGGTTGAAGAAGCACTACGGCCGTTGGATGGACATCGTATGGTCATTGCAGATAGAATCGTTCATATTGACTAAGTTGACAAAGCCCTTGGTACGCGTCAACTTAGTAGGCCCACAAGTCAGCTTACGAAACGGTGCGCCCCAGATGTTAGGGGGAGGAATCATTTTTCGGGCGGGTGAAGCTAGAATATCCGAGATTGAAGAAGAAGCACGGCATCCGTTGGATGGACATCCAACGGCCACTGCTGCTAGAACCGTGTGTTGACTATAATAAGTTGACAAAGCCTTGCATACGCGTCAACTTCTTTTTTTAAGGGACACGTCAACTTAGTAGGCCCACAAGTGTGTGGCCAAGAACTTATAGCCCATTTGCGATTTGTAAGAATGTACAGCCCATTTTTGAATTCTAATGGAATTTACTACATCCCATTTACAGTTTGTTAAAAGTACAACCATTTTCTAGCTAGGACAACAATTAATAATTTGAACCAACCGTTCAAGATAGAATTAAATAAAATTTCCCACATTTTGATGGGATTCAAAATATTTTTATCCCGAAATTTCTAATCAAATTAAATATAATTTTGTATTATGTAAAAATCTAACGAAACATTGCGCGCGCAACAATTAGAAATTAAGATTTTCAAAATCCATAAATAATTTTTTATAAACTAATTTCGTGCTTGGTGCATTTTTTATAGTTACTGCCCAGTTTTTATAATTACATCCCATTTATTATTTTTTAAAGCCCATTTTCCTGTTAAGCCTAATGCATCCCTCCTAGGAAAGATTTGTAGCCCAGCGGGGCGGAGAATAACAAGTTGACCTTGACTAGGTATTCATCAAAAAAACGTATAGTTGGGCTAGCCATTTTCATCTTGAAAAAAATTAATATCTGGGCTGGATATCTGTCCTGGGCTAGACGGGCCACAACCCGCCCAGTTAATACCTTGCTCTCCTTTGAACAACAACGAAAACATCGCCAAGAAAAACTCTGCAGTGCTCACGCCTCAAAAACACAAATACTGCTCGAGCTGCTTGGTCCCGGTATCGGCCACACCTTGTGCAATTCTCTCGTTTATATTGACTACATAGGTTGACAATGGTGTGGGACTGTGATGTCAGGAAACCAGGAGGAAGCAAAAAAAAATATAGTTGTACATAATAAGGAGGCACTTGCGTACGTAAGGCTATGGCCCTAGTGGGTCCCTACTGTCATCCAGTCAAAATAAAGTCATCTCCTGAATCCTCATGTTAATTGACCATGTTAACATTACTTGGCGCCACGGCGAGCGCAACAACTCGAAGGACGACGGAGAGGGCCTCGCGGGCCCTACGGATGGTCTGATACAGCGCCCGCTGCTCATTCAGGAAGCCAGGATCATCGGACACCTATGAGCACCTTAGAGAGACTGAGACGGCATGAAACCGTAAGGCCGCGCTTGGGAGCTCTGGTTTATTTCACATCTGTATTAAGATACAAGTGTAATTGACTCGTCATTGGAAATAACGCGTAAAATACAGGCGTAATGAAACCGAGGGCCAGAGCGTAAAGTAAAACCGGCGGATTCTGGCGTGTAATTTGAGAGACCGGTGTATATTTTACTAGTCGAAACCGACCAACCAAGCGCTTCGCCCGAGACCATCTGCTTTTATTTACAAGCGTCAGTTTTACAAGCGGTTTTGGTTGGAAAATGACGACCCAATCACGGCCTAAGATGATGAGTTGGTCAGAAGATCATATGGTTTCATGTCTAACCTACCCGACTTGTCATATAGGCTATGAATGAAACATAAGGCGATGAACTTCTTAAGCACGTAAACAACGAAGAGGATGATCTTCCTAACAAGCAAATCACTGGCATTAGATCGACATGCAAAACAATACGAAGCATTATTCTCAGGAGGCACGGTGAACAGCTCGTGATGTCGCATGCCACAACATTCCAAGCTCAACTTTGCAATCAAACACAAGGCACGGCATTACATAGACAATATTCAGAACAAACTCTTAAAATATCTTACATAAGTCAACATTCATGTGACTATGCATCTCAACGAGTAAATATTTACTTCGAGCGAAGGCGAGGAATAGGAAAAAACGATCAACGTTGCTCACAGCAAAGGGCGTCCCACTCAAAAATATCAAATGCATGTCTTCTGGCTAACATCAATGAGCAAAAATTGACAAGGTTTTCCAATTCCAATATATTAAACTAATGTCAACTTTGACAAGCTTTTCCCATTCAAAATATGTAATGCCTATGATTGTGAACGGGCAGGGTTTATCATCAGTTTGTCATTTGATAGTCCGGTGGCTCAAGGTGAAGACGAATGAATAGACAACCATTCGATGTATTGTGCATGATGAAGTATTATGGAGGACACGAACCATCTGAACATTTTGTGCAGTTCCACTAAAATCAAGCTGAGCATCCCTGTGGATTTCATATTTATATGCTGTCAGAAAACAAAGACACATCAGCACACACAGGAATATTGGCCCCAGTGTCAACCCACCAATCTGTGAACTAACAAACTGAGAGCACGGTAAACAGATTACCATATCCAGATGCCCCATCATTGTTGCTTAGAGTGACATTGACAGACTTGGAGTCCTGTCCTGGCTTCTTGGTACATGTTTGGGCACTTGTTTGCCCAGTGTTCCTCTGAACCACAAGTAAAGCAGCCATCTCTCTTTTTGTCTTTCTTCTTACCCTTCTTAATGGCCGACGCTGGCAGCACCATTCAAACATATAGTCCGGTGGCTCAAGGTGACGACGAATGATTAGAGAACCATTCGATGTATTGTGCATGATGAAGTATTATGGAGGACACAAACCATCTGAATATTTTGTGCAGTTCCACTAAAATCAAGCTGAGCATCCCTGTGGATATCGTATTTATATGCTGCAAGAAAACAAAGACACAACAACACACACATGAATATTGGCCCCAGTGTCAACCCACCAATCGGTGGACTAACAAACTGAAAGTAAGGCAAACAGATTACCATACTCAGATGCCCCATCATTGTTGCTTAGAATGACATTGACATATTTGGAGTCCTGTCCTGGCTTCCTGTACTTGTTTGAGTACTTTTTGCCCAGTTCACTCCACGTGTTGTAGAGTTTCCTATGCTCTCTGCAGACTAGTCATGTCACCAGCATCTACTAATACTCTGTAAAGCTTCTCAATCATTCCTTCTGTAATGTAGCGCAAATAGTGACTGCTTCTTTCTGCAAAGTGGTAAGACCAACTGGACCCACAAATGCAGCAGCTTGCCTTAGACACATTGGCTCCTTTTGTGCAATTCAACTAAAATCAAAGTCGGAATAAAACCGAGCTTTAATTTTGATATCCCTGTAAGCAACAAAAGGTATAAGGGAAACAATTACTGAGAAATAACGGTTGATGACTTATACTCCCAGAAGAAAAACATCTACTGATCTACCTTATCTTAATGGGAAACAAAGCAGGAGAGTAGCAATTCTCACTCAGTGTGATTCATTCATATTAACTGAGACATTATCTTAACAATGCCTTGTTTCAACATGTATAAAGAACGACAAAGAAGAAAAGTATCATTCCTAAAACAATGCGACTGATTCATTTTAACAGAGACATTATCTTAACAATACCTTAGTTAAACATGTAGAAAGAATTACAAAGCAGGATAGTACCATTTGTAAAACATTGTAACTGATATATAATAACAGAGACATTATCTGAACAATACATTTCTTAAACATGTACTCCGGCCGATCCCTAACATAAATGGTACTCCTATCGATCCCTAACAAGTGTTGCAGTTTTGAACTAAGATTCAGTAGTTAATTCTGAGGAAAGTCGGTACTGACCTTTCAAGACCAAGATTTGAAACAACTCGTGAGGAAGATCTCAAAGAGATCTCAAAACATATATGGAAATCCAGTCTCATTTTGTGCAGTTCCACCAAAATTAAGCGAAGCAAAATGTCGCAATAGCAACAAGTTGAATTGATATCCCTGTTTTAACAGAGGCAAAAAGGAATCAATTACTGGCCAAAAAAGGAGGATGAAACATGCGGCCACGAAAATGGTAATCCCACCAATCCCTAACAAGTGTTGCAGTTTTGAAATAAGATTCAGTAGTTAATTCAGAGAGTGGCATTGCTTAATTTTACCAAAGACATTAGATTAACAAAAAGCATAAACAGTTCCAGGGGATAGTGGGTGCAACAACAACATGTGCTTCCATCTACTTATAAACGGGGTTATGCATAGTTTGTTGTAACAAAGCAACAAGCATAATGTCTGGGTTGGTCCCATTTTTGTTCACTACTTAATGGGAAAAGACAGCAATACAATAGCTTCAATTCAACATTTATTTAAAACAGTACCAATACAAGTAGCACAACATCTCAAAACACACTACACGATCATGTGGATGAAGGCAAGTACCAACATTTCATGACACACACAAGATCACGTACGAATCTGCCAACACGAATAGGAAATCCAATCTCGTTTTGTGCAGTTACTCTAAAATCAAGTAAAGTCTCCGGTGTGACATTTAAGTTTGCTATAGCAACAAGTTGAATAGATATCCCTGATTTAACAGAGGCAAAAAAGGAAACAATTACTGCCAATAAAGGAGTATGAAACATGCGGCCACAAAAAGAAGCATCTACCTTATCTTGATGGAAAACAAAGTATAGGACAGTAGCATTTCTAAAACGGTTGCATTGATTCATATTAACAGAGAAATTCTCTTAAAATAGTTCAATAGTTAATTCTGGGAGTGGCATTGCTTAAAATACAATAGCTTCAATTCAACATTTATTTAAAATAGTACCAATACAAGTAGCACAACATCTCAGAACACACTGCACGATCATGTGGATGGGACATGGGACATGCCAGCACCATGTGCGTCACACGTATAAATGGGTGATGCAGAGTATGTAGCCAAGCAGCATATCTGCGTTGGTCCCATATTTATTCTCTTTGAAACTTTTTCCGATGTGAGGGCAACAAATCTAGTCCTGCACAAACTACCCGACCCCCCAGTTTCTTTCCCTTTTCAACAAAGAGTTCGGTTCCTTACAGATGTGTGTCTTTGGTTTACCCCTTTTCCCTTTTCGACCAACAAAGCGGCTGGATAGCTAGTCTATACTACTTTCCTCCCTCCTTTCCTCATTGAACCACGTCCTAGATTCATGCTCCACCCCACCGCACCCTTCTTTCCTCTTTGAACCAAGACCTAGATTCGACTAAAGAATTGAAAAAGATCAGCATTCAGCTAGACCAATGACGGTTTCAAAGAAACTTATACCTTAGGGTCGTCGGGATGTGGCAAGGCGTGCGGCGGGAGGTCGGATCTGCCCACACTACGTGCGGCAGCGAGGAGAAGGGGTCGGTGGCCCTCCCAGCAGGCGCGGGTGAAAGAGAAAAGTGCAGCCGGCGATGGATTGCCTCCCTCTTGAAGGCAATAGAGTGAACGCTGCACCTCCTCCCTTCCCGGTCTGACGGGATCCGGGCGCCTCCTTCGCCACCTGTGAGGGGGTGAGAGAGAGAGGCCACAACACAGTCTTGTTTAGATCTAGTAAAGAGGGTGAGAGACCGTGAATATAGCAAACCCTAGCAAAGGCAGCTGAGCCTCCAGGTGTGTATATATATGTAGTCTTGGCGAGAGTGTGGAGAGTGCAAACCCTAGCGAACAAGCGCTGAGGCTCCAGCTTATATTTATACTGTAGTACGGACTGAGCTCTGGTGCCTTAACTGCACCTGCTTTTGGTTGCATGAAAGGTGGGTCAGCCACATTTTGGGCCCACCTGTCATAAACCCAAAGGCAGGTGCACTAAAGTCAATGAAGCTGCGTCCATATAGTACTCGTGTATACGACTAATATATAGTGGTGTGGTTTTCTTATTCTCTCCATAACAATCGTTTAAAATTGTGTAAGTACGAAAAGGAACTCTTTATTTAACGTACCAGTGAAGAAAACTACTACTCCCTCTGTTCCTAAATATTTGTCTTTCTAGAGATTTTAACAAATGACTACATACGGAGCAAAATGAGTGAATCTGCATTGTAAAAAATGTCTATATACATCCATATGTGGTAGTCCATTGCAACCCACTTGAAAGACAAATATTTAGGAACAGAGGGAGTACTTCTGATGAACTAACGATCCACGCGTCCTGGGTTGCACTTCCTGTCCTTCACGTGTGGTACACTACCCTCCCTTAAGTGAACAACCACGCATGCGCCAAATTATCGGAAACGTGTGAGAGTGTGTACAAATAAGAATTTTAATTTCAATTATCGGAAAGGTATGAGAGTATGTACAATTTTCCCTCTCTAATAATTATGGTTTATTGTGTTCGCCTAAACTTGGTCAAACTTTACAAAGTTTGACTTGATCAAATCTAATATCGGAGTAAATAAAAATGGAGGCTACTCGTCCATCCTGGTTTTAGTCCACACCATTTTTAATCAAAGTTAATAGCTGGACAAATAAAATTACAGGGAGCTGGAGACAAAGTTGTGAGAAGGCTTAGAAATCAATACAAAACTAATGCTCTTAGTACCAGCGTCGATCCTTCTTCGAGGAAACATTTGGTTCATAGTCAATTGTGTGATAAAATTGCACCAACGTGAAAGGCATTGCGTCTCCAACGCAACCAAGGTGAACTGACGAAGGATATCATCTTTGTGGGTAACAAGCAAAAACGATGGAAGACAGCTCGTTTTTCATTGAAAATCGATCGGCTTCACCGGCCGACGCAACCATGAGGTGCAACCATGAGCATCGATAGGTCATCGTGGTGATGCATCATCCATTTGGCATCAAGTTTTGGTGAGGCACCTATGAAGTTCGAAAAATCCTCATTGTGGTCTGTTTCTTCTCAGTAGTCAAGCTCGAGGAAGGAAGAACCACGTGGCAGAGGACAGTGAGGCGGAACAACAATGGCCATCCAATTTTGTGCAGTTCCACTAAAATTGAGTAAGACATGCCCGGGTATGAAGATACCAATCGCTGTTTCCAAAAATATAAAAAAGGGATATAGTGTTGTTACTTTGTTTTACAAGATTAACAACGACATCTCAATTGTCAATAAGAATTATGAAAAGTACACCAACAAACAGAAGCATCATGATTATCTTGATGGGAACTAAACCAGGATACCCGAGAAAAAAAGCATTTCTTCATTTAACCAGTGATAGTATTAGATTAGCAGCACCAATAGGAGCATATGGACAATGACCGCACAACCACCATGTACTTTTTGTCGAAACAACATTTATACCTCCACCAAGGCATAAATCAGGACAACTTTTCGAGTGGCATTTCCTCTATAATAGTAGGTGATGTTGGACCAGCCGACGAACCCTAGCTACTATACATGGGGAGCTGGGGAGTAGTCGCATAGAACAAAACCCGCATGCAGCGACCTGGGGAGCTGGACCAGTACAAGAAGTTATACCTCAGGTGGGCGAGATGTCGCTTAGGTGGGCGGGCGGGATCTGCCCACACGACGGCAGCGAACAAGGGCATGGAGGACCTTCGTCCGCACCAGCGCCAGTTCCGAGAGGACGGTGCACATCGGCTTCCTCCATTGCCAACGGCGACAACGTCAACGTTGCACCTCCTCACCTCCCGCATCGGACGGGATTCAGCCGGATCTGTGACCACCGGTGAGGAGAGAGATAGTGTGGACACTGTCATCTTGTTTTGTTATGGAGAGGGTGAGAGAGCGAGACGCGAGAAAGTCTATCAAACAAGAGGCTATAATGGAGTAAAACTGTCTCTCCATAGCAGTGGTTTTAAATAGAATACGCGCGTTTCCGGAAAAAAGAAACGAAGACCGGCGGACACTTTTTTAACGTACCAAGAAAGAAAACTCGATCAAAAACACGCCCTCGCTTCCAGGTCGCGAGAGTCGTCGCGCACGCACACATAGACATAGACATGAATATCCATGTTTACGTAAAATTCCATCTCCATCTCCATCTCCAATCATATTTGTCCAACTAGCACATTATTTACGTTGTTAATTATATATGCGGCAATATTAACGTACAACATCTCTTGTTTGCGGGTGTCCAGACCGCTGCCACGGCCGCTCCTGACCAACCCGAACCCGCCCAAAACAGTCAGTGCTGCATTCATGCCCGGCCAGAGCGGACGCGACCTCTCACTGGCGCCGGCATTGAAGCGGTGCGCCGGCCGAGAGAGCGTCGCCCGCGCCGCTTCCTGGTGCACGCGACTGCTCTGCGTTCAAAGGTCACAATAGCCGGCCACAACATGCATGTAAAAAGTTCTTGGGAGTCCGTGCTACAGCTAGCTGTCCTCCCCCAACTCGTCAATCTCTTCCAGTAGTACTAGTACTTCATGGCGCGATCCATCAACAAGCAGGCGGGAAAGTTATCGTATACTTGGTTTGCGGTGAGTGGCATGCCGAGTGACCGTGTGGGGTCGAGCCGTGGAGGAGGGTGAGACACGAACGCGATAGATGTGATTTAAATGTTGGTTTTGCTTGATGGCGCGATCCAACGAAACGAAACGTTGGTTTCTCTCCGTTTCCATTTTTCTCCGGAAAAACGGAAACTTTCCTCTCCATTTTCATTCCTACTCCAAGGTTGCCGCGTTACAACATTCCATCAAATACAAAGGAAAACAAACACGCATGCTGATGCATCTCAATGATTCACAGATCATAGCCAATATTTACTTCATAACTAAAGACAAAAGTTGTGAGAGCGTGTACGAAAGAAAAACTACTGATGGGGTCACTACGACTTAAACCCTAAACCCTAAACAGGATTTAATTTCCTGGCCAGGTAGAACCTATCGAAGGAAAGACGGCTGGCACCCTCGGATCACACGAGGTTTTTTGCAGTTCCACTAAAATCGAGCTGAGCATCCCTGATGGCAAAGATATTAAAGAAGTGTGATTAGAATAATAGTACTAGCACTAGTTCATGAGACATAAACTCATCACAAGTAGAAGCCGGTAGAAGTAGAGAAAGATCGACATGGAGATGGAGCTATGTGGGGAGTTGCGGCAGTGGAGCAAGCCGGCTCCAAAAGGAAGATGGACTACCTGGGACGTCGGGCTGTAGCTAGAAGGGCGGTTGGGACGCGGCATCGGCCCATACCGCGGTGACCCCCGATTGGGACGCATGGACTGTGGATTTTCTCCCTCGCTGATGTCGACCGTGTCTACGCAGAACATTGTTCCCTTCCCCCCAGCTGCGGGATCAGGCCGGATATATGACCAGCGGTGTGGCCACCGTCGTTCTATGCTTGTGAAGAGAGCAACCCAAGCAAGCAGGCTTGTAGCTTAGGCTCCTGCTAGTGTATATATAGTGGTTTTCTTTTTCTCTCCATATCAACCATTTTATATTGCGTATGTGTCATTGAAGAGTTAAATGATGGTTGCTTCTTCCGACTAACTTACTGTGTGATTTGACTGCTCCTTTAGTGGCCCCTACACGTACTCCCCCTACGTGTATGCAACAGTCACACATACACATGGATGCAAAAACGCGTGTGGCGCCCTAATGCATGCATGTCCGAGCACACGACGGAACACACACATGGTCACGCTCAAGTGCTCAACCTACACGTGCATGCACACACATACTCAGCCAGGGTGAGTTAGGACTGTATAAACACCAGAAAATGTATATATTGAGCGCAATGATCGTATTATGAAGTCCATTGACTGTACTTTTACAAATATACAGTGACAGACAGTGTATTTATCGCGTTTGAAATTAAGCCATATTAACCGGAGAGGAGGCAGTATGGACTAGCATTACTTTACTGTGTCCCGTCAACTTGCGAGCGAGGAGAAGCTTGCGGGGACGGGAGAAGCTTGCGCGCAGTGGCCCGCAGGACAAGTAGAAACTTTGACTAATGCAAGCTCTCCTTCGCCTCGAGCGGTGGAAGTGCAACAGATTAATTCGGTGTCGAGTTGCGAAGCATACACTATACTAGTACTATTATTGTTGCACTTCGAAAGAGGCGAACAGCCAGCGCAAAGTTTACTAGTACTAGTACTACTACTATAGTCTATAGAGGTATGTACTACTATACTAGTACTAGGAACCAGATGGAGGAGCGTCTGCACTCTTATTATATTTTTAATATGTTATAAAAATATCTTCAACACATTTGGTTCTCTTCGAGGGTTCTCGCATGTGATAATGGAAGTTGATTGCATGGAACACTCGCCACAATTCTCGCTTAATTCTGGCTCATATCCTGTTACAAATAGGAGCGCTCGGTAATATTTCCTCTTTTTTTGTTATTCGGCATGTAAAAAGGTCAGCAAACCTTGAGGCGCATCTTGGTGCGAACCGTGCTTGCTGCACTTTGAATGTGGCCGAGAGCTGGCTTGATGAAACACCTCGCTTCCTACTTCTTTTTTTGCAGGGTACCTCGCTTCCTAGTGACCAGTGTATTGGCTGATCGTCCTAAGAATGCTTATATATGAATAAAGCTCTCTCATTTACCCGCAAAAAAGATTAAGCCATATTAACCGAAAATGAGGGAGTATGGACTAGCACTACTTGTTGGTGTGTCACGTCAACTCGCAGAACGAGGAGAAGCTTGCAGGACAAGGTGAAGCTCGCTTATGCCTTTTAACTAATGCAACGTACCCTCACCCAGGCGGTGGACATGCATCAGTTCATTCGGTGTCAGATTGCCAGAGGCATACACTGTAGTACCGAACATGCGGAGTACCATCATTGTTCGACTTCACGAAGAGGCGAAGAGCCAAGGGCAAGGTTTAGTAGTACGAGTAGTAATAATACTAGAACTGCATGGTGGAGCCTCTGTACTCTTATTTTTTAATCTCTGATAAAGTACACATTATTCCGGAGAAGGGCAGAAAATGGCATCCCAACATGTAATGATGATATGATCAACCATGCTCGAATAGATCTTGGCCTCCGTGCGAGCCTATCTGTGTGTTCTCGCTCCTCGTCTCTCTCAAGGAACGACGGGTTGGCCATTTTTCCGTCAATTGAGATCGGTTTCCTCACACTTCAGTCCCACATGTCAGTGATATGCCAAGAGGAGGTGCGTTGACCGACTGGTCATGCACGTACTTGGTTTTGCACCTTCATACTACTCCTCCCTCCGTCACAGTTTACAGGGCACGCTTCATTATGATGCATTTCTCTCAATGCATTTCCACCACCAGAGAGACTTTAGACGTGTTTGGTTTAATGCTTAATTAATTAGGGCGTGGTAACCGCAATTTTCTCTCGATGTAGTACTACGGAGTGGAGTAAGTGCATGCATGTGTGTAACCGGGGTGGAAGCACTGCATGCAAGTGTGTACGCATTATTTCCTCTAGTAATAGACGCCGTGCTATAACTACCAACGCTATTTTTCAGGCCGATCGCTAGTCGCCTTGGTCCCAGAGATTTTCTCCTTTTCTGAAGCGCGCTCTATAAACAGTGACGAATGGAGTAGTATGAGCGGATTCAAAGAAGAGCGTATTGATGGTTGATTCTTCCGAGCAACTTACAGTGGGAAAGGTGGGGCTTATGATTTGACTGCTCATTACTCACTATTAATGCGGCGCAACGACCAGTCTGAGTCTCCCATGCGGCTGTGCACTACCCCCTCGGTTCTTAAATATACTCCGAAGTATTTGTCTTTCTAGATATTTCAACAAGTGACTACTCAAATATTTGTCTTTTAGATATTCAAATGGACTACTACATACGGATGTATATAGACATATTTTAGAGTGTAGATTCACTCATTTTGCTCCGTATGTAATCACTTGTTGAAATCTCTAGAAAGATAAATATTTAGGAACGGAGGGAGTACACATACGAAGCAAAATGAGTGAATCTACACTCTAAAATATGCCCATTTGAAATTTGTAAAAGACAAATATTTAGGAGCGAAGGAGTATAATTTTGTGCATGGCACATGGACCCGGATGCGAAGAGGCTTACGCAATGCTATCAAGCTTCGGCATTTGTTTACATAATTGATGTACTATACAAATAGTTTTCCAGCGACATGAAATTGTACAATGGTGTGAGCTTTCGCTTTTGTTTCATGTGTCTTTCCATCGATGCTCTTTGGAAACAATAAAAACTAACTTCCTTGCTAATCGAGCTAATATTTACATCTGGCTGAAGACAAAGTTGTGAGAAGGTGTTAAATTAAAATTGATCCATGCTTTCATTGGCAGCAACATCCCCCCAACTCTGTCTAAATCAACAAGGCATGTTGGGAAAAAAAAGTAGCTGCCTGGAGCATGCAACATTCCGATCATTTTGTGCAGTTTCACTAAAATAGAGCTGAGCGTCCCTGTTCCAAAGATATTAAGTGTAATTACGATAATAGAGGACTGCTAATGAAACAATAAACACACAAATAGAAGCCGGTCACCTTTGTAGTCTCTCTTAAGACTAACTAGTTGGAGAAGATTAGGCTCGGAATTGGATGAGGAGGATAGAGCAAAACCAATCTCCCTTTGTGCAGTCGCACTGAAATGTAGAGACGTTGCCCGTGTGACATTTTGGTAGAACTGCACAAAACACTCTTAAGAAAAAAGTGATTTGTGCAGTTCACCAAAAGGTCGCAATAGCAATGAGGTGAAATGGATAGCCCTGTTTGCAAAAAAGAGGTAGAAAGGAAACAATTACTGGCCAATAACAGTTGATGGCACATTCGACGACAAAAAAGAAGCATATTCCTTGTCCTAAGGGAAGATAACAACACGGTTGTGTTTGTCTAAAACAGTGTGAGGACGAGATTGCAATATGGAAAGTACGCCGGACGAGCTATGTTTTGGGCAAAGAACTATGGAAGATTCACATGCAGCGACGGGGAAGACGGGCAGTGGAGCAAGGCCGGAGGGGATACATGGAGGTCGTCGGGATGTAACTAGGTGAGCGACGGCGGGCGGAATCTGCCCATACTGCGGCAGCAAGCAGGTCGCATAGGCCCTACCACGCCGTAGCTTGGTCAGAGAGAACGGCGTGTACTGCAGATCGGGACGTGTTGTCTCGGCGCCGTCGAACAGAGAAACGATGCACATCCTCCCTTTCCACCGGCGGACGGGATGTGGCCGGATCAGTGACTAACGGTGAGAGAGAGAGAGAGAGGCCACCGCAGCCTTGTGTGAGATACTCTGAAGGGAGACAAACCAGGCAGGTAGGCTCCATTGTATATAGTGGAGCGGACTACCTTTTTCTCCATAAAAATCGTTTTATATTCTATGTACATGCCATTGAGCGATATAACTTTATTTAAAAATAACGCGCCAACGCATCAAGTCGAATTTGTTTCTTGCACGCGTGGTACACGACCTCCGTAGGTAAACAACCGCTACACGCATTCAAATTAGCACGTGGGCTGCCATTTCGTACAGAAATGAGCTCCACCGTGTACCCGCGCGGGTGTGGCTGGGCACGAAGCATCAGTATGTGCACGGTGCACCTATTCTATTCTTGTATACGTACACCACCTACGTGGGGTTGTGTGAGAGAGATACAAACATAGAGAGATATAGTGTGTGGGTTCATGAGAGTTTTTTTGGGGGGTCAATCAAAAATGTAACATATGCAATGTGTGTGAAATAGAGTCCTGGATATATCATATATATAGAGGCGATCCACGAGAAGAGAGTGGAGGTATCATCGGCTTGAGGTGTCCATAGAATCGAAGAGAGGATGATGTGTGTGTGTGTGTGTGCTTGTGATCGATAAAGAGTGCCATCGAATTTGTGTGTGCCCATGTCAAAGATATAGAGTGGCTGGCCTACTGGACGTGAGAGGGGACAGGTGCAGTTTGTCTCTATGGCATGGATACCTACCTACAATGCTCGACTATCGGTGTGTGGTGGGGGGAGGCTTAATTAACTATATAGAGGTACAATGGCTGGTATATGTGTGGAGGAGGAGAGAGGCCTACCTCATGTATTAAGGGAGATCGATCTACCTCATGTATTAAGGGAGATCGATCGGCATCCATGCATATGTGTAGGAGAGGAATAAGGTTGGTAGAGAGACAGAGCTAGTGTGTTGGAGGGGGTGGTAGTGGAGTTGCTTCTAACAAATGGTGGGCTAGGCTTGCTAGACAACCGGAGGGCACGCCTGCAATATCAATAAGAGAGGGGATGGCTTCCTGTCTGTGCACATGCGTGTGAGAGACGGGTCAGGAGGCATGCACGAATGATGAGGGGGGGGGGCGATATGGTTGTGGTAAGCAGACGTAACTACATAGGAAGATCAATCATCCTTTGTCAGAGAAAGGAGAGACATAACTTGTGAGGTAACATTGATCGATGGGGGGGAATAGTTAAAGTCGACCTAGGTATATGTTGGCGATCGATCGGTATACATGCATGTGTGTGTTAGAAGCACATGAGGCACGGGGAGAATTATAGAGAGAGAGGGATGCATCTAGGAGGTGGTGCGAGAGTCATACTATATCGAGGGGGGAGGAGTGTGCGAGTACGAGATCGATGAAAAGAGTGGTGGGAGTGAGGCATGGACGGTGATAAGAGAAGAGGGGAAGCTTGTGTTTTGTGCTAGGCACACCTGGCTAGAGAGGCATATCGATCGATGTGTGCCGTAAAGAAGGAGCTGGGGGGCCTACACACACCGTGGGTGAACGACCTAAAGTGAAAAGACGAATTTGCGTGATGGAGCTAGAGAATGCTGAGGGAGGGTGAGAGGGATGTGGGTGTGTGCATGCTCGAGAGGAAGTTAGCGCTAACTAGCTACAAAGATAAGAGGATTGTGTGGGTGTAAAAGACGAATAGAGATCATACTTCATTATAAAAAGCGAATTCGGATATTTGAAGAATTTATCACAGTGTCTTAAACCGACGATGTGTGAATATATATAACGGTGATACACATGGTGTGGTTATGAACATGTTATACTACATATAATATAGTTTATCTCTACTCTTATAAAAAACGGAGTTGTTGGTGATGGTGTGCCTGCCATCCTGCAATATAGGCCGTCCGATTTATATCTGACGGATAGGAAGGAAACTATGGCAATTTTGAAAAAAGATACCCACACCCCTCTCCATATTTGCAAATTAGGCCTCCCCTTGATCATGTTGATGTTCTGTGGAACACATGGGCGTCTTGCTAGTTCTACGTATAATATATAGAACATTGATCATAATTTGGGCTAATGTGTGGATTTTGCAGCTCGGGTCTAAATACTTGTCATAATGTAGGGGGCGGGGCACTATACTATGTGTGATAAACACGGTGTACACGTATGGAACATGGTTTAGATTATGAATATATAGTTAGTACATCAAATGTACTATTATTTGGAATCAACATCAAGTGTATTCAAAAAATAGAATTCGAGTTCATGTAGTACACATAGTAGTTATGCGCAATGCGTTTATGCAGTTATGCGCAGTGCGTTTCATGTAGTACACATAATGCAGTTATGCACGGACTAAGCGTAGTTATGCGCAATGCGTTTCGCCAACGCCTAGAGCCTAGGCGCGCTTAAGCACTCGCTTAGGCGCGCCTTTTTAACTATGATTGCTATCGTGCATACTGCTTTGCTCTTGTATCACTGTATTTACTCATACAAACTTATTTTTAAATTGAAGGATCCAATCGAAACTTTAATGGCACAGCAGGTATGTTCACGCATGTTTCTTTAACAGGCTTGCTCTTATCAATAGCTCTGTTGATTTCAATTTCAATTATGTATACAGTTGACTTCTCATATCATGCACATTACTAGCATCACAACAGAGCAAATAGTGTTGTTGTACATGTAGACCCGTGGTACCCATATGAAATCTTATTGTGCCGTGTAGTTTCCCACGCTTTGTATTCTTTCACTACAGCTTTGTCTTGAACTAATATGATTTGAACGGTGTCTCTATTTTGATTTGGCAAGACAATGCAGTGACCATAGGACATAGATATATGTTTGTTTGATGCTTTTATTATGTACTAGTACTTTGCAATAGAAGACTTGCTAGTTTAATCATGTCCACCTTACTAATGAACTGGTTCACCGAAATGAGTTTCATATACTAGTACATACTAAACCTGTTATCGTCCCGCTTGTTTCTTATTTTAGAATCTTGTGAGAATATTGGGGAAGAGTGCCTTATTAAGCAATGGTAAAGGAAGTAATGCGAGATAAGGTTGAGGACGGTGACACATCCTTGTTGGTCTCCAACAAAGCTGATAAAACAGCTAAGGAAGACTATCTCGAAGACGGTGAGACAACCCCAAAGTCTGTCTTGGTTTAGTGTTGGAGTTCTCGCCACTAGCGCTTGCACAAGCTATTCAAACTCCTTGCCTAAATCAGTTCGGTTTCTTGAGTCTCAACTACAAGCTGAAAGACATCGATCAACTGTCTTTGCGACAAGAAGCGGAAGGACTGCGGAAGTCCTGGAGCATTCAGATGCATACTTTACGGTGCAACACAAGCGTTGGAGGATTTTAGCGCCAAGCGGGACAAAGCTAATAAGCTTGCTAAGCTTATTGCCGCATAGTGGATACCATGTTTCTTGAGCTCTTCTGAAGTTGTTTGATTATGCTCTTGTTTTGCTTGCCGCGTTTATTTGCCTTTGGTGGCCAATTTTGGCGGCGATGTATGTAATATGCTACTTTGTTCCCTATATTTGCCTTTGGTGGCGAACTTTGATGCCCGATGGATGTAATATGTAATAGAGGTAATAGGCTAGCGTTAATTGCTTGCTTATTTATTTCCTTATTGTCTTGTTTAGTTGTTTGCTTGTAGTCACTGCAGTTCTTTTTCTGTGTTTTTCTAGTGGCCACAATAACCTATTTTTGGAAAATAGGCCAAAATAATCATGGCAACACACGGACTGTTGTAACCATGGGCCTCCATGAGCAGTATGATCCATGGGCCTTCTATGGGCCGTAGGATCCATTGTCCTTCTATACGGGCCGTAGGATCCATGGGCCTTCTACGGGCCGTACGATTCATGGGCCTTTTACGGGCCGTAGGATCCATGGGCCTTCTACGGGGCGTATCATCATTTCGCCAGTCATGGGTCGTACTATTCATGGACAATAATGTGAAGTTAATAGGCCGTATTTGATAACTCTATGAAAACAACCCAACGGGTTTTTTTTACATGAAAACGGCTCAACGTATTAACGGGCCACAAACGGGCCGACTGTAACCACGGGCTGAATTTGGCCCACAAGCAGAAAATGAAAGTAACGGGCCGTAAGTAACCGAATGCTGGAAATGAGCCCAAGAATAAATGGGCCCTGAGAAGGCCGAAAGATAACATGGGCTGGAAACGGCCCAACGAAATAATGGGCCATTAATGGGTATAAAGTGATACACTGTTTGCCCCGGGCCAGTTTTACCACGGGCCGTTAAGGGGCCGAGGGTTACTAAGGGCCTCATATGGGCCGAAATACGTCATGGGCCATACATGGGCCGGAAGTTAAAACGGGCTGGAATTATATTGGACGGCCCAGATGACGCTACTAGGCCTAATTCGGATAGGCTATAAACGGGCCCTGGGTTAGCGGGCTATAAATGGGCTATATGCGAACAGGTTGTTAACAGGCTTGCAATGGGCCGGCCCGCCACCTTTTGACCAAGTCAAACGGGCCGGCCTTTTCACAGGAATGGGCCTCTGTTGGGCCGTGCAAAGTGTCGACGTATCATAGGCGCTTTGGGTCCAATGAGTGAATGGCATCTGTCCCAACGGTGAGCTGACACGTGTTTCCTCCAGCCAATGATGATTTTACACGTGGAAAATCCCCATTGGTCGGGGCTGTTAACGGGTTATCGGATCCAAAACCGGACCCGATAGCTTAACGGTGTTCCGTTACGGTGGATGCCACTTGTCGGCCACCCTTGACAAAAGCACTTCTGTGACGCGCGATTTATCGTCATGGAAGTGGACACTTCCGTGATGGTAATTTTGGTAATGTCATGGAACACTTCTACGACATCACAAATATGACTATCTTGATTCTGTCATAAATTTGTCATCGATGTACATGCATGACAGGAAACGTGACCTACTGTTACAAAGACGTATCATCACGGAAGTGTATTTTTTTTTGTAGTGATGGTTTGAATTTGTGGATGATTATACAAAAAATTTATGCCGGATTGAATTTTGCTTCTAGAAATCTTTTAGATTCGGCCGTGAGAGGCACTTTTATGGAAATCACTTTAGGAGAAGCTAATAAACTCCTAGATACTATTATGGTTAATTATTCTCAATGGCACGCTGAAAGATCTACTAGTGAAAAGGTTCATGCGATTGAAGAAATTAATGTTTTGAGTGGAAAGATGGATGAACTTATGAAATTGTTTGCTAATAAGAGTGTTTCTTCTGATCCTAATGATATGCCTTTGTCTACTTTGATTGAGAATAATAATGAATCTATGGATGTCAATTTTGTTGGTAGGAATAATTTTGGTAACAATGCGTATAGAGGAAACTTTAATCCTAGGTCGTTCCCTAATAATTCCTCTAATAATTACGGTAATTCCTACAACAACTCTTATGGAAATTTTAATAAGATTCCCTTTGATTTTGAGACTAGTGTTAAAGAATTTATGATTTATCAAAAGAATTTCAATGCTTTGCTTGACGAAAAATTGCCTAAGATTGATGAATTGGCTAGGAACATGGATAGAATTTCTCTCGATGTTGATTATTTGAAACTTAGATATATTCCACCTAAGCATGATATCAATGAGTGTCCCAAAGCCATGAGAATTTCCATTGATGAGTGCAAAGAAAGAACCGCTAGGATGCGTGCTAAAAAAGATTGCTTTGTGAAGGCGTGTTCTTCTAGTTTTTATGAGAATAAAGATGAAGATCTAAAAGTTATTGATGTGTCCCCTATTAAATCCTTTTTTTGCAATATGAATCTTGATGATGATGGTACTGGAGATGAGTCAACTTTAGTTAGAAGGCGTCCCAAAAATTCAGAGTTTTTAGATCTTGATGCTAAAATTGTTAAAAGTGGGATCGAAGAGGTTAAAACTTTAGATAGCAATGAACCCACTATCTTGGATTTCAGGGAATTTAATTATGATAATTGCTCTTTGATAGATTGTATTTCCTTGTTGCAATCCGTGTTAAATTCTCCTCATGCTTATAGTCAGAATAAAGCTTTTACTAAACATATCATTGATGCTTTGATGCAATCTTATGAAGAAAAACTTGAGTTGGAAGTTTCTATCCCTAGAAAACTTTTTTATGAGTGGGAACCTACAATTAAAATTAAAAGTAAAGATCATGAATTCTATGCTTTGTGTGATTTAGGTGCTAGTGTTTCCACGATTCCAAAAACTTTGTGTGATTTGTTAGGTTTCCTTGAATTTGATGATTGTTCTTTAAACTTGCACCTTGTGGATTCCACCGTTAAGAAACCTATGGGAAGAATTAATGATGTTCTTATTGTTGCAAATAGTAATTATGTGGCCGTAGATTTCATTGTTGTTGATATAGATTGCAATCCTTCATGTCCTATTTCTTGGTAGACCTTTCCTTAGAACAATTGGTGCAATTATTGATATGAAGGAAGGAATTATCAGATTCCAATTTCCGTTAAGGAAAGGCATGGAACACTTTACTAGAAAGAAAATAAAATTACCTTATGAATCTATTATGAGAACTACTTATGGATTGCCTACCAAAGATGGCAATACCTAGATCTATCCTCGCTTTTATGCCAAGCTAGGGGCGTTAAACGATAGCGCTTGTTGGGAGGCAACCCAAATTTATTTTAGTTTTTTGCTTTTTGGTTTTGTTTAGGAATAAATGATCCATCTAGCTTCTGTTTAGATGTGGTTTTGTGTTTTAATTAGTGTTTGTGCCAAGTTAAACCTATAGGATCTTCTTGCATGATAGTTATTTGATCTTGCTGAAATTCCAGAAACTTTCTGTTCACGAAAACAATTGTTAAAAATTACCAGAACGTGATAAAATACTGATTCCAATTGCAGTAGATCAATAAACAAATTTTCCAGGTCGTCCTATTTTGGTAGAATGTTTGGAGTTCCAGAAGTTTGCATTAGTAACAGATTACTACAGACTGTTTTGTTTTTGACAGATTCTGTTTTTCGCGTGTTGTTTGCTTATTTTAATGAATCTATGGCTAGTAATGGAGTTTATTAACCATAGAAAAGTTGGAATACAGTAGGTTTAACACCAATATAAATAAATAATGAGTTCATTACAGTACCTTGTAGTGGTGTTTTGTTTTCTTTCGCTAACGGAGCTCACGGGATTTTCCGTTAAGTTTTGTGTTGTGAAGTTTTCAAGTTTTGGGTAAAGATTTGATGGATTATGGAACAAGGATTGACAAGAGCCTAAGCTTGGGGATACCCAAGGCACCCAAGGTAAAATTAAAGGACAACCAAAAGCTTAAGCTTGGGGATGCCCTGGAAGGCATCCCCTCTTTCGTCTTCGTCTGTCGGTAACTTTACTTGGAGCTATATTTTTATTCACCACATGATATGTGTTTTGCTTGGAGAGTCTTGTATGATTTGAGTCTTTGCTTTTTAGTTTGTCACAATCATCTTCGTTGTACACACCTTTTGAGAGAGACACACATGATTCGGAATTTGTTAGAATACTCTATGTGCTTCACTTATATCTTTTGAGCTATATAGTTTTTGCTCTAGTGCTTCACTTATATATTTTAGAGCATGGTGGTGGTTTTATTTTATAGAAATTATTGATCTCTCATGCTTCACTTATATTATTTTGAGATTCTTAAACAACATGGTAATCTGCTTTAATTGTGAATGTGATAGGCACCTAAGACGAGCATAATAAAAACTTCCATATTAAGTGCATTGAATACTAAGAGAAGTTTGATAATTGATAATTGTTTTGAAATATGAAGATGGTGATATTAGAGTCATGATAGTTGAGTAGTTGTGAATTTGATAAATACTTGTTCTAAAGTTTGTGATTCCCGTAGCATGCACGTATGGTGAACCGTTATGTGATGAAGTCGGTGCATGATTTATTTATGACTTGCGGTCGGGGACGAGCAATGGTATTTTCCTACCAATCTATCCCCCTAGGAGCATGCACGTAGTACTTCATTTCGATAACTAATAGATTTTTGCAATAAGTATGTGAGTTCTTTATGACTAATGTTGAGTCCATGGATTATACACACTCTCATCCTTCCACCAATGCTAGCCTCTCTAATACCGCGCACCTTTCGCCGGCATCATACACCCACCATGTACCTTCCTCAAAACAGCCACCATACCTACCTATTATGGCACTTCCATAGCCATTCCGAGATATATTGCCATGCAACTTACCACCGTTCCATTTGTTATGACACGCTTCATCATTGTCATATTGCTTTGCATGATCATGTAGTTGACATCGTATTTGTGGCAAAGCCACCTTCATAATTCTTTCATACATGTCACTCTTGATTCATTGCATATCCGGTACACCGCCGGAGGCATTCAAATAGAGTCATATTTTGTTCTAAGTATTGAGTTGTAAGTATTGATTTGTAAGTAAATAAAAGTGTGATGATCATTATTAGAACATTGTCCCATGTGAGGAAAGGATGATGGAGACTATGATTCCCCCATAAGTCGGGATGAGGCCAAAATAAAAAAAGAAGAAGGCCCAAATAAAAAAGAGAGAGAGAAAAATAATGAGAGAAAAAGAGAGAAGGGACAATGTTACTATCCTTTTTCCACACTTGTGCTTCAAAGTAGCACCATGATCTTCATGATAGAGAGTCTCCTATGTTGTCACTTTCATATACTAGTGGGAATTTTACATTATAGAACTTGGCTTGTATATTCCAATGATGGGCTTCCTCAAAATGCCCTAGGTCTTCGTGAGCAAGCGAGTTGGATGCACACCCACTTAGTTTCTTTTGTTGAGCTTTCATACACTTATAGCTCTAGTGCATCTGTTGCATGGCAATCCCTACTCACTCACATTGATATCTATTGATGGGCATCTCCATAGCCCGTTGATACGCCTAGTTTATGTGAGACTATCTTCTCCTTTTTGTCTTCTCCACAACCACCATTCTATTCCACCTATAGTGCTATGTTCATGGCTCACGCTCATATATTGCGTGAAGATCGAAAAAGTTTGAGAACATCAAAAGTATGAAACAATCGCTTGGCTTGTCATCGGGGTTGTGCATGATTTAAATACTTTGTGTGGTGAAGATAGAGCATAGGCAGAATATATGATTTTGTAGGGATAACTTTCTTTGGCCATGTTATTTTGACAAGACATGATTGCTTTGTTAGTATGCTTGAAGTATTATTATTTTCATGTTAATATTAAACTTTTATCTTGAATCTTTCGGATCTAAACATTCATGCCAAAATAAAGAGTAATATATTGAAAAATATGCTAAGTAGCATTCCGCATCAAAATTCTGTTTTTATCATTTACCTACTCGAGGACGAGCAGGAATTAAGCTTGGGGATGCTTGATACGTCTCCAACATATCTATAATTTTTTATTGTTCCATGCTATTATATATTCTGTTTTGGATGTTTAATGGGCTTATTTATACACTTTTATATTATTTTTGGGACTAACCTATTAACCGGAGGCCCAACCCAAATTGTTGTATTTTTGCCTAATTCAGTGTTTCGCAGAAAAAGAATATCAAATGGAGTCCAAACGGAATGAAACCTTCGGGAGCGTGATTTTTGGAACAAACGTGATCCAGAGGACTTGGAGTGGACGTCAAGCAACCAACGAGGAGGCCACGAGGCAGGGGGTGCGCCTACCCCCTGGGCGCGCCCTCCACCCTTGTGGGCCCCTCGTAGCTCCACCGACCTACTTCTTCCTCCTATATATACCTACGTACCCCCAAACCATCGAGGAGCACCACGAAAACCTAATTCCACCGCCGCAACCTTCTGTACCCATGAGATCCCATCTTGGGGCCTTTTCCGCGTCTGCGGAGGGGCATTGATCACGGAGGGCTTCTACATCAACACCATAGCCTCTCCGATGATGTGTGAGTAGTTTACCTCAGACCTTCGGGTCCATAGTTATTAGCTAGATGGCTTCTTCTCTCTCTTTAGATCTCAATACAAAGTTCTCCACGATTCTCGTGGAGATCTATTCGATGTAATCTTCTTTTGCGGTGTGTTTGTTGAGACCGATGAATTGTGGGTTTATGACCAAGTTTATCTAGGAACAATATTTGAATCTTCTCTGAATTCTTTTATGTATGATTGGTTATCTTTGTAAGTCTCTTTGAATTATCAGTTTGGTTTGGCCTACTAGATTGATCTTTCTTGCAATGGGAGAAGTGCTTAGCTTTGGGTTCAATCTTGCGGTGTCCTTTCCCAGTGACAGCAGGGACAGCAAGGCACGTATTTTATTGTTGCCATCGAGGATAACAAGATGGGGTTTATATCATATTGCATGAGTTTATCCCTCTACATCATGTCATCTTACTTAAAGCATTACTATGTTCTTTTGAACTTAATACTCTAGATGCATGCTGGATGTGTGGAGTAATAGTAGTAGATGCAGGCAGGAGTCGGTCTACTTGTCACGGACGTGATGCCTATATACATGATCATACCTAGATATTCTCATAACTATGCTCAATTCTATCAATTGCACAACAGCAATTTGTTCACCCACCGTAATACTTATGCTCTTGAGAGAAGCCAGTAGTGAAATCTATGGCCCCCGGGTCTATTTTCCATCATATGAATCTCCCGTCAACAAGCTATTTCTATCTTTGTTTACTTTGCTTTCTTTACTTTTAGTCTTTATCATAAAAATACCAAAAATATTATCTTATCATCTCTATCAGATCTCACTTTTGCAAGTGGCCGTGAAGGGATTGACAACCCCTTTATCGCGTTGGTTGCAAGGTTCTTATTTGTTTGTGTAGGTGCAAGGGACTTGAGCGTGGCCTCCTACTGGATTGATACCTTGGTTCTCAAAAACTGAGCGAAATACTTACGCTACTTTGCTGCATCACCCTTTCCTCTTAAAGGGAAAACCAACGCAGTGCTCAAGAGGCAGCAATAGGTAACTCTGACATAGCTTTTTCAGGTCCAGAATTCCAGCTGCCGGCATTCTCTCTCTTTGTGTAAACCTTGCATATTATGAGAGAAAAGGCATTAGAATTACTCCATAAAGAATTATTATGCATAAAAACATTGTAAATAATAGTAGGAAAACATGATGCAAAATGGACGTATCAGGCAGTGCGTCCAGCCTTGCTGCACGGTTGATGACGTAGTGGCCAGTGTAGTCGACGCTGATGTTGGAGTAGAGGTGCGGGTGTCAAAGGTGGCGACGGGCGACGCAAACCGATCTTAGGCTGGAAAACCAAAAAGAAAATGTCGATCAAAGCAACCGGTGAGAGAGAAAACTCGGAAGAAAGGATCAGGAAAAGGACTCTCTAGAGCAGCCGATCAACAAGACCGGCGGACGAACCCTAGGTACGGGCGGCGCGGCCAACGGCGGTGGTCATGGAGGCAGACCGCCCCGGGGGCGGCGCATGGGGCGGAAGCGGCGGCGGTGGCTAGGATTTGGATCGGTCAGGCTGATACCATGTTAGAAGGGAATAGAGAGGGATTGGTGGAGTCGATTATTTTTATTGCTTGAGCCCCGTGGGCATATATATATATATATAGGAGTACATGATCAACTTGGAGTACAAGATAAGCCAGAACATATCCTAGTCTATCTAGTATTTCCTAACTAAACATAGTACTCAACAGTGATGGCAATGAAATGTGGAGCCGTGGGCGCCTCCATGAAGAAACCGACGTAGCCCACGACGAAGGTGATGATCGGGCGCGTATGGATGAGGTAGCACAACCCACCGACGATGTTGCGGTAGTGAGTGGCATCCACGGGGGTCTCGGAGCTCTCTTTGCTCAGCTTGAGTCGAGGCTCTGATAACCCACAAGTATAGGGGATCGCAACCGTTTTCGAGGGTAAAGTATTTAACCCAAATTTATAGATTCGACACAAGGGGAGCCAAAGAATATTTGAAGGTATTAGCAGCTGAGTTGTCAATTCAACCGCACCTGGAGATTAATTATCTGCAGCAAAGTGATCAGTAGCAAAGTAGTTTGATAATTTTCGTAGTAGTGACAGCAGCAACAGTAATAGTAACAGTGATAATAGTAATTTTGTAGCAAGTGTAAAAGTGATGATAGCAACAGTAACGCAGCAAGATCAATAAGGATAAATTCGTAGGCATTGGCTTGGTGACTTGTTGGATGATATTCATCATGTGATAGTTATAACCTAGGGCGATACGACACTAGCTCCAGTTCATCGATATAATGTAGGCATGTATTCCGTAAATAGCCATATGTGCTTTATTAAAAGAACTTGCATGACATCTTTTGTCCTACCCTCCCGTGGCAGCGGGGTCCATATTGGAAACTAAGGGATATTAAGGCCTTCTTTTAATAGAGAACCGGAACAAAGCATTAAAACATAGTGAATACATGAACTACTCAAACTACAGTCATCACCGAGAGTGGGCCCGGTTGTTGTCACTCCGGGGTTGTCAAATCATAACCATAATAGGTGACTATAACTTGCAAGATCGGATCTAAAACATGGATATAATGATGAATTCATAAACGGTTCAGATCTGAGTTCATGGCACCCGGGCCCAAAGTGACAAGCATTAAGCATAGCAAAGTCATAGCAACATCAATCTAAGAACAATAGTGGATACTAGGGTCCAGGCCCTAACAAAACTAACTCGATTACATGATGAATCTCATCCAACTCCTCACCGACCAGCGAGCCTACGAAGGAATTACTCACTCCCGGTGGGGAGCATCATGGAATTGGCGATGGACAAGGGTTGGTGATGACAAAGAACGAAGATCCCCCTCTCCGGAAACGAACTCCAGATCTGCCCTCCCGAGGAAGAACAGGGCTTTGTGGCGGCTCCGTCTCGTGGATCGCGATAATTCTTTCTCCTTGATTTTTTTCTAGAATAATGTGATTTTATAGTATCAGGGTGGTCATCAGCGGGGCCACCAGGTGGGTACAACCCACCTGGGCGCGCCAGGAGAGGGGGGCGTTGAAAGGATCGAGATGGACCTAGAGGGGGGGGGGTGAATAGGTACAATTACAAATTTTTAATTATTACTTAGCAATTTTAGGTAATAGTGCGGAATATGAAGATGAGCCTAACAATTGCAAGTGAGCACAAGGTACTAAGCAAGTAACACAAACACGTAAGTAGGCAAGCACAATATGATATACGTAAGTGTAAAGAGACAAGTAACCACAAGTAGAGAGTAAGGTTTAGTAATAACCGCAACTCCGGGAGACGAGGATGTATGCCGATGTTCACTTCCTTGGAGGGAAGCTAGTCACCGTTAGAGAGGTGGATGTTACCACGAAGGCACACCAACGCCACGAAGGCTCACCCTATTCTCCATTTGAGACAACACCACGGAGGCCTTTCTCAACCACTAGTGGTAGACCTTGGGGTGGTCTCCAAACCCTCACAAACTTTTCCGTGGGAAATCACAAAGTTCGATTCCTCTCCGAATGAATCCTACCGCCTAGGAGACTCCAACCTCCAAGAGTAACAAGAACGATGGGGGAAAGCTCAAAACTTGCTCAAGTCACGAATTCCTTTGGTGCAAAGAAGGGGATGAAGTGGATCTATCACTTGATTGGAGAACTTCTCGCAAATGCTCCTAGAACACTTGTGAATCTAGGATTTTGGTGTGGTTGAATGAGAGAGAGAGTGAGGAGTGTTCTTGATAGGTTCAAGGTGAATGGTCAACCCTATCCCGTGAAGAGGAAGGGTATATATATAGGTGGTGGGAAAAAGTGACCGTTTTGGGTACAGGATGGGCCGGACGTTCGGAGAACGTCGGACGTCGGGAGACACAAATAGGTCCGGACATCCGACAGTCATCGGACGACCGGCCGCTGTGAAAATGTGACCCACAACCCAGTGTACAGGATACGGACGCCCGAGTAGGGGCCGGACATCCGGAGAGTCTGGACGACCGTAAGAATGCTTCTGTTGTGAACATGCATCTGGAGCACGGACGACCGGATGGTCCGGACGTCCGTAAGAAAGCTTCTGATGTGAACGTGTTGGACGTCCGGAGAGTTCCTGACATCCGTAGAAGTGCTTCTGTTGTGGAACACCGGACGTCCGGAAGTGGCCGGACGTCCGAAGGCAAGGTATAGGAATAGTAGCTTTTGAGCAAGTTTTCACTAGATCCATCGATCCCTCTTAATAGTCACGGGATCCTGTACTCAAGATCAAACCATAAATGAAGTCAACATCTTGTATCTCCATTCTTGAGTTATATGCTTTTTGTCCCTAGTCATGATCCAAGCACACGGTCTTTGAAACATAATCCTGAGATATACTTGATAAACATGATTAGTCCCGAACATATGTGTTGTCATCAACATCAAAATATGATTAAGGGCATGATTGCACTTTCAATCTCCCCCTTTTTTGTAGTTGATGACAACACATATGCATATTCATAAATAGTAATAGGAAGTATTTGTTGTGGAGCTCAATAATCATAATAGAAATGAGTAGCGAGCGAGCTCCCCCTCAAAGTGATATCATAGATACTACTAAAACAAAATGATGCGGGCTCCCCCTCAAAATGATGCCCCCAATATAACCAAATCTCTTACACACGATAATCAAGAGTTAAACTTCATATAGATTCATCACATGTAGATTCACCAAATCTCAGATTCGACAAACTCATAACATAGGTTCAGTACAAGCGAAAACATAACCATAACAATAAGTTTGATTACATAATGAGCTAGACAAACATAATAAGTTTGATTGCATATAGAGCCTACTCCCCCTTTGGCATCAAGTATCCAAAAAGATAGAGAACTAGGGGGGAAAACATAATAGCATTAGAGATCATCCTCATCATCATCATGAACACCACCGCCACCAGCCTCGTCAAGAAATCAGCCCACTCAGACCGAAGGAAAACCAAAGTCGACGGGGATCTGCAGAAGGCGCTCATCGTCACTCACATCATACACTCCTGAGTCTCTCAGACGAGCCTTCAGAGCGTTCTTGGAAGTGACCATGTGAGTGACCACATCGTGGTGTTGGGAGCAATGGTAGGTGAACATCTTCATCATGGCTGAGTGAGCCTTCCCAAGAAAACGAGCAATGCGCCCAAAGGGGGCAGCACTAGAAGGAAGATGGGTAGCATGAGAAGGAACACTAGCGGCGGTGCGACTAGCAGTAGCGGGAGGAGGAGGAACATGATCAGCCGCCATGTGGGCGGGAATGACCCAACGCTCATGTACATGAGTGCGGGAAATAGGAAAGGGAGCTACACTTTCGATTAAAACCTGAATAAAAGGTGCGTGAGGAAAAGCCCTCTTGTGCTGGAAGCTAGCAAGGCGGATCTCATGCCATAGAAAGTGTGGAATATTGATCTTCCCTTTAGGAGATGTGAAGAGGCGATGCATGAGATCAATGCAGTAGCTGCTGCAGGAGCCCTTGTCACTCATCTTGGGATAGATGGTGCGGATGATACACTGATAAATGATGTTGAATGGAAAGCGTAAATGGAAACTTGGTTTAGACCCTTTTGCTTTTCAATGGGCGGACAAAGTTGATATAGGTCTAAGGAGATCCGCATGCACCGCAATGCCCTTGGGCTTATGATTGGGGTCATCCTTGTGGATTTTGAACCCGGTGTCGGGAAATCCAAGGGCGGTGACAAACCGAGCATAAGATCTTTGTGAGTGCGATGTCGGAGGTCATCCATGTGACAAAGGTAATCAGGAGCAAAGTAACATGTGGCATAAAACTGGTGGATGGCAGCGTGGTTAAAATCATGTTGAAAGGCGAATGGAGCAGCTAGATTGGACGACTCAATGAGCTCAATGGCTCCGGATATTTCTCCGGATGAGTGCGAATGTGCTCAAGATCAATGCAAAGATGAAGTGACAAGCCCTTAGGGAGGACAATCGTGGTAAAGATGTCGGCTTGGAATTTTGTGCGGCGACTATCACGAGAATCCCTAACAGCGATAAATTGATCTACATCACGACGCAATTTAAGATAGGAAGTTTTGGGCACCTCGTTGAAACGCTTAACATGGCGGCCGAGTGACGGTGGAGGCTCAATTGAGATGAGGCGAGCATCACCTTGGGGTTGCACGGAGGAGGAGGAGGTGAAAGGTTGGACGACGAGTGCCGGTTTGGGTGCAGCGACGCGAACACCAATCATCGGGATGGATCCACCTCCTCAAGCTCATCCTCAAAGTCCGACCCCTCCGAGGAGGAATCACTGGACGAGCTGGGAGGACGAGCGGCACGCTTCCGAGGGCGATCTTCCTCCTGGGAGTCGTCGGAGCCACCAAGATGAGACGGACGAGCCGCCCTCCGGTGACTTGCTTGCGAGCAGAGAGCTTGGACCGAGGCATCGTGTCCTTGAAAGGGAGAGCACGGAAGAGATGAGCGGCGAGCTGGAGCAGGTGGCCGACGGGCTGGACGGGCTGGAGCAGCGACGGAGAGAAGCCCCGGCGAGGGGCACGGCGGCGTGCGGCCGCGGTGAGTGGCCGCACAACAAAAGCGGCGGCGGCGGTGGGGAAAATTGGATCGAGGATGTGGTCAGTTGAGAAACCCTACCGCGCCGTATATATAGTGGCCAGTAAAAAAGTCCTGACGTCCGGAGCCTACGGACGACCGGAGTTGAATATGCGTCCGGACGTCCGGATCCTATGGACGACCGGAGTCGGGACCAACAGAAAGTAGACGATGACAGAGATGATTCTACGGACGTCCGACGGCTTCGGACGACCGGGAAGTTTGTAACAGAAAGTTTATTTCGGACGTCCGGAGTCTTACGGACGTCCGTCCTTTCAGCGTCTAGGCCAAGTAAGGGAACCAGAGTGGATTTTACAGACGTCCGGAGAGGCCGGACGACCGGTCGATGGTAATCAGAGAAGATTTTACGGACGTCCGGAACCTACGGACGTCCGACGACAGAAGTTGATAGGAGGCAAAGATGCAAGTGCTGATCATGATGAGGAGAAGGCAATTTTGTCCACAAGAAAATTTATTTATGTATTAACTAATACCCTACCTCACCAATCATAGCCATATACTACAAGTGGTGGCTAATGCCACAATGTCTGAGTAGACATGACATGACACGGAAAGATTTTACCTTTGAGTGCATAGTCACTACTCCATCATGTTAAAGCACCATAGGTCTAGACCCATGGTTACTTTGAGAGTGTTGGTTCTTTTATGCATTGAGTAGGGTGAGAACATTCATGAATTGAATGTCTCCCCTAAATATATGCCTACATCATGACAAGACATTAGATTCATGCATGAATGGGTACTAGATTTCACATAATGTTGTCAAGCTCCAAGATACCAAGTTCACGCCTAAGTCGACAGAACCTTGCTTCATCTAAAGGTTTGGTGAAGATATCTGCTAGTTGAAAATCTGTGCCAATGTGATCAATGTGAATATCACCCTTCTCAACATGATCTCTCAAGAAATGATACCTAATATCAATGTGTTTGGTGCAGAGATGATCTTTGGGATTCTCAGCAATATTGATGGCACTTTCATTATCACACAGAAGAGGCAAATTTCTATAGGTGATACCGTAATCCTTCAAAGTTTGCCTCATGCATAACAACTGAGTTGCACAACTAGCGGCAGCAATGTATTCAGCTTCGGCGGTAGAGAGGGCAATACAATTCTGTTTCTTCGAAGACCAACTTACCAAGGAGCGTCCAAGAAACTGACATGCACCGGATGTGGACTTACGATCCACTTTGTCTCCAGCCCAATCCGCATCCGTGTACCCAATGAGATCAAACTTAGCATCCTTGGGGTACCATAGACCCAACTTTGAGGTGTGAACAAGGTATCTAAGAATATGCTTAACCGCCTTTATGATGACTTTCCTTAGGGGAAGCTTGAAATCTAGCACACATGCATACACTAAACATAATGTCTGGTCTAGATGCACAAAGATAAAGCGACAAACCAATCATAGAGCGGTATTTAGATGGGTCGAAAGGAATACCGTTGGTGTCTTCGGTGAGTGTTATTTTGGTTGGCATTGGTGTCTTGCACGGCTAGCATCGACATACCAAACTTCTCTAGAATATCTTTGAGGTATTTTGCTTGAGATAAGAAAATTCCTTCTTGAAATTGTTGAATTTGAAATCGAGGAAGAACTTCAAATCCGCATTGAGTGACATTTCAAAATTCTTGGTCATTGAATCCGCAAACTTCTTGCACAAATGAATGTTAGGAGAACCAAAAATGATATCATCTACATAGATTTGGCATAAGATCAAATCACCCTTATCCCTCTTAGTAAAAAGATTGGGATCGATCACCCCTCTCACAAAACCATCATCGAGTAGAAACTTCTTTAAATGATCATACCAAGCACGAGGTGCTTGTTTGAGGCCATACAAAGCCATATGAAGTTTGTACACATAGTCTTTGTGATCGGGATCAACGAACCAGTGGTTGTGACACATGTACTTCTTCTTGTAGAGGACCGTTAAGGAAAGCACTTTTCACATCCATTTGATGTAATGTAAAACCATTGAAAGCGGCATAAGCAAGTAAGATGCGAATGGATTCAAGGCGGCAACAGGCAAAGGTCTCACCAAAGTCCAAACCTTCAACTTGTGAGTACCCTTGTGCCACTAACCTTGCTTTGTTGCGAATGATTACACCATTCTCATCTTGTTTGTTCTTGAAAATCCATTTTGTTCCAATGACTTTGTGCTCGGTAGGTGGCCTCTTGACTAATGACCACACTTGGTTGCGTTCAAAACTGTTCAACTCTTCTTGCATAGCAACGAGCCAATCGTTATCCATCAATGCATCTTGTACCTTGAGGGCTCAACACTAGACACAAACGAGAAGTGAGCACAAAAGTTTGTCAAATGTTTACGAGTGACTCTACCTTCCGATATGCGGTGAGAATTTTGTCAACATCAACACGGCCGCCACTCGAGGCATGATGGAGGTAAGGGTTTCACGAGGTTCAACTTCATGTCCATCATCCACGTCCTCAACATATGGATCATTAATGTGTGGAGGAAGATCTTCTTGTTCATATTGCATTTGTTGAGGTTCATCATCAATGATTGGACTTTCTTGTTCTTGCACTTGATGAGGATCTAGTTCTTGAAGATTTTCATGAAGAGGAACTTGATCATCTTCTTCTATTCGGGCTAAGGGCATTGGTTGAACACTAGGAGCTTGTGATGGTATGGGTGTTGAAGTAGTTTGATGTTGTGTGAGACTTCCATCTTCTTCTTCATCATCATGAGGTTCTTGTTCCATAGGAAGAAGTGCACCAACACCCATGGTCAAAATGTCTTGAGAAGAATCTTCTTCATCTGCATCACTTAGATCAACTTGCTCCCCATGGGAGCCATTAAATTCATCAAACACCACGTCACAAGTTTCTACAACACATCCATTGGATTTGTTGTAGACTCTATAAGCGTGAGAGTTTGATCCATAATAACAAATATACCCTCAATTGTTTTGGATTGAAATTTTCCTAACCGTTCTCTTTTGTTGAGTATGAAACATTTGCACCCAAATACACGAAAGTACTTGACATTTGGCTTGTTCCCGGTTAGCAGCTCATATGGAGTCTTTTCAAATATAGTGCGGAGGAAGAGCCGGTTTGATGCATGGCATGTGGTATTGACAGCTTCAGCCCAAAAACTATGTGGTGACTTGTATTCATCCAACATGGACCTTGCCATCTCTACAAGTGTACGGTTCTTCCTTTCGGCTACACCATTTTGCTGAGGAGTGTATGGAGCTGAATATTGATGCTCAATCCCTTCATCACTAAGGAATTCTTCCAAGGTATAATTCTTGAACTCAGAGCCATTGTCACTTCTTATTGCCAGGATTTCTTTGTCAAACTTGCGTTGGGCTTGCTTGGCAAAATCAATGAAGGTGATCTTGGTTTCGTCCTTGGACTTGAGGAAGAACACCGGGCATATCTTGAGTAATCATCAACAATGACAAGCCCATATTTTTTCCACCAAGACTATCCCATGAAGGAGGCCCAAAAGATCCACATGAAGGAGCTCCAGGGCCTTGAAGTAGATACTATGTTCTTGGGTGGGTGCTTTGATTGATGTTGCTTCCGGTTATGCATGCACTACACACGATCTTTCTCAAAAGAGACATTTTTAGTCCAAGGATGTGATTACCCTTTAAGAGATCTTGAAGATTCCTCATGCCGACATGGGCTGGCAGCGATGCCATAGCCACCCTTGTCAGCCTTGGCCATTAGACAAGTTGCATGGAATGTGCTCTCTTCGATAAATCAACCATGTAAAGGTTGCCATCCAACTCTCCAACAAAGGCCACTTGAGTATCTCTCTTAAAGACTTTCACATCCGTTAGTCCAAATAGTGTATCATAACCAATGAAGCCAATTGGCGGACGAAAGCAAATGATATTTAAGGGATTGGACAAGCATGACATTTGCAAGAGACATGTCATTTGTGATAGCCACCTTTCCCAACCCAAGTACTGTCCTTTTGATCCTCCACCAAACATAATGCTCATAAATGGTTGAATAGCTTCCATGAAATCGTAGAGCAATTTGCTATCTCCGGTCATATGATTTGTACATCCACTATCAATCACCCATTTTACTCCACGGAGAAAGCAACCTACACATAATTATTACTTGGTTAGAGGCACCCATTTTACAATGGGACCTCTCAAGTTAGTCACAAGGGTCTTAGGGACCCAAATAGCATAAAAGCGAAATGCTTTTCGGGACCAACAAAATTTGCATAAACTTCTCCATCCTTAGTCTTACGCAGACATAGGATGGAGGCATGAACTCTTTGGCTTGTTGAGAGGGCATGCCCTTGTGGCCTTCCACTAACAACCTTACCTTTCTCCTTGTGTCCTTCTCGTACAAAGGTTTCTTGTAAAGGGTGGTGCACTTTTGGGAGGACGTCTTCTTCTTGCTTGTGCTTGGGTCAAACCCGAGTCCCTCTTTGGCGAACACTTCATTGTGTTGGCTCAACACCTCATTAAGGTTCTTTTGCCCTTGAGCACATGTCATGAGCCCTTTCTCGATTTGAGCTTTGAGAAAACGATTCTCCTCAAGAATGGATGCTAGATCACTACTAGGGTTAGTAGAACAAGCATCAACATTGATAATAGGAGACGAGTAAGCCTTAGCTAGAGTTTCAAGATAAGTAAGTTTGAGTGTCTCAAAACTCTTTGTAAGAAGGGTGAGCTCTTCTTCCTTAGTCTTGAGAGACACGGATAGAAGCTCACAATCCTTAGTGAGAGAAGCATGAGACTTCGCAAGCTTACTTTTATCATTCATCAACTCTTCACAAGAGCCAATAGCCTTTTTCAAGGAGGCAAGATCTTTAGTATGAACATCAATATTTTCACCAATTTTAAGCATAGTTCATCATTTCGTGCTTCCTCATATTTGACTTTCCGCTCAAGGATTTCACATTTTTCCTTTTCCTCGGTGACGAGGGTTTCGAGTTCCTTAATGGTGATGGTGTGCTTACTCACCATCTCCATAAGCATACGAAACATAGTGAGCTTCTTTCCTTTGAGGGAGCACATGAACTTATGAAGTTTAGCAAGCATAGGATCAGTTAGATCATCATCCTCATAACTATCCTCCGCATCAAGATACTCATCACTAGAAGTAGAAGGAGTGAAAAGAGGAGGATTTGATCGTGGAGTTACCTTGACCTTGTCAGAAGAGCTTTGGTCCTCTTCTTCTTCAACCATGGCTTTGGCCATTAGGCATTTGTGAGCGTTGCCCTTGTAATCTTTCATGTAGTTGTAGGTGACCACGTCACCACTCTTGTTTACCAACCTCAAGGTGTTTTGAGAGTCTTGACCACCTCCGGCAACACCACTAACATCATCCGGATCAGATTCTTCTTGAGCAACCATTGCCTTTCCATCTCTCTTCTTGAGCTTGGAGTTCAAAGGATTTGGCAACTTCTTCTTGGGAAAGGTCTTGGGAAACCTTGGTTTATCTTCTCTCTTCTCATAAGGGCACTCGTTGGAGAAGTTATTGGTTTCTTCACAGTTGTAGCATTTTCTTACTTTCTTATTTTGATATCTTCCCTTGAATTTACCCGCGCTAAACTTCTTGACAAAAAGAGCCATGTCTTCATACGAAGGGCCCTCGTCGGATTCAATCTCATCACCATCTTCGTCATCCTCTTCTTCTTCTTCACTTTGTTCATCTTCACATACATGCTTGGCCTTTAATGCAAGATTGATCTTTGATGATGGGGAACCATGCATGGCAAGATGTTTTGTGGCATTAGTCTTTGACTCTTCAAATAGTTGAAAGGTGGATACGATGTCATCTGTAGTCATTTCCTTGAAGGTATGGTGTTGTCTTATGTCCCACACCATTTGATGGTGAAATGGAGCAAGAGCATGAAGTAACTTATCCACAAGGAACCTCTTAGTCATGTTGAATCCATCTTGTGTCTTGTCACACTCACATGACTCAATATCGGCAAGTGAGAGTCATGAGGCGCTCATGGAGTTGATTGGGGTTTCACCTTTCTCCATACAAAGTTTTGCAATTGCCCTTGGCAATTTCATATTGAGCACTCGGAGGGTAGAAGTGCCGTCTTGGATCGTCATAACAGTTTCCGATAGTTCCTTGGCACTTGTGATGTGTATGAACGGTCTCCTTTGCTTTTCATCCAAACCTCTCCTTATCCACATGATTGCAGTGTCATTGAGGTTCTTGTCATATATTTCTCTTGGTGTGGGGTTCTTTGGATCAACCACATGATAGCCATACTCCAAGATCTCTAGCATCTCATCATTTCCATGTCGAAGATGATCCTGCATAGCAACTCTCCATAAAGGAAAATTGGAAGTGGCACTAAGCAAAGGAGGACTGCCTTGAGGATTATATCTTGGTTTCTCAACCTGAGGTCTTGCATAAAGCCAAGGAACACTGGCGTGTTCATTGCTAGGAGGTTGTTGACCAAGTGATGGAGTAGGCACAGTTGGCCTTGAAGCAGCACCACCCGAGAGTGGTGCAAGCACCGTCGAAAACGTGGCTAATCTCATTTGGACCAAGGCCTCAAGAGAAGCATCATGCTCCTCTTTTTTCTTAGCAAGGGCCCGTTCTAGATCCTCCGACGTAAAGGACTTGACTTCGAAGAAGCCCGCCTTTATCCTTAGGATCTACAACTGTGGAGTCCCATCCGGGTTCATCTCGCTCTAGGGCGGTTAAGCCACAAGAATAGAGCACGAGGCTCGATACCAATTGAAAGGATCGAGATGGACCTAGAGGGGGTGAATAGGTACAATTACAAATTTTTAATTATTACTTAGCAATTTTAGGCAATAGTGCGGAATATGAAGATGAGCCTAACAATTGCAAGTGAGCACAAGGTACTAAGCAAGTAACACAAACACGTAAGTAGGCAAGCACAATATGATATCGTAAGTGTAAAGAGACAAGTAACCACAAGTAGAGAGTAAGGGTTAGTAATAACCGCAACTCCGGAGACGAGGATGTATGCCGATGTTCACTTCCTTGGAGGAAGCTAGTCACCGTTAGAGAGGTGGATGTTACCACGAAGGCACACCAATGCCACGAAGGCTCACCCTATTCTCCCTTTGAGACAACACCACGGAGGCGTTTCTCAACCACTAGTGGTAGACCTTGGGTGGTCTCCAAACCTCACAAACTTTTCCGTGGAAATCACAAAGTTCGATTCCTCTCCTAATGACTCCTACCGCCTAGGAGACTCCAACCTCCAAGAGTAACAAGAACGATGGGGGAAAGCTCAAAACTTGCTCAAGTCACGAATTCCTTTGGTGCAAAGAAGGGGATGCAGTGGATCTATCACTTGATTGGAGAACTTCTCTCAAATGCTCCTAGAACACTTGTGAATCTAGGATTTTGGTGTGGTTGAATGAGAGAGAGAGAGAGAGGAGTGTTCTTGATAGGTTCAAGGTGAATGGTCAACCCTATCCCGTGAAGAGGAAGGGTACATATATAGGTGGTGGGAAAAAGTGACCATTTTGGGTACAGGATGGGCCGGGCGTCCGGAGAACGTCGGACGTCCGGAGACACAAATAGGTCCGGACATCCGACAGTCATCGGACGACCGGCCGCTGTGAAAACGTGACCCACAACCCAGTGTACAGGATACGGACGTCCGAGCAGGGGCCGGACATCCGGGGAGTCCGGACGACCGTAAGAATGCTTCTGTTGTGAACATGCATCCGGAGCACGGACGACCGGATGGTCCGGACGTCCGTAAGAAAGCTTCTGATGTGAACGTGTCGGACGTCCGGAGAGTTCCGGACATCCGTAGAAGTGCTTCTATTGTGGAACGCCGGACGTTCGGAAGTGGCTGGACGTCCGAAGGCAAGGTATAGGAATAGTAGCTTTTGAGCATGTTTTTCACTAGATCCATCGACCCCCTCTTAATAGTGCGGGATCCCTATACTCAAGATCAAACCATAAATGAATTCAACATCTTGTATCTCCATTCTTGAGTTATATGCTTTTTGTCCCTAGTCATGATCCAAGCACACGGTCTTTGAAACATAATCCTGAGATATACTTGATAAACATGATTAGTCCCGAACATATGTGTTGTCATCAACATCAAAATATGATTAAGGGCATAATTGCACTTTCAGGCGTGCCCTGGTGGGTTGTTCCCAACCAGGGGCCCCTCTCTGGTGGGTCTTGGCTCCAGAAATTCTTATTATTGGTATAAAAAATCCTCGCAAAGTTTCGTTCCATTCGAGAACTTTTATTTCTGCACAAAAAAACACCATGGTAGTTCTACTGAAAACAACGTCAATCCGGGGTTAGTTTCATTCAGATCATGCAAATTAGAGTCCAAAACAAGAGGAAAAGCGTGAGAAAAAGTAGATACGTTGGAAACGTATCAGGCTCCATTGGCACATGAACCATACTGCAATCAGCCATGCCCGCGAGCCCAGGAACTTGCCGATGCACACTACCCGAGACACCATGATTTTGTCTGCCATCTGCTTCTCCTTGATGCGCAAATATGCCATCATCTCCCTTGAACTTCACAATCTCCTCTGCACCCGCGCTGGTGATGATAAGATCGTTGACATACACCTCGAGCAAGAGCCGAGTCCCCTTCCCTCGAGCATACGTGGCGTGCTTCGAGGGTATGCTAGTGAATTCGAGGCCCTTGAGGGTGTCGTCAAACTTGGTGTTCCGCGCCCGTGGTGCCTGTCATAGCTAGTACAAGGCTTTTGTGGAGGCGATACACCTTATGCTCCTCAACATCATGGGCAAAGCCAACTGCACGACGTACACTTCCTCATGTAGATCTCCATTGAGTAACACCAATTGACATTAGGTGGTGGAGTTGCCAACCGAGTTGGGCGAGGGCGGTCATCGTAACCCGCATGGAGCCAAGCCTTGTGACAGGGGCGAAGACCTCGTCAACATCGATGCCCTCCCGATGCACAAAGAGATTTGCAACGAGCCGCTCTTTGTGCTTGAACATGGCGCGGTGACGTCCTTCTTGAACTTGTACACCATTTCAGGCCGATCGACCGGTGTCCCGCGGAGATATCGCTGAGTGTTCATGTACCAATTTCTTCAATGGAGGCCATCTCTTTGAGCATTGCCCGATGCTAGCTGTCATGGGGCTCAATGTCGGTGAATGTCGTGGGCTCTCCCCATGAGAAGAAGGCGATCTGCCCTTGACACCGGTTGAGCGGGTCCACCAAGAAGGTTGGTGATATGGAAAAACCGATGCACGACGACATCATCATCGATGTTGAAGAGGTCCGAGTGCTCCAAGGGAGGGAAGACAAACTCGATCTCCCCATTAATTACATGCATCGCACGCGGGCTGCCAGGATTTGCTGCCATGGCAGCGATTTGGGTGGCCATGAAAGGACTGGCTGCCTTGGTAGCATTTCACTCCGGCTTGACTGGTGTTGCTGCGGGCGCATCCAAACTGGCTTTCATTGAGTGTTTTGGCTATCATGGTAACATGTCTCAATGTTGATCCACCGGGCACCATGTGGTCAATCACGAGCGGCTCGCCGTCGGCGCCCCAATCTCAGCTGGCGCCCTCATCGAACACCATGTCGCATGTCGTGTACATGCATTTTGCCACAAGATCATATACTCTGTATGCCTTGGATCCTGGTTCATAGTCGATTAAAACCATCTTCTCGCTGTAGTCGTCAAGGTTCTTGAGGCCTAGACGCATGACCTTCACATGAGCAATACACCCAAGCATGCACAAGTAGTGCACATCAAGCTTCCTCCCATGCGAGACCTCGTATGATGTCTTGCCATCGACGTTGCGGGTGTAGGAGCGGTTGAGAATGAATACAACAGTCCCCAAGGCCTCGGCCCAAAACAAGTTGGGCATGTTCTTCACCTTGAGCATGCTCCAGGCCTTGATGCCGACAGTTTGTTTTCTGTGCTCCACCATGTCGTTTTGCTGTTGTTAGTATGATGGGTGAGGTACCATTGCGTCCAAAGGTCGGCGAAGTACTCACCAAGTAGAGAGGGGGTGAACTCCCTGCCCCAGTCTATGCAGAACATGTGCAGACGCCCGCCGCACTCTGTCTCTGCCGCAACGACAAAGTGCTTGATGTTTGTGCCAGTGATGTCCTTTGACGGCAGCATCACCACCCACATGTCACGGTTGTAGTCATCAACGAGTAGCATGAAGCAGCGTTCCCCGCAGGGTGTCCCAGAGAAATGGCACTGCACATATCCGCGTGCATGACCTTGAGTGCCTCCGTCGCGCGATACCTCACCTAAGAAGGGAATGGGGCACACCGTTGCTTTCCAGCAAGGCACGCGTCGCAGAGCTCCTCCACATGATCAAGGGTAGGCAACCCTCGGACCATGTCTCCGTGCGCCATGCGGCGGAGCGTGTTGAAGTCCTGATTTCTAAGGCGCATGTGTCGTTGCCACACCTCGTCGTCGTGCTACACCTCCAAGCAGACGGCATGGTGCGAAACATCAAGATGGACAATAGAGACACTTGCCATTGCGAGACTGATGATACTCGTTTTTAGGCGTGGGATGAAGTACATGTCAGTGAGGGCTTGTTGGTCGCTGGATCATATGGTGTACGTGACAGTGCCAAGCCCACAGATCGCCATGCTCGAGACGCCGCCAAATTTGACGTTTTTGGTGACACTCTCATCTTGCTTCTTGAACGTCACACGGTCCCGGGACATATGGTTGGAAGCAATGGTAAGCTTAGCATCAGATTGTATCACTTAGTATTTGCTACAGCTTTCTTCATGTCAAGTATCTGTTCCTTAGACCATGAGATCATGTCACTCCCGGATACCGGAGGAATACCTTGTGTGCTATCAAATGTCACTTCATAACCGGGTGATCGTAAAGGTGCTCTACAGGTATCTCGAAAGGTGTCTGTTGAGTTGCATGAGTCAAGACTGGAATTTGTCACTCCGTGTGACGGAGAGATATCTCTGGGCCCTCTCGATAATACAACATTGTAATAAGCTTGCAAACAAGTGACTAATGAGTTTATTCACATGATCTTGTCTTACGGAACGAGTAAAGAGACTTGTCAGTAACGAGATTGAATTAGGTATGGAGATACCGATGATGTGGGTGATGTGGACACATCGGAACGATATCATTTTTAATGATGCAGGCCCCTCCACAGTGCAGGTGCTCAGACGGATTGAGAGGGAAGGAAGGACTTGGAGGCAAGCAAGGCTTTTGCAAGGGGACTTAGATGGAGTGTTTGCGGGACTAGCAAGGTGGGGGTTGGGTAAGTACTCGCCTCATGTAAGTGCTCCATGTGGAGGCGGATGTGAGAGCCGTGTAAATATCATTGTAGCACTATGGATGGGAAGTTTTTCCCCCTTTTCTTTATAAAATAATACGCACATTCGTGCGTATTCGAGAAAAAATATAAGCACCCAGGTCCTGCTCTTGGTTATTGACCGAAGAAGAATCTGGATCATGGTTGCATGTTCCCTTAACTATAAGGGGTCGACTTAGTTTGTTGCATGGCGGTCAATTGAGCAGTTAGTATTTTTGGCAAAAAGGATTACTGAACGTTGGTTGTTTTCTGCAAACACACACACACACACAGGAAATTCGGTGTTTTTATATAACGTGGCCACATTTATGATGGTTTTATACTCCCTCGGTTTAGTTTGCTTCATTGTGCCGTCCTCTCTCGTCTGAATTATGGTCTTCGCAACCAGGCCAAAAGAGACGGTATCCATTTTGCAGTCAAAGCAAAGTAAAAAGAGACGGTATCCATTTTGCAGTCAAAGCAAAGTACGGGCAACCAATGAACTTGATTGAATGAACCCTCGCTTGTTGCGAATGCATGTGGATGAGCAAGATGATAGGCCAACACTTTGGATGAGGACAGGACCTGTGTGTGTCCACCCCTATCATTTGGTCCGCTCATTCCCAGAGAGGAACATGTCGACAAGGAAAAAAGAGTTGCAGCGCGATTTACACAAATATAAATATGTGGTCATGTCAAGCAGCAGGAACCGCACAAAAACCCGTGTACAGAAACGCTATCTTCTCGAAGAATTTTGCCACCCAGCTCTCGTCGCAACGCCGCTCGTGACGCGTCATGACAAACCCAAGGACGGCCGACGGCACATGCATGCATGCCGTCTCGTCTCTGACAAAGCATGCCGTCTTCTTCTCAATCTCCTCCCCCGTTCATAAATAAATACTCCGTTAAGCAGGCGCCGTTCAGATCAGAGGCGCTTCCATCTCTCGAGAATGCGCGGCTCGCACCTGCTCCTGCTACTGGTGGCCTGCTCTTCATTCCACTGTCACCTCGCCGCCCGCCATGGCCCGGGGCACGCGCCTGCAGCCGCCGCCGTCGTAGGCTCCGTCCGCCCTGGCGACGCGGCCATGGATGCTGCTTCTTCAGGTGCGCTATCTGTACACCACGTACTTCATGGTGCAAAGAGAACGAGTCATCAGCTAGCTAGCTAGTGTGACCGGCCGTACTAACATCTGGACACAATTTTTGTACCATGTCGTCGTTTCCAGGCGCCCCGGCCGCCGTCCGGTGCCACGATGGGACCGTCTGCAGCGAGAAGGGCTTGTTTTTCCCGCCGATTCCGCTCGTGCCGGAGCCGCCGAACATCGGGGGCGTGCCCATCCCGCCGAACCCGATCACGCCAGCGCCACCGTCGCTCGTCCCGCCGGTGTTCCCCGCGCCATCTCCGCCGTCCATCCTGCCGCCGCTCGTCCCGCAGCCGCCGCCAGCTTCGCTCATACCGCCGGTGCTGCCGTTGCCGTTCCTTCACCCACCACCTCCGCCGCCGCCGCCGCCGTCCATCCTACCGCCTCTCCTCCCGCCGTTGATCCCTGGCGTGCCGCCAGCTTCCTCCTCGAAGAACAGCCGACCGGTGAAACCATGAGAAAGATGCTGGTCTTCCTCCCTATGAGGCCATCTCCAGCCGTTGGCCCCTCAGGAGGGGCAAAAAATCGCCCCTGGAGGCGCACCGGCGCTAAACCGCGTACTGGGGCCGTGATGCCCTCCAGTCGCGGCGCCTACGATTAATAAAAAAAGGCAAATACGGCACAAAAACGACTCAAATTTAACACAAACGTCGGCGAGTTCATTCAAACTTAAACATATTTTATAAAAAAAAACTACCGCGGGCTACCCGCCGTCTCTCTCGCCGCCCACCTGGCCGCCCGCCCACGCGGTTCTACATGCCGAGGAGGCGGTAGAACCGCGTGTAGTCACCGCCGTCGTCGTCATTGTCGTCGCCGCCGCCCGCCTCACGCCTCAGCGTACTCGCTGTGATCCTCCTCCGGTTGGCGGCGGGTTGAACGGTCCGGGCGTCGTTATCGTCGTCGCCGACCGGCGCGCTCAGGGCTCCGGCTGACGGGCGGAGGCAGGCGAGCAGCCGGACGAGGGGAGGACCTCGATCCCATGCGCCTCGGGGTCGTGAGCTTCGGGGCGTGAGAAAGAAGAGAGCGGAGTACTCGAGCGCTGGCGTGATGCCGCCGATGTACTCGAGGACGGCCTCAACGTCGCGCGACGGCACGCCCCACCGGCGCCGGCGGCGGTGTTGAGTCTGCCGAGGGCTCGACGCCGCGTTGGTGGCCTCGAGCCGCTGGGCGTGACGGCGGCGGAAGTAGGGTTCTAGAGCGATCGTCGGGGGCGTCGTGGTTTTCCTCGCTGCTGCTTGCATTCAGCGGATGCGTCGCGATCTCCGCACGCCAAAGCCGCCCGGTAGGTATCGGGCACGCACGCCGCCGCGCCGATCCTCCACGCCGGCACTCCGCATGTCCGGCGGGACCGGGTACTCGGCCTCGTAAAGGCGGCGAGCTCGTCTTCATGAAGATGGCGGCGGCGAAGCCGTTCGCCGCCAAGCGCCGACCGGGAAGCGCCGCCATGGGTGTGAACTGAGACGGCGAAGAGAGGAGAGAGAGAGGAGAAGGAGAAACGACGATGGCGGAAGAGTGTGATGAGTCGCCGAGTCGCGCCGGGCGCGTCATATATAGGCCGAGGCGCGCGTGCCACCGTGTGTACGCTGGGTGGCGCGAGGGAGAGCGAGGATGCGCGTCGTCCGGTCTTCATCAAGCCGCCGTGAGCACCAATGGCGGGCTGACCGGCGCGGCAGCGCGCATCTTTGGCATTGATTCGCCATGGGAAACAAGGCGATGAGGACGACGAAGGGCGAGAAGAGAGCCGTGTCGCCGACGCGGCGGGCCCCATGACTTTTTCGCGCCAAAACAGTTCGCCGGCGCCCGGGCGCCTCAAATGCCTGGTTCGGGTTAGGTCCGCCGCTGTTTTCGACCAAGCCGCCGGTAAATCGGGCTCTGAAGCGCGACGGACCGTTTATCGTGCCGCGCGAAAAAAAACGCTTCTAAGGCCTTCCTGAAGCGCGGAGGAGATACCCTGAGTTATCTATATATTTGTGAAATCTTGTAGTACTGAAAATACTCGACTTTATGGCTGTGCACTGTGCATGTGTCATGGTTTTTGGTTTGTGTGTACGAATTTATGTTACTTATGTTCTCATGCAAATATGGTTACAAAGCGTGTACGCAGGCGTATCCGCCGCTTTCATCGCGTGGAGGTGACTGCGTTACACCATTTTTGCAAGAACACCCGTTATCTTTTTTATAATTATGTCTGTATAAATCATTAACATGTAATAAGTACTGATAATTAAGTCTGTGGGCCCCATTTGACAGTCAGCCTACTCTATCTGCCTATGTGGGACCCACCTGCCAGTGGATGCGAGAAAGATCTGAAGATCTAGAATTATGCGCCGTGAGGATTGGAACGAGCAACCTCTTCATTCCCGCCCTCACCAGCAACATGTTCACTGTCGTCGCCCGTGCTAACCACCACAATGGACATCCTTTGTTGTCTAGAACTATATGTTGTTAATTGTTATATTGTTCAACATGAGAAATAAATTCTTTTCTTTTTAGGCTGGGACAACCATATACAAAGACAATGATGATGCTAGCAATAAGCTTGCTCTAATATCAAGTTATCTAAAGGGTGCGTGAATTTTTTCATTCCGTCAAGAAAACTTTGGTTGGTTTGAATTCCTATGTCAAAATGGATTTTGAATTCAAAAAAAATTGGCACTAAAATATATAAAATTAAAACTAGAAAAGAACAAAGCTTGGGCACGTTCCAACGGTTAGTACTGCACATCCGCTAGGTGACCCCAGCTTGCGAGTTCGTGTCTCTCCCCATTGCATCTTTTTGCGTGTAAATATCTGCTAAAACTGAAGAAGAAAAAATGATGGAGACCATTGATATTGACGTGAAAATATCACCTAAACCCTTCTTTCACTATAAAGTAAAATAAGATTTTCTTCAAAGACGTTCTTGGTGCAGTGTTTGGCACACGACATGTGCGTGCATGTCGTCATGAGTTCGAGCCCCGCACGTCCTTTTTATTTCTCATTTCACTCACACCACCACTTGCCACAAGTAGGACCCATATGTCAAGGAGAGATTTATTCATCTAGCACGTTGTCAAGCGGGACCCACACGTACTGATGAGGGGCTTATGCGCATTAAATACAAAGTAGGAGTGTTTTTTTCTAAACGGGCATGTCGCCCCGTGTTGTTTCGATCACTGTGAGTGGGCCATGGCACGCTGGCATATCCGCGGGATATATCTGGATACAGATAAAGTGACCATATTTGCACGACAATACAAGTTGGCTGACCACAAAGCCGTATTTTCAAAGTTCTATCCCCAAACTAAACATTCAGAGCAACTTCTATGATTCATGGTGATATTTTTAAAGGTCTTGCACCAAACTAAACATTTAATACATCGAACGGATTTGAATGTACAAGTTGGCTTCAAATGAAAAGTAAACGCTGGGACACTAGCTGAAAGCTAAGAATTACATGGAGAAACCAGGCTCCCAAATGAAGCTAAACTAGGTAGAAGTCCCCGTCGATCGCCGCAGAGCTGCTGGTGAGCGAAAGTCTGCTAATGGAGTGCTTGTGTCTCTAAATCATGCAAAATGCTCCCGACCTGCAAAATTCCGGCTAATATGCGGTTTCGGGCCATTTTATTGCTCGGACGGAAACCACATATCGGCTTGGCATGGATAAAATTCCATGGGTTGCTCTAAATCCATCCCCTCCACCGCTATATCATTGGTTCTGCACCCGGTTTAGGGTTAGCGCCCCGGATCACTCCTTCACCGTGAATCGAGCAACTCGGACAAACGATTCCTCCCTTTCTCCACCTCCATGGTTGACATCTCTAGTGAAGGAAATATGCCCTATAGGCAATAATAAAGTTGTTATTTATATTTACTTATATCATGATAAATGTTTATTATTCATGCTAGAACCAGATTAACCTAAACTTGATACATGTGTGAATACATAGACAAAACACAGTGTCCCTAGTATGCATCTACTAGACTAGCTCGTTAATCAAAGATGGTTATGTTTCCTGACCATAGACATGTGTTGTCATTTGATGAACGGGATCACATCATTAGGAGAATGATGTGATGGACAAAACTCTTTCGTTAGCTTAGCATAAGGATCATTAAATTTTATAGCTATTGCTTTCTTCATGACTTATACATATTCCTTTGACTATGAGATTATGCAACTCCCAAATACCGGAGGAATACCTTGTGTGCTATCAAACGTCACAACATAACTGGGTGATCATAAAGATGCTCTACAGGTATCTCCAAAGGTGTTTGTTGGGTTGTCATAGATTGAGATTAGGATTTGTCACTCCGAGTATCGGAGAGGTATCTCTGGCCCTCTCAGTAATGCACATCATGATAAGCCTTGCAAGCAATGTGACTAATGAGTTAGTTACGGGATGATGCATTACGGAATGAGTAAAGAGACTTGCCGATAACGAGATTGAACTAGGTATGAAGATACCGACGATCGAATCTCGGGCAAGTAACATACCGATGACAAAGGGAATAACGCATGTTGCCATAACGGTTCGACCAATAAAGATCTTCGTAGAATATGTAGGAGCCAATATGAGCATCCAGGTTCCATTGTTGGTTATTGACTGAAGAAGTGTCTCGGTCATGTCTACATAGTTCTCGAACCCGTAGGGTCCGCACGCTTAAAGTTCGATGACGATTTTGTATGAGTTATGTGATTTGGTGACCGAATGTTGTTCGGAGTCCCAAATGAGATCACGGACATGACGAGGAGTCTCGAAATGGTCGAGAGGTAAAGATTGGTATTCGGACACCGGAAGTGTTCCGGAGGGTACCGAGTACATATCGGAGTACCGGGGGGGTTACCGGAACCCCCGTGGGGAAGATATGGGCAATATGGGCCATAGGAGGGAGGCAAGGCAGCCCACAGGGGGTGGCACCCCCCCATGGGGAGTCCGAATTGGACAAGGGGAGGGCCCCCTTTCCTTCTCCTTCTCCCTATCCTTCCCCCTTTCCCCCTCCGATAGAAGGAAGGGGGGGAGAATAGGACTAGGAGTCCAAGTGGGATTCCCCCCACTTGACACGCCCTAGGCCGGCCTCCTTCCCTCTCCCTCCTTTATATACGGGGGTGGGGGGAGGGCACCTCTAAGCACATCAATATTTTCTTAGCTGTGTGTGGTGCCCCCCCTCCACAGTTTACTCCTCTAGTCATATTGTCGTAGTGCTTAAGCCCTGCGCGGATCACTTCACGCCGTCGTGCTGACGAAACTCTCCCTCAAAACTTTGTTGGATCAAGAGTTCGAGGGACATCATCGAGCTGAACGTGTGCAGAACTCAGAGGTGTCGTACGTTCAATGGTTGATCGGTTGAATCAAGAAGACGTTTGACTACATCAACCGCGTTAAGCTAACGCTTCCGCTTTCGGTCTGCGAGGGTATGTGGACACACTATCCCCCTCTTGTTGATATGCATCTCCTAGATAGATCTTGCATGATCGTAGGAATTTTTTTGAAATTGCATGCTACGTTCCCCAATAGTGGCATCCGAGCCAGGTCTATGCGTAGATGATATGCACGAGTAGAACATAAAGAATTATGGGCGATCATAGTCATACTGCTTAACACCAACGTCTTATTTTGATTCGGCGGTATTGTTGGATGAAGCGGCCCAGACCAACCTTACATGACCACGTTCATGAGACCGGTTCCACCGACAGACATGCAACTTGTTTTTCATAAAGGTGGCTGGCGGATGTCTGTTTCTCCACCTTTTATGCATCTTATTTTTCTTAGTACGGCGGTAGCATTATAAGATGATCCCTCACTAAAATTTCAAGGTCTAAATAAGTGTTCTCCCTGAGTATGGACCGTTGCGACAGTTCATCGTGCAGAGACACCACGTAATGATCAGGTGTGATAAGCTCTATGTTCACATAAAACGGGTGCATGACAGTTTTGCATGTGTGAAATACTCGGGTTAAACTTGATGAGCCTAGCATGTACAGACATGGCCTCGGAACTCTAAGACCGAAAGGTCGAACGTGAATCACATAGTAGATATGATCAACATAGAGATGTTCACCATTGAAAACTACTCCATCTCACGTGATGATCAGACATGGTTTAGTTGATATGGATCACGTGATCATTTAGATGACTCGAGGGATGTCTATCTAAGTGGGAGTTCTTAAGTAATATGTTTAATTGAACTTAATTTATCATGAACTTAGTCCTGATAGTTTTTGCATATCTATGTTTTAGATCAATGGCCCGTGCTTCCGTTCCCTTGAATTTTACGTTCCTAGAGAAAGCTAAGTTGAAAGATGGTGGTAGCAACTACACGGACTAGGTCCGTAACTTGAGGATTATCCTCATTGCTGCACATAAGATTTATGTCCTTGATGCACCGCTAGGTGAAAGGCCTCTTGCAGGAGAAGCTTCTGATGTTATGAGCATCTGGCAAGCTCGATATGATGATGTCGGATCACGGGTTCCGGCAAAACCCTCAAGGTTCGAACACTAGGGTGCGCATGAAGGTTTCCCACTACCGATCCACGTCCTAGCTTTGCTAAGATCTCACGGACTAACTCAACGAACTCGTAACACAAGGGACACATGATTTATACTAGTTTAGGCCACCGTTGCGGTGTAATACCCTACTCCAGTGTGGTTGTGGTGGATTGCCTCTTGGGCTGAGGATGAACAGTACAAGGGGAAGAACAGCCTCCTGAGGTTGAGGTGTTTTGTGTTTGGCCAACTTGTGCCGGTGAGGATTCGATGAAGATCAGATGCCCTCCTACTGTGGTGGCTAATCCTATTTATAGAGGCTCTGGTCCTCTCCCTAAATATTGAGCGGGAAGGGAGCCAACAACGGCCAATTTGAAAGGGGACAGCTAGTACAGTTTATCCTGACAAAAGTAGTCTTCGCCTGCAAAAGGCTCTGGTGGTGACGCCGTCTTGGGCTCCATGGTGACCTCCGTCTTGCCGTCCTGCTGGTCTTGGTCTCGTTGCACCGATATGGAAACCTTTGCTTGACGCTTCGGTACTCTAAGCCTGCACTTGCCTCCTTAGCACCCAAGAGGAAACAAGGACACTGCGCGCGCTGGCGCCCGCCTGGTCTCGGTCGTCACGGCTCACGTCACGAGAACCTCGTGAGGTTTGCCTTGCCTTGATTTCTTTGCCCTTCGCGAGCCAGCCTGGTGAGGCCGCTCTTGAGGAGGTCTTGTGTCGTCTGCCTCACGAGGCTCGGCCCCTCGCGAGGGTCTTGGATGCCTTGTTGATGAGGATGGGTCGTACGGGCCTGCTAGCAGAGCCACGCCATGGGCCGCATGTCGTGGAATTGTCACGGCAGATGTCCTTAGTGTCAGGACTTAGTCGCGTGGCCAACGCATCTATGTGGTAGCTTGAGAGGGGTTGATCGGGACGAGAGACGCAACATGCAAGACAAGGATTTAGACAGCTTGGACCACAGGAAACATCATCCGGTAACAACCCTACATGCTGTTTGTGGCTAGGTCTCATTATGATCATGAGAGAGTCGCGGTGGCCGGCTCTTTGTGTGTAGCCCTATAGATTGTTCTTGTTTCTGTCCCTCTTTCAGAGCCCTGCCCTCCTTATATAAGTTTAGAGGGCGGTTACATGTGGAGTCCAAATAGGATTAGGACTAGCTTATCTTGTACTACAAGCCAGATACAAGTCCGGGTCTTGATTCCTTGTAAGGGAGATATTCCTCACGCCTTTCCTCTTAAGCCGGCCTATCATAACGTAAGCCGGCCTTCTGGGCCTTGAGCCTCCTGGGCCCCCGGGTCTTGTCGTTCCTCTGATCCGCTTGCCAGGTCACCCATAAGTCGCCAGGATCGTGCGGGTCACTTAGTGTGTCGTCCAGTCAGGGCGGGTCATTAATGAGTCGCCAAGTCCGGCCGGGTTATACTTCCGGCCGGATTACACCGCGGGGTATATCCCCGACATTAGCCCCCAAGTTTAGCTTGGATTTATCCATGGTGAACTTATGCTGCAAAATAAACACAAGAACAAATTTGACAGGTTGTGCTCCGGGTTAAGAATTCTTGTAAACCGGCACCTGAACATCCTTAAGTCCTTGTCATTTCCTTCTTCTAGAAAATCCTGGTCAATAGACCAGCTTCACAATCAATTTGCTTGTAGAAGAAATATTGTAAACAAATAATCCATTTGAGTCCGCTTCCAAAGCGCCGGCTTAAAAAATATAGGTCTTGATATACTCATCTGATTTTCAACCGGCTTAAAGATGTAGATCTTGCCGAGTTATAATTTCCAAAATCTCCGGTTTATAAAAGACTGATGATGTCGAGTCATAATTGTTGTTGACATCGGGTCATGCAATTAATCTTCCTGATTTACTCAAAGATGAGAATTTTGAAGATGTTCCCTCTTTATATGCATAATACCTGTAGCCCCCAAGTCTTAAGAGGAGAACATAGTGATAACTTAAGACTTGCTTAAATATAAGTGTTGCAACCTTGAAGAAATCCGGGTTATTCATCTCCATCATTAGTCATAAAACTGAATATTCCACATATGTAGCCCCCAAGTGCCGGGTTGTCATGCTTGCAGCAACCTGGGACTTGTAATTGCCTTATGCTCGTAAAATTTCAACCAGTGTAGCCCCCAAGGGCCGGGTCATTATGCAATAATGAGCAGGGACTTCATAAATATGATCATGTAGACTTGTAATTGCCTTATGCTCGTAAAATTTCAACCAGTGTAGCCCCCAAGGGCCGGCTTAGTAAGATAATACCGAGCTGGGACTTTATATATACTTCATTGAAAATTATCATATGATGTAATCCTCACCATGGGGCTCGAACCCACGTCCATAAGGTTAAGAGCTTTGTACTCTACCAACTGAGTAGTGGACCTTTCAATATAATGGATTAAGACTTGTGTACCTTGAATTGTTGACGGGAGCAATTGGTAGCCCCCAAGGGCCGGCTCATTACGATGTGATGAGTCGGGTCTTCAATGAGGTGAGCAAAAATGACTTTGTATTAGCCACCAAGTGTCATGGTGCATGCTTGCAGCGACATGAGACTTGCATATTTGATGTAACCTCAATTTGAATAATGTAGCCCCCAAGTGCCGGGTCGTAAGCCTGCGGCTACTCGGGACTATTCCTTCCATTGTAGAATAAATCATATCCATTAATAAAATAATAGCCATTACGCTGAAGCGACTTTGACGACCTCCAACATAATATTGGCTATTGACAACCACAATAAGAATCCAACCATGTTGGCTATTAAATTTGAATAATATAATCCAGTATGAAAACCTCAATCATTCAATATCATCATGAAAATCTAGCCAGTTTTGGCTATTAAAGATTTGAATACCTCATCGGTTGACAAGTAAATCCAGAGTTTAAATACCTGGCAGCTCTTGGCCGATGACGACTTAATGCGCATTCATTGTAAGCTGGAATTTTTGTAACCCGGTGGCCTATAGCCCTTGAGAAAATCGATAATTGATAACCCTTTTGAGACACCAATTTCAGTGATGAGCTTGGACTGAAGCATTTATATAAGTCATAGTTCTGCAAATCCTGCACAGAGTTTAAACAACATACGCCCTGGCGACTTAACGTCAAAATCCAGGGCGGGTAACCACCCAAATGTAGTCTTATCCTGCACACAAGTAGATCACAAGATTCCTATGATCCTTTGAATGATACCGCCGGTTTATGTGACCCGGGCAATGAAGTTGACAACTCAACTCTGTAAAAGCCGGCACATAAGATATTTGTGACAACTCAAATACTTGTGATTGTAAAAAAAAAAATTTGAGGCTTTTGATTCGAATACGATCAGTAAACCGTTCCCAAGGGGTTAAGCTAAGATTCGAATACGATCATATAGCCCCCAGTGGCATTGGCGTTGCCGATCAAAGTGGGTATCGACAGCTATGTTCTCTTTGGTTCGAATACAACCTATGTTTGAACAGGAAGCCCCCAAATGACCATTGTGATATTGAATTTGTACTGCTGGTTTACATGACCTGTGTAATAAGGGTGATAATCCAATCCTTAGAATCCAATGCTTCCATATAAATGATGGTTGTCATAAGCTGGCGACTTATAGTCAAAAGTCAAGCCGGGTTAATCATAAAACACTTATATACATTTGAGATATAATCCCCAAAAGGTCTCAAGTTAAGTAATTGTGGCTGCAATAAACTTAACCCGAGATAGAATAAAAGTTTTTGAGGCTTCTGATTTGGATACGATCAGTAAACCGTTCCAAAGGGGTTAAGCTAAGATTCGAATACGATCATATAGCCCCCAGTGGCTTTGGCGATGCCGATCAAGTGGGTATCGACAGCTATGTTCTCTTTGGTTCGAATATGACCTATGTTTGAACAGGAAGCCCCCAAGTGACCATAAGAGTTGTTTAGTGACGCTGGTTCGAATACAACCCACGTCAGACCCAAAGGGGTTAAGCTATGATTCAGATATGATCAAGAAGCCCCCTAGTGGGTTTGGCAAGATGCCGATCAAGAGGGTATCGACAGCTATGTTCTCTTTGGTTCGAATACGACCTATGTTTGAACAGAAGCCCCAAGTGATCATATAAGTTTTGGCATTGCGCCGATCAACGAAGTATCGATAGCTATGCTCGATGAGCGTGAAGCCCCAAGTGATCATAATAAGATAAGCCATAAGGCAGGATACCCAAGTTTGAACCGCGCATCATGGCAGCAAGTTCTTTTGGCAACCTTTAATTTTTCTGAGAACTCGAACTTGCGAGAGATTAATGCTTTTTGGACCGGAACTTTAAACCGGATTTGAAATCTTTAAAAATTTGTGAGGGACAAATTTACCTTGAGCCGGATTTTGAACCGGATTTGAGAGCTTCAAAAATTTGTGAGGGACAATTTACCTGGGCCGCTTTTGAACCGGATTTAAGAGCTTCAGATGCTTTGTGGGAGAAAGATGTCTCTTGAACCGGATTTTAAACCGTAGTCCTTATTTTGAGCCGAAATCTTCTGACGGCTTTTAAATTTTCATCGATCTAGCAGTAATCTCCGGGGCCCGGGTTATTTTTCCCTTCAATGATCTTGAATTTATTGAAACTGGCTAATTTTGCCATCATTGTAGCCCCCGAGTCTCAAGACGACTTGAGGAGTTGGCTTGAGATTCTCCATAATTAACCGTGATATAGACCGGTTTAAATCCTGCATGGGACAACTTGCAAACCAAAGTAATTGCTCCTTTGAAGAAAATAATATGTAATATAAAATATATTGGATGGGTTTCACCTGATATGTTAGGCTAGTGATTATCCACAGAAGGTTGAGTGATCATGGCGGGTTATAAATGATCCCAGATGAGCCGTGTCAACCTTTCGCCAATGGTTCCTTCCAACTGGCTGTTTGAAGTTAACCAAACCGTAGTGCCTGCGACTTGTGCACCTATCCATTGAGCCATCCAGTGCAGACGGCGGTTGATAATTTGCCTCCAATTACAAAACAGTAAAACGGAGCTACCCACGCCCTTCCACAGCGATTTGACATCCACGATCGTCGGATCAGGCTAATAGACACTCCCGATCTGGCGTTCGTTCCATCGCTCGCGCCTGCGCTTATTTCGTTCGATCACCCGGCGTAACCCACTCACCTACCGTTAACGGGCTGCTGCTCCGCTGGTCGACCTAGGCTTTCTGTCCTTAATTGGGCTGACAGGTCGAGAGAAACAGATTAGGCCCAGGAAAATGGGGTAAACAACAGGCCCGCTCCGTGCCGACCTAGGCATCTCGTTCTCCAGATTTCTCCATCATATTGCCTGCGTCCCGTTCTCTTCGAGGCGGCGGCGCACGCCGTCGACTTCATTCCTCGCACGATGTGGAGACGATTTGTTCCTCGCTATTCGGTGGTTCTACGTTTGTTGTTTGTGTCATCCCTCCTGTTCGGCATAGCAAATTGGCCTAGAAGGTTGTGCAGTTGAACAATCCGTCCACGGAGAAGAAATTCTTCATGCATGGATCGATTCTTCCTTTTCTGAAGGAACACTATCCTCTCCGATGAACTCTCATCGTCCCCACAAATCTCAGCTTCGGTCGGTAAACAAATCTCGCGTACCCTTTGCTTGGATTGGTGAGGAATCGCGTATGCATAACCGATTGGTTCTTGCCCTGGTTTTGCAGTCGGCGGAGATGAAATCTTGCTCCATTCAATGTTTGTTTTCCCTTGTGAGTCATTGAGTCCCATGCTTCTACTTCTTACCTCGGGTCGCATCGGTTCTTGTGTAGGGACGGATAATCGAGCAAGAAATTGAGCCCCACTTGCTATGATGCTTATACAATATAGCTGAGACTTGAGAGTTCAGAAGCACGTGATCTTGAGTACAGAGAGTGTTGGTATGTTCAGTTATGTAATCTAAGAAATATCCGAGGCTATAAGAAATTACATGTGCTCTGTGTGGTATTCTCTGGCAGATGGTAGGGTGTGACTGGTTGATAGCTTCCACGTTCACCATGTGTGCTGCGCCTCGCCCACTGTCGGTGCACGATGCTCAGACTTGAGCAGCGGCACTCAACGCGATGGGAGGCAACGCAATGCGTACATCCTGTGTGAAGTCCAAAGACACTCTCCTACAATCATATAATTTTGTTTGTGTGATTTTTGCAATATTATTGCAGTTCGTAACATGTAACATGAATCTGAAAGAAATATCCATAGGCCATCGCCGATCAAATTTCATGTACTCTATTTGCGTGCGGTAGTAGTTAAAAATGTTCCCTTCTTTTGCCAGTTTTCTTTAGCCAGTTGAACTCTTGTTTGTTTAATTAATTTCTCATTGTACACAATACAAATTGATATCGATTTTTTAACCGCAGAGTGGTGACTATTTCCGTGACAAAAAGAACTACGCAAGGAAATAAAGATTTAGTAAACATAGTGAGCTATGCCCCTCCATAGCATTTTGATATTATGAGCCGTTCGATCTACGAAAGCACAGATATTGTTGTTCTGCTTTACAATTTTAGTAGAAAATATTAATGTCTGATCATCAATTTTTTTAGACTATTGGCTGTTATCCCATTTTTGTTTGAAGCATGTTGTCATTGTACTAGAATGACCAGCTATCAATGTGCATCTTCTCTATTTGCAGGAGACAAGTGAATTCAGAAAGAGTTAATCATGGGAATGTACAAACCGACTTATGTTGCGAGCAACCAGGGATCACATATCACAGCCACAAAGCACAATGGTGCCATGGGGTAATTTTTATCATTTACTTATTCAACACTTTAAAATATCAATTTTTAGGTGCTTATTGAAACTTGAAAGATCTCCCTGGATCTGCTTACATAACCTATTTCTATCTCTACCTTCTTCTATTTATTTGTGTGATATTTCTCTGTCTCGGTTGCAAATCCATGGGTTTGCAAGTAGTGTTATCGGTGGTTGCAAAAGTCGTCGACCTGAAAGTGATGTTGATGATAGATGTTTAAATTCGCTCTACGTGTGTAATTTTCTGTTGGAAAAATGATGGACATTGATCAGATTAACACCTGTATTTCTTATTTCCCTACTATCATGTACAAATGCTCTAAAACTTCTTGTTTACGACTTCTTATAGTGTACTGGCCACTTATGAGAACGTATATGCATGCACTTCCTGTTGTTGAGAATATACACCGCCAAAAAGGGATGATTTCACTGATTCAAAATTGGGATGGAAATTTATGGTACTGATAAGAACAGATGCTTCACAATCATTTCCTTCTCTTTTGTCCTAGGTACCCGCCGAATGCCTTTTTATTTTCTTCTTTTGCTCATGGTTAAAACAGATGCATTTTTGTTTTTGCAATTTTCTGCTGGTAAGAATAGATGCATCAATTGAGTCTTCTTTTTTTATTGAGCAAAGAGGCTTAACCTGGGTGTATCTTTTGTTGGTCCCTCTTTGGGGTGATGGTACACATGTAGATAAATATACAAGAAATTATGAGGCCAATTCATATATACATTTGTTATTGTTGTTTTATGTCTGAAATTATTTTGACAATCATGAAATAACTAAGGCTGTGCACATGCAGGATCTTTTGTCAGACGTATTGCTATGAGACCTGCATTTTAATTTTTTGTTCTTGGGTACTATTGTCAACATATGCTTTGTATTTGTCTCTTCTTAATAAATAGTGACCAGGAAATTAGTGAAACCAAGTTACTGCAAAGAGGCCCTATTGGTGCAACATTTATATTTCAAATAGACTTTGTATTCAAACAGATTTTAAAGTCAACCTATATATATTTACAATTTTGGGCCACGCGCGGCAACGCGCGCCTTCATGGTCTAGTTTGTTGGAAAAGAAACCGGGCTTCCCAAGTAGTGACTTGCTCATACTCAATAAACAGCTCATCCGGAAAAATGCGGCCCGGTGTGTTGATGTAGACCAGGCCGCGAGAGACGGACCGTAAAAAAACGACCGCAACATCAAAGGCGGCTCAGACAGATGAATCAACCGTGGTGCTGTAAACGGGTGCGGGTGGGTAAATTGTCCTCCTTGTTGTAAGCCGGCATGGTCGTAAGAGACGGCCACGACGTTGTAAGCCGGCACGGTCGCGAGAGACGGCCACGGCGTTGTAAGCCGGCGCGGTCGCGAGAGACGGCCACGGCGTTGTAAGCCGGCGCGGTTGCGAGAGACGGCCACGGCGTTGTAAGCCGGTGCGGGAGTCCGTTGAGTAACGATGACCACCTGTGCCAAAAGATGTTGGCGTGCCTCCACCTCGGCGGTATAATATCACTTGTTGTCATAAATAATTGCCCTGCATAAACAATATTGCAGATCAAGGCAAAGATAAACTTGTTCTTTGACAAAAACAACATGCGATAATAAAACAAACTTGGATGGATATCACCTGATTTGTTTAGGCCGAAAATAATCCGCCATGAAGTTGATGATCCCTAGGTGAAACTGAAATCCCTCACGGGTGAATCCGCCGCGGGAACAAACAGATAAACCGGCCATGGCGTTTGTAAGCCGGCACGGATGAGAAAGTTGTCCTCCACGTTGTAAGCCGGTGAGGACGCGTGAACCGGCCGCGAGGGGGGACGGGCGAGTCGTCCTTGGCGTTGTAAGGTGGTGCTGACGGGCGAGCCGGTCGGTGCGTTGATATAAACCGGACCGCAGGGGCGACGGCTGTATATAACAACACTATAGGCATAGTGGTTGTTTTCAAAAAATTAATGAATATTGATAATAGTAAACTGGATGGATATCACCTGGTATTTTTTGCCGGATGCTGGCGCTGGATAATGCATAGTGCTGCTTTTGTTTTTTGACAAAAGAGTTAATTGGTTCTGTGTCTTCTAGTGCCTGAGCTCTCCACATAACCCGGCCGGCACTTTTTCAGCCGGAATTTTTGGAACCAGAACTTCTTGATAATCCGGCCGAAACATTTGATAACCCGGAACTTTTTTACCGGAACCTCTTGATAATCCGGCCGGAACTTTTGATAATCCGGATCTTTTGAACCGGAACCTCTTGATAATCCGGCCGAAACTTTTGATAATCCGGAACTTTTGAACCGGAACCTCTTGATAATCCGGCCGGAACTTTTGACAATCCGGAACTTTTGAACCGGAACCTATTGATAATGCGGAACTTTTCTGTAGCCTAAGTCGGAACTCTTTGATGACTCAGACGGAACCTTTCGGCGATTCGGCTGGAACCCTTCGGCAATTCGGACCGAACTTTTCGTCGAGGCGATCGGTACTCTTTGGTGATTCAGACGGAACCTTTCGTCGAGGCGGTCAGAACTTTTTTAGCGATTTAGACGGAACCTTTCGTCAAGGCGGTCGGAACTTTTTTGGTGAGCCTGCTGGAACTCTCCGACAAGTCGACCGGAACTTCTTCAATAAGCTGGGCGGAGCTTCTCGATCCCTGGGATAGCGCCCTTCAAGAACTCAACACCACCGTGCGCGAGCCCCACGGTGGGCGCCAACTGTCGTGGAATTGTCACGGTAGGTGTCCTTAGTGTCAGGACTTAGTCGCGAGGCCAACGCATCTATGTGGTAGCTTGAGAGGGGTTGATCGGGACGAGATACACAACACGCAAGACAAGGATTTAGACAGCTTCGGGCCCCGGGAAACATCATCCGGTAATAATCCTACATGTTGTTTGTGGCTAGGCCTCATTATGATCATGAGAGAGTCGCCGGTTAGCCGGCTCTTTGTGTCTAGCCCTATAGATTGTTCTTGTTTCCTGTCCCTCTTTCAGGAGCCCTGCCCCTCCTTATATAAGTTTAGAGGGGCGGGTTACATGTGGAGTCCAAATAGGATTAGGACTAGCTTATCTTGTACTACAAGCCGGATACAAGTCCGAGTCTTGATTCCTTGTAAGGGAGATATTCCTCACGCCTTTCCTCTTAAGCCGGCCTATCATAACGTAAGCCGGCCTTCTCGGCCTTGAGCCTCCTGGGCCCCCGGGTCTTGTCGCTCCTCTGATCCGCTTGCCAGGTCACCCATAAGTCGCCAGGATCGGGCAGGTCACTTAGTGTGTCGTCCTGTCAGGGAGGGTCATTAATGAGTCGCCAAGTCCGGCCGGGTTATACTTCCGGCCGGGTTACACCGCGGGGTATATCCCCGACACCGCAGAGCAAGCCCGGGACCCTGTTTCGAACGCCGACAAGAGCCCCGGCCCAAAGGTGCACTCGGGCTTGGCTTCGAGGTGAAGCCAAGGGTCAAAGGGCGGAGCGACACGGGCCCCAATAGCCTGCGGCCTTGGTCGATGCGTGGCGGTTGATTGGACGTGGGCGTCTCCGCTTCCCCACGCTGCCTCGGCAACTGCCCGACTTGACAAGTCCCTGCGACATGCAAGGAAGACCATCATTACTTGTGATCATGGTGGGCGCTGGTTGGCCTTCTCCTGCTATAAATGAGGAGGGGGCAGAGCCCCCGTCGCCTATCTCTTCCCATTCTGCTTGCTTCTCCTCCCTTTGCTAGCAGCGACACCAATGGCGCCGTCGAAGAGGTTCTTTGCCGCGGAGAAGGGGAAGGCCCCTCACGAGGGGCCCGGCTCCCCGGCGCCCAAGCATGGACACGGCCGTCCCCGCAAGCACACCGCGACCCCCGCCGCGCCCCCCATTCCCGCGGTGGCGCCGCTGCGCGTGGCAGGGGTCTGGCTGAGCTCAAGACGGCGCCAGAGCCTGCCTCCGTGGACCGCTGTAGGGGCAGGTGCTGCTTTATTTTTGTTCTTCATTTCCTTTCTGCATCAAAAAGAAACCAGTATGGGCCCCGGAGGGGCGTGTATCGAACTATGACTTCCCAATCGTTATGCTATGTTTGTTGTTTCCGTGTCGTGTCGTTATTTTGTGTAGAGGTAACTTAGCTTGGCACGCTTGGGGTAGCCTCCTCTTCGCGAGGGACTCATTTCCTAGTGCCTGTGGAGGCCTTCCTTGATTCGGCGGGTGCTAGGGAACTGCAAAAAACTCGTTAGGAGCATCGCTGGAGGCTTATCGTTCACCCGAGCCTTGACCCAGCGCTTCGTATTGCAATACCCGAGGGGCACGGATCAGGAGGTGAGCGCCAGCTTGTGGGCTCGAACGAGGGTGCCTTGCGAAAAGGTAGTCGAAGGGCAGAGGAAAGGAAAAACATTCGCGAGGGCACCTGCCTAGCCCCCTCGCGAGGTATGCGAGAGAGAGAAAACAGGTTAAACTGGAACCGAAAACAGCAGCAAAAGGCGACGGAGCCAAACTAGCAAGGAACACCAGAAGAAAACTTTCAATTGAAAAGAGGCGAGCCAACTACGGAAAGCAAATGAAAAGACGCGTCCGGCACCTAGTCTAGTCTTCAAGTCTTCTCACCAGCGCGGAGCTAAGTGCTGGCACTTGGACGTGGGAGGGAGCCCCCGAGGCCCGAGGGCGTCACTCCTGAGACTCCGGGGCGTGTACAGCCCCACTCGTTATTATGTGAGAGTGTCATGGGCGGCGATCTCCACAGGCACTAGGCCTTCTTCACAGGCACTGGGCCTTTCTTCACGGGTAGAACTTCTGGAGGTGCTGGATGTTCCAGGCGTTCTGGATGGGTACCCCGTCCTGTATCTCCAGGCGCGCGGCGCCAGGCCTGGAGACATAGACGACCTTGAACGGGCCCTCCCACATGGGTGAGAGCTTATGCAGCCCTTCCCTGGAGAGGACCCGCCTCAGGACGAGGTCACCCGCCTTGAGCGTCCTGGAGCGGATGTTGCGGCAGTGGTATCGCCGCAGCGCCTGTTGGTACCTTGCCGCCCGTAGTGCGGCTTCACGGCGGCGTTCCTCCCCCAACACGAGGTCCATCCCCCGCGTGGCGTCCTGTTGTATTTCATCAAATGCCAGGACCCGTGCAGAGCGATGCTTGACCTCGTGAGGGAGGACCGCTTCTGCTCCGTAGACGAGGAATAATGGGATCTCGCCCGTTGGCTTGGTGGCGGTGGTGCGGATGGACCACAACATGGACCGGAGCTCGTCGTACCATCCCCTGCCGTAGGCCTCGAGCTTCTTCTTGAAAGTCCTGGTCTAGAGGCCCCTCAGGACCTCTGCATTGGCGCGTTTGGCCTGACCATTGCTCCTGGGGTGCGCCAGCGAAGTGTAGCAGATCTGCGTTCCAAGGTTAGCACAGTACGTTCTGAAGAGATTACTAGTGAACTGCGAGCCATTATCAGTGATGATGCGGTTGGGGACCCTGAAACGGCTCACGAGACCCCTGATGAACTTGATCGCAGAGCCAGCCGGGATGGTGCAGACGGCTTCCACCTCCGCCCACTTGGTGAACTTGTCGATGGCGACATAGAGGTAGCGGTAGCCCCCTGGCGCTCGAGGGAATGGGCCCAGGATATCCAGCCCCCAGACCGTGAACGGCCATGTGAGTGGGATGGTCTGGAGGCCCTGAGCCGGCTGATGGATCTGCTTGGCATGGAACTGCCAGGCTTCATAGGACTTCACCAGCTTGGCTGCGTCGTTGAGCACCGTGGGCCACGTAGAATCCGCTAAGGAATGCCTTGCCGATGAGGGTTCGCGACGAAGAGTGGTGCCCGCAGTCCCCACCGTGTATGTCGGATAGCAACTCCTTCCCCTGGTCTCTGGAGATGCAACACGATGAAACGTCATTTGGCCGCTTCCTGTATAACTCACCGTCCCGGATGCAGTATGTCGTGGCTTGCCGGGCCACGCGCTCCGCGTCCTCCTTCTTCTCCAGCAGCGTCCCTTGCATCAGGTATTCCTTGAACTCCTTGGTCCAGCATCCCTCCCGGGGCTTGAGCGCCAAGAGTAGGCGTGCTCCTAAAGTCGGGCCATAGGCTCGGGCTCCTGCGGCAGGCGGCTGCGGGAGTTCCTCCCGAGGCTGAGCTGTCCTTGAAAGTGGTGGTGTTGTTGACGGCTTGAAGAGCCGCTCCTCGAAGACGCTGGGCTCTTGGGGCTGCCGCTTGGATGCCCTCTTGGCGATGTCGTCAGCTTCCTTGTAGTTGCCTCGGGGCACGTGCTGCAACTCCAGGCCCAGGAACTGCTTCTCCATCTTGCGCACTTCCGCGAGGTATGCCTCCATGTGCTCGTCCTTCGGCTCGTATACCTTGTTGGAGAAATTGACGAGAAGCTGCGAGTCGCCCCTGACGGTGAGGCACTTCACCCCCAGAGCTGCCGCAGCCTTCAGGCTAGCTACGAGGCCTTCGTATTCTGCGATGTTGTTGGAGACCTTCTCGCCCTGCTGAAAGCAGAGCTGTACAGCGTAGTAGAGCTTGTCTTGAGTGGGCGAGACGAGCATCTGCTCCAGCCCAGCATACCTGTGCGTGAAGGCTCCATCGTAATACATGACCCGGACATCAGCGCCTCACTTCCCAAATGAGGTGGACTGGTCTCGCCACTTCCAAATCGGGCATCCGTCCATTCTGCCACGAAATCAGCGAAAAGTGCTCTCTTGATGACCACGGTAGTGCTGAACTCCAACTGGAATGCTGCAGCTCGATGTTCCACTCAGCGACCCTTCCAAAGAGAGTTGGGGCTCTGAGCACTTTCTCCAATGGGTAGGCCGAGACGATTTGATGGGGTGGCCCTGGAAGTAGTGCCGCAACTTCCATGAGGCCACCAAGAGTGCAAGCAAGAGCTTCTGGGGCATGGGGTATCGTGCCCTTGCGTCCCGCAACACCGTGCTGACGAAATACACCGGGTGCTCGATGAGAACTGGCGTGTTGGTGAGGGTCGTGTCTTGCGGAAGCTGGGGCGTCTCCTGAGGTAGTGGAACCCCCGTCGCCTGATTGCCTATCGGGACCTTGGTGGCATCGTCCTGCCGAGCTTGGTCCTCTGCCGACGCTGCTACGGCTCTTGCGGTATCTTCTTGATCTTGCGTCAGTCCAGCTGGTGGCGTGGCTCGTCGTAATGCGCCCTTGGCTTGGTGCTCCTCCCGAACCGCCACCAGAGCTGCGCTGGCGGAGTACGGAGTGGCGGCAAGATAAAGCAGTAGGGACTCGAGAGGTCGCGGCGCCACCATCCCTTGAGGGCTGGTCAGGTATCTCTTGAGGTCTTCGAAAGCTTGGTCGGCCTCCGGGGTCCACTCGAATGGGCCCTTCTTCTTCATCAGCTTGAAGAAGGGTAGGGCGTGCTCTCCGAGCTTGGAGATGAAGCGCCCCAACGCAGTCACCCGACCAGCCAGCTTCTGCATTTCCTTGAGGGTCTGCGGTGGGCTCATGTCTTCTATGGCCTTGATCTTTTCTGGGTTCGCCTCGATCCCTCCATGGGATACGAGGAAACCCAATAGCTTGCCGGAAGGGACACTAAACACGCACTTCTCCGGGTTAAGTCACAAGTTCACCTGGCGCAGGCTCGTGAAAGTCTCCTCCAGATCCTGGATCAAGGTTCTGGCCTCCCGAGACTTCACCACAATGTCGTCGATGTAAGCCTCCGCGTTTCTCCTGAGTTGTCGCCCTAAGGCGATGTGCATCAGCCGCTGAAAGGTTGTGCCCGCGTTACGCAGTCCAAAAAGCATGTAAGTGTAGCAGTACACCCCGCACGGGGTCAGGAAGGCTGTCTTCTCTACATCTTCTACCGCCATCTTGATCTGGTGATACCCTGAGAACGCATCCAGGAAGCACAGCAGGTCGCACTCAGCGGTGGAGTCAACGATCTGGTCGATGCGTGGGAGCGGGAACGGATCTTGGGGGCAGGCTTTGTTGAGGTTGGTGAAGTCGACGCACATTCGCTCCTTCCCGCCTTTCTTCGGCACAACGAAGGGGTTCGCCAACCATTCGGGGTACCGAACCTCGCGAATAGCACCCGCCGCCTCTAACTTGCGGGTTTCTGAGACGATGAAGGCCTGCTTCTCCGTGCACTGCCGTCTTGCCCGCTGCTTCACAGGGCGTACATTGGGGCATGCCCTTAAGTGATGTTGAATCACTTCTCTCGGGACCCCCACCAGCTGCTTGGGCTCCCATGCGAATATCTCCTTGTTTGCGCGCAAGAAATTCACCAACGCTTCCTCTTGGCTTGGGTCGAGGTCGGCACCTATGGTAAAGGTGGCTCCCGGGGATCCGTCTTCATCGACCGACACCTGCTTGGTTTCTGCCTTGTCTTGGGTGAACAACTGCTTCTTCTTGGTTGGTGCGCCCCCTGGCTTCGGAGGCGCCCGCGCCGACGGGCTGTGCTGCAGCGGTGGTCTTGAAGGCAAGCTTGAGCGCCGCCACGACCTCCTTGGCGTCCCCCTTGATGGTGAGGACACCCTTGCTTCCAGGCATCTTCATAAGGTTGTATGCCGGGTGGGTTGCTGCCATGAACTAGGCCAGAGCTGGGTACCCAAGGATGGCATTGTACGGGAGGCTGATGCGGGCGACGTCGAAGTCGACCAGCTTGGTGCGGTAGTTGTCGCGCATGCCGAAGGTGACGGGGAGGCGGATCTACCCCAGGGAGTGGGCGGTGCCGCCGCCGACTCCTGAGAAAGGCTTGCTGAGGCTGAGCCGCTCGAGCAGTACGTGAAGAAGGTTGAAGGCCTCCACGGAGAGCACGTTGAGGCCGGCGCCGCCGTTGATGAGGGTCTTGGTGACGGCCGCGTTGCAAATGGTGGGCGTGCAAAACATCGGGAGTATACCCGAGCCGGTGGTGGTGACGGGGTGGTCTTGTGAGTCGAAGGTGAGGTCGGCCTTGGGCGCGGCCCAGCCCGGCGGAGCCCCCGAGCTCTTGGAAGTGGTGCCGATCTGGCGAAGGAACGGCTTGACATGGCGGTCTGAAGGCGGCGCTTGAGATCCGCCCAGTAGGGCCACGACCGCATGGCGCGCTAGTGCCGCGTAGTGTGCAGTGAAGAGGTCGCGCTGCTCCTCCCAAGATGCCACCGTGGATCCGGGGAGGTCGAGCAGCCAGGCGCGTGACGCGCCAGCGAGGGCCATGGGAAACCAGTTGGCCATGACCTTGTCGTCGCCCCCGGCCTCGAGGACGGCCTCCTCGTACGCCAGCAGGAAAACTGACGGGTCCGCCGCGCCGTTGTAGCGCGGCGGCATCTCCAGCTTGAACTTGGGCGGCCACTGCACCTGCCGCAAGGCAAGGGCCAGGGCTCGGAGCCCCCTGGCCCCATCGTCGGCGCCAGCTGTTGGAGCCGGGAGCGAGGCGCCTGCCATGAGGGCAGAGCGCGGTGGTGGCGGAGCGTAGATCGACGGAAGGAAGGCTACGACGCACCCCTACCTGGCGCGCCAAATATCGGATCACGGGTTCCGGCAAAACCCTCAAGGTTCGAACACTGGGGTGCGCACGAAGGTTTCCCACTATCGATCCACATCCTAGCTTTGCTAAGGTCTCACGGACTAAATCGATGAACTCGCAACACAAGGGACACATGATTTATACTGGTTCGGGCCACCGTTGCGTTGTAATACCCTACTCCAGTGTGGTGGTGTTGGATTGCCTCTTGGGCTGAGGATGAATAGTACAAGGGGAAGAACAACCTCCTGAGGTTGAGGTGTTCTTGTGTTTGGCCAACTTGTGCCGGTGAGGATTCGATGAAGATCAGATGCCCTCCTACTGTGGTGGCTAGTCCTATTTATAGAGGCCCTGGTCCTCTCCCCAAATATTGAGAGGGAAGGGAGCCAACAACGGCCAATTTGAAAGGGGACAGCTAGTACAACTTATCTCGACAAAAGCAGTCTTCGCCGCAAAGGCTCCGTGGTGACGCCTGCCTTGGGCTCCATGGTGACCTTCGTCTTGCCGTCCTGCTGGTCTTGGTTTCGTTGCACTGATATGGAAACCTTTGCTTGAAGCCTCTGTACTCCCCGCCTGCGCTTGCCTCCTTAGCACCAAAGAGGAAACAAGGACACTGCGCGCGCTGGCGCCCGCCTGGTCTCGGTCGTCACGGCTCACGTCACGAGAACCTCGTGAGGTTTGCCTTGCCTTGATTTCTCCGCCCTTCGCAAGCCAGCATGGTGAGGCCGCTCCTGAGGAGGTCTTGTGTCGTCCGCCTCGCGAGGCTCGGCCCCTCGCGAGGGTCTTGAATGCCTTGTTGATGAGGATGGGCCGTACGGGCCTGCTAGCAGAGCCACGCCGTGGGCAAGGAAATATGCCCTAGAGGCAATAATAAAGTTATTATTTCCTTATATCATGATAAATGTTTATTATTCATGCTAGAATTGTATTAACCGGAAACATAATACATGTGTGAATACATAGACAAAACATAGTGTCACTAGTATGCCTCTACTTGACTAGCTCGTAAATCAAAGATGGTTAAGTTTCCTAACCATAGATATGAGTTGTCATTTGATTAACGGGATCACATCATTAGGAGAATGATGTGATTGACTTGACCCATTCCGTTAGCTTAGCACTTGATCGTTTAGTATGTTGCTATTGATTTCTTCATGACTTATACATGTTCTATGACTATGAGATTATGTAACTCCCGCTTACCGGAGGAACACTTTGTGTGCTACCAAACGTCACAACGTAACTGGGTGATTATAAAGGTGCTCTACAGGTGTCTCCGAAGGTACTTGTTGAGTTGGCGTATTTCGAGATTAGGATTTGTCACTCCGATTGTCGGAGAGGTATCTCTGGGCCCTCTCGGTAATGCACATCACTATAAGCCTTGCAAGCAATGTAGCTAATGAGTTAGTTACGAGATGATGCATTATGAACGAGTAAAGAGACTTGCCGGTAACGAGATTGAACTAGGTATTGGATACCGACGATCGAATCTCGGGCAAGTAACATACCGATGACAAAGGGAACAACGTATGTTGTTATGCGGTTTGACCGATAAAGATCTTCGTAGAATATGTAGGAGCCAATATGAGCATCTAGGTTCTGCTATTGGTTATTGACCGGAAACAGTTCTAGGTCATGTCTACATAGTTCTCGAACCCGTAGGGTCCGCACGCTTAAGGTTTCGATGACAGTTATATTATGAGTTTATGAGTTTTGATGTACCGAAGGTTGTTCAGAGTCCCGGATGTGATCACGGACTTGACGAGGAGTCTCAAAATGGTTGAGACATAAAGATCGATATATTGGACGACTATATTTGGACACCGGAAAGGTTTCGGTGAGATTGGGACAATACCGGATCACCGGAGGTTATCGGAACCCCCCGGGAGGTATATGGGCCTTATTGGGCCTTAGTGGAAAGGAGGGGAAAGGAGCAAGGGAGGGGGCATGTGATAGCCTGGCTTATTAGGGATGATAGACTACTCATATCAATAAGGAATTCCTTCTTTCCGGGAGCCCATTCGACGTAACTCCAAAGTTAAGCGTGCTCACTTTGGAGTAGTGTCGATGGGTGACCGATCGAAGATTGCTCCCGAGTGCGCACGAGTGAGGACAAAGTGCGCAGAAAAGACTAGTATTGATCTGTGGGGCCGCCTAGATCCCGCCAGAGTAACGACCACCGCGGGTGTGTCCGAGCGTTACAAGTTGGTATCGAGCCGACCCTCGCGTTACACGGATGGTTGCGACAGGTGCGTGGTCATGTTGTTCATGACGCTTGTGACCCGTCGTGGCACCCGACATGGCACATGTACGGACCGGAAGCACGACGCTTGTGCCAAGAGGGAACGTTTCGTGGCCCGACGAGGACGCCGGTTCCTCCGAGTGGGGGTGTATGTGATAGCCTGGCTTATTAGGGATGATAGACTACTCATATCAATAAGGAATTCTTCTTTTCCGGGAGCCCATTCGTGTAACTCCAAAGTTAAGCGTGCTCAGCTTGGAGTAGTGTCGATGGATGACCGACCGAAGTTGCTCCCGGGTGCGCACGAGTGAGGACAAAGTGCGCAGAAAAGACTAGTATTGATCTGTGGGGCCAGTCTAGATCCCGCCAGGAGTAACGACCACCGGCGGGTGTGTCCGGAGCGTTACAGGGCACCCCCCCAAGCCCAATCCGAATTGGGAAGGGGGCCGCCCCCCCTTTCCTTCCTCCCTCCTTCCTCTTGCTTCCCTCTCCTACTCCTAATAGGAAAAGGGGGATTCCTACTCCCGGTGGGAGTTAGACTCCCCCCCTTGGGCGCGCCACCCCCCTTGGCCGGCCCCTCCTCCACTCCTTTATATACGGAGGAGGGGGGCACCCCATAGAGACACAACAATTGATCCTTGAGATCTCTTAGCCGTGTGCGGTGCCCCCTCCACCATAGTTTTCCTCGATAATATTTTAGCGGTGCTTAGGCGAAGCCCTGCAACGGTAGAACATCAAGATCGTCACCACGCCGTCGTGCTGACGGAACTCTTCCCCGACACTTTGCTGGATCAGAGTCCGGGGATAGTCATCGAGCTGAACGTGTGCAAGAACTCGGAGGTGCCGTAGTTTCGGTGCTTGATCGGTCGGGCCGTGAAGACGTACGACTACATCAACCGCGTTGTGCTAACGCTTCCGCTTTCGGTCTACGAGGGTACGTGGACACACTCTCCCCTCTCGTTGCTATGCATCACCATGATCTTGCGTGTGCGTAGGATTTTTTTTTGAAATTACTACGTTACCCAACAGTGGTATCAGAGCCAGGTTTTATGCGTTGATGTTATATGCACGAGTTGAACAAAAGTGAGTTGTGGGTGATATAAGTCATACTGCTTACCAACATGTCATACTTTGGTTCGGCGGTATTGTTGGATGAAGTGGCCCGGACCGACATTACGCGTACGCTTACGCGAGACTGGTTCTACCGACGTGCTTTGCACACAGGTGGTTGGCGGGTGTCAGTTTCTCCAACTTTAGTTGAACCGAGTGTGGCTACACCCGGTCCTTGCGAAGGTTAAAACAACACTAACTTGACAAACTATCGTTGTGGTTTTGATGCATAGGTAAGAACGGTTCTTGCTAAGCCCGTAGCTGCCACGTAAAACTTGCAACAACAAAGTAGAGGACGTCTAACTTGTTTTTGCAGGGCATGTTGTGATGTGATATGGTCAAGACGTGATGCTATATTTTATTGTATGAGATGATCATGTTTTGTAACCGAGTTATTGGCAACTGGCAGGAGCCATATGGTTGTCGCTTTATTGTATGCAATGCAACCACCCTGTAATGCTTTACTTTATCACTAAGCGGTAGCGATAGTAGTAGAAGCATAAGATTGGCGAGACGACAACGATGCTACGATGGAGATCATGACGGTGCTTCGGAGATGGAGATCACAAGCACAAGATTATGATGAACATATCATATCACTTATATTGATTGCATGTGATGTTTATCTTTTATGCATCTTATCTTGCTTTGTTTGATGGTAGCATTATAAGATGATCTCTCACTAAATTTCAAGATAAAAGTGTTCTCCCTGAGTATGCACCGTTGCCAAAGTTCGTCGTGCCCAGACACCAAGTTATGATCGGGTGTGATAAGCTCTACGTCCATCTACAACGAGTGCAAGCCAGTTTTACACACCCAGAATACTCAGGTTAAACTTGACGAGCCTAGCATATGCAGATATGGCCTCGGAACACTGAGACCGAAAGGTCGAGCGTGAATCATATAGTAGATATGATCAACATAGTGATGTTCACCATTGAAAGCTACTCCATTTCACGTGATGATCGGATATGGTTTAGTTGATTTGGATCACGTGATCACTTAGAGGATTAGAGAGATGTCTGTCTAAGTGGGAGTTCTTTAGTAATATGATTAATTGAACTTAAATTTATCATGAACATAGTACCTGATAGTATTTTGATTGTCTATGTTTGTTGTAGATAGATGGCTTGTGCTGTTGTTCCGTTGAATTTTAATGCGTTCCTTGAGAAAGCAAAGTTGAAAGATGATGGTAGCAATTACACGGACTGGGTCCGTAACTTGAGGATTATCCTCATTGCTGCACGTAAGAATTACATCCTGGAAGCACCGCTGGGTGCCGTGCCTGCCGCAGGAGCAACGCCAGATGTTATGAACGTCTGGCAGAGCAAAGCAGATGACTACTCAATAGTTCAGTGTGCCATGCTTTACGGCTTGGAGCCGGGTCTTCAACGATGTTTTGAACATCATGGAGCATATGAGATGTTCCAGGAGTTGAAGTTAATATTTCAAGCAAATGCCCGGATTGAGAGATATGAAGTCTCCAATAAGTTCTATAGCTGCAAGATGGAGGAGAATAGTTCTGTTAGTGAGCATATATTCAAAATGTCTGGGTATAATAGTCACTTGATTCAACTAGGAGTTAATCTTCCGGATGATAGCATCATTGACAGAATTCTCCAATCAATGCCACCAAGCTATATGAGCTTCGTGATGAACTATAATATGCAAGGGATGGAAAAGACAATTCCCAAGCTCTTCACAATGCTAAAGGCTGCGGGGGTAGAAATCAAGAAGGAGCATCAAGTGTTGATGGTCAACAAGACCACTAGTTTCAAGAAAAAAGGCAAAGGGAAGAAGAAGGGGAACTTCAAGAAGAACAGCAAGCAAGTTGCTGCTTAGGAGAAGAAACCCAAGTCTGGACCTAAGCCCGAAACTGAGTGCTTCTACTGCAAGCAGACTGGTCACTGGAAGCGGAACTGCCCCAAGTATTTGGTGGATAAGAAGGATGGCAAGGTGAACAAAGGTATATGTGATATACATGTTATTGATCTGTACCTTACTAGAGCTCGCAGTAGCACCTGGGTATTTGATACTAGTTCTGCTGCTAATATTTGCAACTCAAACAGGACTACGGACTAAGCTTAACACCGCCAAGGACGAGGTGACGATGCGCGTGGGAAATGGTTCCAAAGTCGATGCGATCGCAATCGGCACGCTACCTCTACATCTACCTTCGGGATTAGTTTTAGACCTGAATAATTGTTATTTGGTGCCGTTTGAGCATGAACATTATATCTGGATCTTGTTTGATGCGAGACGGCTATTCATTTAAATCGAGAATAATGGTTGTTCTATTTATATGAGTAATATCTTTTATGGTCATGCACCCTTGAAGAGTGGTCTATTTTGATGAATCTCGATTGTAGTGATACACATATTCATAATGTTGAAGCCAAAAGATGCAGAGTTGATAATGATAGTGCAACTTATTTGTGGCACTGCCGTTTAGGTCATATCGGTGTAAAACGCATGAAGAAATTCCATATTGATGGACTTTTGGAACCACTTTATTATGAATCACTTGGTACTTAAGAACCCGTGCCTCATGGGCAAGATGACTAAAACGCCGCTTCTCCGTACTATGGAGAGAGCAACAGATTTGTTGGAAATCATACATACAGATGTATGTGGTCCAATGAATGTTGAGGCTCGTGGCGGATATCGTTATTTTCTCACCTTCACAGATGATTTAAGAAGATATGGGTATATCTACTTAATGAAGCATAAGTCTGAAACATTTGAAAAGTTCAAAGAATTTCAGAGTAAAGTTGAAAATCATCGTAACAAGAAAGTAAAGTTTCTACGATCTGATCGTGGAGGAGAATATTTGAGTTACGAGTTTGGTCTACATTTGAAACAATGCGGAATAGTTTCGCAACTCACACCACGCGGAACACCACAGCGTAATGGTGTGTCCGAACGTCGTAATCGTACTTTACTAGATATGGTGCGATCTATGATGTCTCTTACTGATCTACCGCTATCGTTTTGGGGTTATGCTTTAGAGATGGCAGCATTCACGTTAAATAGGGCACCATCGAAATCTGTTGAGACGATGCCTTATGAACTATGGTTTGGCAAGAAACCAAAGTTGTCGTTTCTAAAAGTTTGGGGCTGCGATGCTTATGTGAAAAAGCTTCAACCTGATAAGCTCGAACCCAAATCGGAGAAATGTGTCTTCATAGGATATCCAAAGGAGACTGTTGGGTACACCTTCTATCATAGATCCGAAGGCAAGACATTCGTTGCTAAGAATGGATCCTTTCTAGAGAAGGATTTTCTCTCGAAAGAAGTGAGTGGGAGGAAAGTAGAACTTGATGAGGTAACAGTACCGGCTCCCTTATTGGAAAGTAGTTCATCACAGAAACCGGTTTCTGTGACACCTACACCAATTAGTGAGGAATTTAATGATGATGATCATGGAACTTCATATCAAGCTGTTACTGAATTTCGTAGATCAACCAGAGCAAGATCCGCGCCAGAGTGGTACGGTAATCCTATTCTGGAAGTCATGCTACTAGATCATGATGAACCTACGAACTATGAAGAAGCGATGGTGAGCCCAGATTCCGCAAAATGTCTTGAAGCCATGAAATCTGAGATGGGATCCATGTATGAGAACAAAGTGTGGACTTTGGTTGACTTGCTCGATGATCGGCAAGCAATAGAGAATAAATGGATCTTCAAGAAGAAGACTGACGCCGACGGTAATGTTACTGTCTACAAAGCTCGACTTGTTGCAAAAGGTTTTCGACAAGTTCAAGGGGCTGACTACGATGAGACCTTCTCACCTGTAGCGATGCTTAAGTCTGTCCGAATCATGTTAGCGATTGCCGCATTTTATGATTATGAAATATGGCAAATGGATGTCAAAACTGCATTGCTGAATGGATTTCTGGAAGAAGAGTTGTATATGATGCAACCGGAAGGTTTTGTCAATCCTATAGGAGCTAATAAAGTGTGCAAGCTCCAGCGATCCATTTATGGACTGGTGCAAGCCTCTCGGAGTTGGAATAAACGCTTTGATAGTGTGATCAAAGCATATGGTTTTATACAGACTTTTGGGGAAGCCTGTATTTACAAGAAAGTGAGTGGGAGCTCAGAGCATTTCGATATTATATGTGGATGACATATTATTGCTTGGAAATGATATAGAATTTCTGGATAGCATAAAAGGATACTTGAATAAAAAGTTTTTCAATGAAAGACCTCGGTGAAGCTGCTTACATATTAGGCAGCAAGATCTATAGAGATAGATCAAGACGTTTAATTGGACTTTCACAAAGCACATACCTTGATAAAGTTTTGAAAATTTTCAAAATGGATCAAGCAAAGAAAGGGTTCTTGCCTGTAATACAAGGTGTGAAATTGAGTCAGACTCAATGCCCGACCACTGCAGAAGATAGAGATAAAATGAAAGAAGTTCCCTATGCTTCAGCCATAGGCTCTATCATGTATGCAATGCTGTGTACCAGACCTGATGTGTGCCTTGCTATTAGTTTAGCAGGGAGGTAACAAAGTAATCCAGGAGTGGATCACTGGACAACGGTCAAGAACATCCTGAAATACCTGAAAAGGACTAAGGATATGTTTCTCGTTTATGGAGGTGACAAAGAGCTAGTCATAAATGGTTACGTCGATGCAAGCTTTGACACTAAAACGGATGATTCTAAATTGCAAACCGGATACGTGTTTTTATTGAACGGTGGAGCTGTCAGTTGGTACAGTTCTAAACAAAGCGTCGTAGCGGGATCTACATGTGAAGCGGAGTACATAGCTGCTTCAGAAGCAACAAATGAAGGAGTCTGGATGAAGGAGTTCATATCCGATCTAGGTGTCGTACCTAGTGCATCGGGTCCAATGAAAATCTTTTGTGACAATACTGGTGCAATTGCCTTGGCAAAGGAATCCAGATTTCACAAGAGAACCAAGCACATCAAGAAACGCTTCAATTCCATCCGGGACCAAGTCCAGGTGGGAGAAATAGAGATTTGCAAGATACATACGGATCTTAATATTGCAGACCCGTTGACTAAGCCTCTTCCACGAGCAAAACATGATCAACACCAAGGCTCCATGGGTGTTAGAATCATTACTATGTAATCTAGATTATTGATTCTAGTGCAAGTGGGAGACTGAAGGAAATATGCCCTAGAGGCAATAATAAAGTTATTATTTATTTCCTTATATCATGATAAATGTTTATTATTCATGCTAGAATTGTATTAACCGGAAACATAATACATGTGTGAATACATAGACAAAACATAGTGTCACTAGTATGCCTCTACTTGACTAGCTCGTAAATCAAAGATGGTTAAGTTTCCTAACCATAGACATGAGTTGTCATTTGATTAATGGGATCACATCATTAGGAGAATGATGTGATTGACTTGACCCATTCCGTTAGCTTAGCACTTGATCGTTTAGTATGTTGCTATTGCTTTCTTCATGACTTATACATGTTCCTATGACTATGAGATTATGTAACTCCCGCTTACCGGAGGAACACTTTGTGTGCTACCAAATGTCACAATGTAACTGGGTGATTATAAAGGTGCTCTACAGGTGTCTCCGAAGGTACTTGTTGAGTTGACGTATTTCGAGATTAGGATTTGTCACTCCGATTGTCGGGGAGGTATCTCTCGGCCCTCTCGGTAATGCACATCACTATAAGCCTTGCAAGCAATATAGCTAATGAGTTAGTTACGAGATGATACATTACGAACGAGTAAAGAGACTTGCTGGTAACGAGATTGAACTAGGTATTGGATACCGACGATCAAATCTCGGGCAAGTAACATACCGATGACAAAGGGAACAACGTATGTTGTTATGCGGTTTGACCGATAAAGATCTTCGTAGAATATGTAGGAGCCAATATGAGCATCTAGGTTCCGCTATTGGTTATTGACCGGAAACAGTTCTAGGTCATGTCTACATAGTTCTCAAACCCGTAGGGTCCGCACGCTTAAGGTTTCGATGACAGTTATATTATGAGTTTATGAGTTTTGATGTACCGAAGCTTGTTCGGAGTCCCGGATGTGATCACGGACTTGACGAGGAGTCTCAAAATGGTCGAGACATAAAGATCGATATATTGGACGACTATATTTGGACACCGGAAAGGTTCCGGGTGAGATTGGGACAATACCGGATCACCGGGAGGTTATCGGAACCTCCGGGAGGTATATGGGCCTTATTGGGCCTTAGTGGAAAGGAGGGGAAAGGATCAAGGGAGGGGGCGCCCCCCCCCAAGATCAATCCGAATTTGGAAGGGGGCCGGCCCCGCTTTCCTTCCTCCCTCCTTCCTCTTCCTTCCCTCTCCTACTCCTAATAGGAAAAGGGGGAGTCCTGCTCCCGGTGGGAGTTGGACTCCCCCCTTGGGCGCGCCACCCCCCTTGGCCGGCCCCTCCTCCACTCCTTTATATACGGAGGAGGGGGGTACCCCATAGAGACACAACAATTGATCCTTGAGACCTCTTAGCCGTGTGCGGTGCCCTCCTCCACCATAGTTTTCCTCGATAATATTGTAGCGGTGCTTAGGCGAAGCCCTACAACGGTAGAACATGAAGAACGTCACCACGCCGTCGTGCTGACAGAACTCTTCCCCGACACTTTGCTGGATCGGAGTCCGGGGATCGTCATCGAGCTGAACGTGTGCAAGAACTCGGAGGTGCCGTAGTTTCGGTGCTTGATCGGTCGGGCCGTGAAGACGTACGACTACATCAACCGTGTTGTGCTAACGCTTCCTCTTTCGGTCTACGAGGGTACGTGGACACACTCTCCCCTCTCGTTGCTATGCATCACCAAGATCTTGCGTGTGCGTAGGATTTTTTTTTGAAATTACTACGTTACCCAACAAAGGCTAGCACAAAAGTAGCAACGATCGAAAAGGCATGGCCTCCTGCCTTGGAGCCTCCTAACTACTCCTGGTCATCGGCGGTCTCCACGTAGTATCAGGCACCCTTAGTATAGTACCAGTCGTCGTTGAAGGTGGCGTCTGGGTCCTGGGCTCCACCATCTGGTTGCATCAACCGGAAAGAAGAAGAAAGGGGGAAAAGGGGGAGCAAAGCAACCGTGAGTACTCATCCAAAGTACTCGCAAGCAAGGATCTACACTACATATGCATCGGTATCAATGAAATGGGATGTATCTGTGGACTGAACTGCAGAATGCCAGAAGAGAAGATGGAAAGCCTAGCCTATCAAAGACTAGCATCTTCAAGCAGCTCCAAGCATCTTGCAGCATCAGAAGAGAGATAAGAGTAGCATAGGTAAAGTAGTAGTAGTGGTGTTATCAACCTCGTCCAGAGATCCTTTCTCGACTCCCTGCGAGAAAGCAATCCCAGAGCCATACTATCCATTTATCACCTCATATCCAAGTCTCATCTCAAGTATCCAGTTCTAGTTGTATCAACCGGGATAGAACTCCAAGCGTCCGTTACCATAGGACAGACTATCGATAGATGTTTTCTTCCCTGCAGGGGTGCACCAACTTACCCACCATGCTCGATTAACTCCGGCCAGACACACTTTCCTGGGTCATGCCCGGCCTCGGCCAAACAATACGCCGCAACCCGACCTAGGCTTAATAGAGAGGTCAAGCATGCCGGACTAAACCTATGCCCCCAGGGGTCATGGGCCATCTCCCCAGGAACTCCTGCACGTTGCGATCACGACCGGTGAGCAGACCTAGCTACCTCCTTCAACAAGGCAGGTGCTTACGCAGTCCAACCCGGCGCGCGCCGCTTAGTCGCCGACGTCTATTAAGCTTCGGCTGATGCATACGACGCAGAACGCCCATACTATGCCCACGTGATGGTTAGTGCTATCAGGCCAGAGGCCCCTCAGATCAAATATCAAAATCGTAGTGGATTAGGAACGCGTGGTAACAAGCAGAGACTCACAAAAAGATGTGACCCCGTTGCCCCGTCTCGAGGACTTGCGACAAGGGCTAGGAATGCCCGGCCACGCCTCATAATTATCTCGCGGGCACCCTCCAGGTCAACCCGTCTCCACATCACTCAGAATATGCTCGCTGGTACCCTCGTACGAATTCCGCCTTTAGTAACAGGTTCCGAGTAAATTCATAGTAACCATAGTAACCGTGTGTCTAACACCAAGTGGAAAACCTGAGGAATCAGCCTTGACGGATTCCACTAGATGTAATCATCAAGGTGAACGTAAGAGGAACTACCCCCGAGGTTCACACTTGAGGGGTTGCACGACAGAGTCGTATCGGAAGTGGTTAAGGTGGAATCACCCTCGATGACCATGACCGAATAGCTACACTACGTGATGTTAACATCGGCGTCTCTTGTAGAGGTCTCACCCTCGGCACTCGATAGTAACCCAGTAGTGTCGAGCAACTAAGGGGAAAGTGATGTGCGGTGCCGGGGCCTGGTCTTCGATCCCCTTGATCGGGTCTTCAATGATGAAGCAGGGGCAACATGGACAAGGTGGGGTTCACTGATGGATCACTAACCAACCTATACTAAGCAGTTTAGGATAAGCAGGTAGGTAACAATAAGCAGGTTACAAAAGCAGGCTATGCATCAGAATAGGAGCAAACAATTACAGTAGCAAAATATAATGCAAGCATGAGAGAAAGGAAATGGGCGATATCGGGATGATCAAAGAGGGGGGCTTGCCTGGAAGCTCTACTGAAAAGGAAGAAGTATCGTCGGTGACGTAGTCGATCATAGGGGCAGCATCGGTCTCGGGGTCTACCGGAGAGAAGAGGGGGAAGAAACAGTAAATATAAAGCAAACAAAGCATCATAAAGCATGACATGACGAAAAGCAGAACTAGGGTCGACCTAACGAAGTGCTCCACGATATAGGTGAAGGGGAATTCAACTGGGAATGTTTTCCCGGTTCTGGAACCGTGTCAGATAGATAACCGGAGGGGGAATGTTCCACGTTCATCATGCTAGGGGCATGTGAAAGATGAACAGACCGCGTACTTGGATTCGTTGGATTTTTCTGAGCAACTTTCAAATAGAAAACATTTTCATCCGAGCTACAGTTATTTTTCTATGATTTAACAAAGATTTAAAAAAAATTCTCGAATTACTAATAAATCTAAAAATGAGTTATTGCATCAGCAAGATGTCAGGCTGATGTCAGCAGGTCAACAGGTGGACTAAGTCAAACCTGGCACATGGGGCCCAACTGTCATTGACTTAGTTAGTTAAACAGGTTAAAATTAACTAATCTAGTTCATTAGGCTAATTAAGCAAGGTTAACTAACTAAATTAATTAACTAATTAATCATTTTCATTTTCATTATTTTTTAAATCTTTTTTAACTAGGACATGGGGCCCATGGCAAGGGCACCAGGCCAGCGGGCGGGCGCGTTAACGGGCGGGTGTGGGCGCTGGCGCCGCCATGAGGCCGTGAGGGCGCCACGGGCCTCGGCTTGCCGGAGTGGCGCCGAGCGAACGGCCGGGCGAGGCTGCGAGCATGGTGGCTGGGTCATGGCGAGGTCGGGGAGGCGAGGCACGACGCGGAGGAGCGGCGCTGGGAGCGCGTGACGGCGCACGGAAGACGGCAGTGGGCGAAGGGAGAGGGCGGCGCAGTGCGCGGCGGCGAAGCTAGCTGCGGAGGACGCGGGGCAGGGGGAAGTGAGGCGGAGGCGGCATGGGGCGAAGCGGCTACTGGCGACAGCAGGAGGCAGCGGCGGGCGACTGCGGAGGCGCGAGGCACAACAGTAGTGGGGCGAGGCAGCGGGAGAAGCGCGCGGGCGGGAGCGGTCGACAGGGGACGGCGACGTACGATGTCGGGACGGGGGAATTCGAGGGGGAAGCGAAGCAGTGGGGCGGCGGGAGCACATAGCACGGCCGGGGTGGCTGGCGTGGGGCTAGGCAAGCGCGCGCGGCGTGCGGGACCTACCGACGGCGGCAACAAAACAGAGGGGGAGGGGCACTCACGCAAGTGAGGCGCGGGCGTAGCGCGACGCCAGGCAGCGGAGGGATACGACGAGGAGCTCACCGAGCGGCACAAGATGGTCGGTGACAGATTAGGAGCAGCAGAGGTGGCGCATTCGGAGGATCTCGTCGGAGTCGAGGAAGAAGACAAGCTCGTGGAACTCGGCACAGTGGCTCCCGGCTTGACCCAGCGGTAGCAGGCGATGTGGAAGGCAATGGCGGAGCGGAGGGACTCGACAAGGAGGCAGGGGGAGCTAGGTGGCCTCCTCTACACCGTGGTCATGGCGACGGTGGCGTTCGGCCCCGTTCCAGATTGACTGAGAGGGAGATGTGGAGAGGGGGAGAGAGAAAGAGATCTGGGGCTGCCCAGGGTGTCTGCGGTGGTCTTCTTATCCACCCCGGCGCCCTGTAGTGATGTGAGGAGGCGAGGAGGCGAGCTGGTGCGACTGCGACGGCGAGCCGGTCGTCGGGTGCACATGCGTGCAGGGGGGGTTAGCGAAAGGCCGACCCAAATGGGTCAGGCCGCACTGTTGGGTCAACTGGGCCAAGTGCACAATGCACTTTTCCCATTTTCCTTTTCTTTTACTGCATTGCCATTTTCTTTCTATTTGCAAATTGTTTGGCCACCAAAACATTTTTGAAAAATGTCCAATCTGGCCAAATAATTATGATGCAATATACTGCACTGCCACAACAAGTTTGGGAGCAATATAATTCCATTTTGAATTTTTGCATTGGATTAAAAGAGTCGAAAAGGTGATGTTGGCTCTGGTTTCAAGATGATAGAGTCATCTATGTACTTTAGATGATGTTGCTACCCTAAACACAATTCACAATTGATTATCTACAAAATTATGAACTTTTTTAGTTTCTGGATTTGGACAACTTTTATTTCACCTCATATTTGAATTTCAATTTGAGTCGGAATTTGAAATGTGATATGATTCCAATGTGATCAAGCACTCTTCAGTAAAATGATTAGCTTAATCATAGAGGGTTACTGTAGCATGACACTGGGGGTGTTACAACTAGTTTCAAGAAAAAAGGGCAAAGGAAACAAGGGGAACTTCAAGAATAATAGCAAGCAAGTAGCTACTCCCGGGAAGAAGTGCAAGTCTGGACCTAAGCCTGAAAATGAGTGCTTCTACTGCAAAGGGACTGGACACTGGAAGCGGAACTGACCCAAGTATTTGGTGGATAAGAAGGATGACAAAGTGAACAAAGGTCTATTTGATATACACGTTATTGATTTGTACCTTACTAATGCTCGTAGTAGCACCTGGGTATTTGATACTGGTTCTGTTGCTCATATTTGCAGGTCGAAACAGCGGCTACGGATTAAACAAAGATTGGCTAAGGACGAGGTGATGATGCGCGTCGGAAATGGTTCCAAGGTCGATGTGATCGCCGTCGGCACGCTACCTCTACATCTACCTTCGGGATTACTTTCAGACCTAAATAATTGTTATTTGGTGCCAGCGTTAAGCATGAACATTATATCTAGATCTTGTTTGACGCGAGACAATTATTCATTTAAATCAAAGAATAATGGTAGTTCTATTTATATGAGTAATATCTTTTATGGTCATGCACCCTTGAAGAGTGGTCTATTTTTGTTGAATCTCGATCGTGGTGATACACATATTCATAATATTGATGCTAAAAAATGCAAAGTTGATAATGATAGTGCAACATATTTGTGGCACTGCCATTTAGGTCATATTGGTGTAAAGTGCATGAAGAAACTCCATGCTGATGGACTTTTGGAATCACTTGATTATTAATCATTTGATGCTTGCGAACCATGCCTCATGGGCAAGTTGACTAAGACTCCGTTCACCGGAACAATGGAGTGAGCAACTAACTTATTGGAAATAATACATGCTGATGTATGAGGTCCGATGAGTGTTGAGGCTCGCGGCGGGTATCGTTATTTTCTGACATTCACAGATGATATGAGCAGATATGGGTATATCTACTTAATGAAACACAAGTCTGAAACATTTGAAAAGTTCAAAGAATTTCAGAGTGAAGTGGAAAATCATCGTAATTAGAAAATAAAGTTTCTACGATCTGATCACGGAGGCGAATATTTGAGATACGATTTTGGTCCTCATTTAAAACAATGTGGAATAATTTCGAAACTCACGCCACGTGGAACACCACAGCGTAATGGTGTGTCCGACCGTCGTAACCGTACTTTATTAGATATGGTGCGATCTGTGATGTCTCTTACCGATTTACCACTATTGTTTTGGGGTTATGAATTAGAGACAGCTGCATTCACGTTAAATAGGGCACCATCTAAATCTGTTGAGACGACGCCGTATGAACTGTGGTTTGGCAAGAAACCTAAGCTGTCATTTCTCAAAGTTCGGGGTTGCAATGCTTATGTGAAAAAAAGCTTCTGCCTGATAAGCTCGAACCCAAATCGGAGAATTGCGTCTTCATAGGATACCCAAAGGAAACTGTTGGTTACACCTTCTATCACAGATCCGAAGGCAAAATATTTGTTGCTAAGAATGGATCATCGCAGCCGAACCCTCGAAAGAAGTGAGTGGGAGGAAGGTAGAACTTGATGAGGTAATTGTACCTTCTCTTGAATTGGAAAGTAGTTCATCACAGAAAATTGTTCCCGTGATGCCTACACCAATTAGTGAGGAAGCTAATGATGATGATCATAAAACTTCAGATCAAGTTACTACCAAACCTCGTAGGTCAACCAGAGTACGTTCTGCACCAGTGTGGTATGGTAATGCTGTTCTAGAAGTCATGTTACTAGACCATGATGAACCTACAAACTATGAGGAAGCGATGATGAGCCTAGATTCTGTGAAATGGCTTGAGGCCATGAAATCTGAGATGGGATCCATGTATGAGAACAAAGTATGGACTTTGGTTGACTCACCTGATGATTGGCAAGCCATAGATAATAAATGGAACTTCAAGAAGAAGACTGACGCTGATGGTAATGTTACTGTCTACAAAGCTCGACTTGTTGCGAAAGTTTTTTGAGAAGTTCAAGGAGTTGACTACGATGAGACCTTCTCACCCGCAGTGAAGCTTAAGTCTATCCGAATCATGTTAGCAATTGCAGCATTTTATGATTATGAAATCTGGCAAATGGACGTCAAAACTGCATTCCTTAATGAATTTCTTAAAGAAGAGTTGTATATGATGCAACCAGAAGGTTTTGTCGATCCTAAAGGTGATAACATAGTGTGCAAGCTCCAGCGATCCATTTATGGACTGGTGCAAGCATCTCGGAGTTGGAATATACGCTTTGATAGTGTGATCAAAGCATATGGTTTTATACAGACTTTCGGAGAAGCCTGTATTTATAGGAAAGTGAGTGGGAGCTCTGTTGCATTTCTAATATTATATGTGGATGACATATTGTTGATTGGAAATGATATAAAATTTCTGGATAGCATAAAAGGATACTTGAATTAGAATTTTTCAATGAAAGACCTCAGTGAAGCTGCTTATATATTGGGCATCAAGATCTATAGATATAGATCAATACGCTTAATTGGACTTTCACAAAGCACATACCTTGATAAAGTTTTGAAGAAGTTCTAAATGGATCAGTCAAAGAAAGGGTTCTTGCCTGTGTTACAAGGTGTGAAATTGAGTCAGACTCAATGCCCGACCACTTGTAAGATAGAGAGAAATGAAAGTCATTCCTATGCCTCACCATAGGTTCTATCATGTATGCAATGCTGTTTACTAGACCTGATGTGTGCCTTGCTATAAGTTTAGCAGGGAGGTACCAAAGTAATCCAAGAGTGGATAACTGGACAGCGGTCAAGAACATCCTGAAATACCTGAAAAGGACTAAGGATATGTTTCTCGTTTATGGGGGTGACAAAGAGCTCATCGTAAATGGTTACGTCGATGCTAGCTTTGACACTGATCCGGATGACTTTAAGTCACAAACCGGATACATATTTATATTGAATGGTGGAGCTGTCAGTTGGTGCAGTTCCAAGCAAAGCGTCATGGCGGGATCTACGTGTGAAGCGGAGTACATAGCTGCTTCGGAAGCAGCAAATGAAGGAGTCTGGATGAAGGAGTTCATATCAGATCTAGATGTAATACCTAGTGCATCGGGTCCAATAAGAATCTTTTGTGACAATACTGGAGTAATTCCCTTAGCGAAGGAATCGAGATTTCACAAGAGAACCAAACACATCAAGAGACGCTTCTACTCCATCTGTGATCAAGTCAAGGAGGGAGACATAGAGATTTGCAAAATACATACGGATCTGAATGTTGCAGACCCATTGACTAAGCCTCTTCCACGAGCAAAACATGATCAGCACCAAGACTCAATGGGTGTTAGAATCATTACAATGTAATCTAGATTATTGACTCTAGTGCAAGTGGTAGACTAAAGGAAATATGCCCTAGAGGCAATAATAAAGTTGTTATTTATATTTCCTTATATAATGATAATTTTTTATTGTTCATGCTAGAATTGTATTAACCGGAAACTTGATACATGTGCGAATACATAGACAAAACACAGTGTCCCTAGTATGCCTCTACTAGACTAGCTCGTTAATCAAAGATGGTTATGTTTCCTAACCATAGACATGTGTTGTCATCTGATGAATGGGATCACATCATTAGGAGAATGATGTGATGGACAAGACCCATCCGTTAGCTTAGCATAGTGAGTGTTAAGTTTTATTGCTATTGCTTTCTTCATGACTTATACATATTCTTTGACTATGTGATTATGCAACTCCCGAATACCGGAGGAATACCTTGTGTGCTATCAAACGTCACAACGTAACTGGGTGATCATAAAGATGCTCTACAGGTATCTCCAAAGGTGTTTGTTGGGTTGTCATAGATCGAGATTAGGATTTATCACTTCGAGTATCGGAGAGGTATCTCTGGGCCCTCGCAGTAATGCACATCATGCTAAGCCTTGCAAGCAATGTGACTAATGAGTTAGTTACGGGATGATGCATTACGGAACAAGTAAAGATACTTGCCAGTAACGAGATTGAACTAGGTATGAAGATACCGACGATCGAATCTCGGGCAAGTAACATACCGATGACAAAGGGAATAACGTATGTTGTCATTGCGGTTTGACCGATAAAGATCTTCATAGAATATGTTTGAACCAATATGAGCATCCAGGTTCCGTTGTTGGTTATTGACTGAATAAGTGTCTTGGTCATGTCTACATAGTTCTCAAACCTGTAGGGTCCGCACGCTTAACGTTCGATGATAATTTGTATTATGAGTTATGTGTTTTGGTGACCGAAGAATGTTCGGAGTCCCGGATGAGATCACAGACCTGACGAGGAGTCTCGAAATGGTCGAGAGGTAAAGATTGATATATCGGACGATAGTATTCGGACACCGGAAGTGTTTCGGAATGTATCAGGTACATATCGGAGTATCGGGGGGTTACCGGAGCCCCCCGGGGGAAGATATGGGCAATATGGGCCATAGGAGGGAGGCAAGGCAGCCCACAAGGGGGTGGCGCCCCCCATGGGGAGTCCGAATTGGAAAAGGGCAGGGGCGGGGCCCCCCTTTCCTTCTCCTTTTCCCTCTCCTTCTCCTTCCGATAGAAGGAAGGGGGGCCGAATAGGACTAGGAGTCCAAGTGGGATTTCCCCCACTTGGCGCGCCCTAGGCTGGCCTCCTCCACTCTCCCTCCTTTATATACAGGGGCGGGGGGGGGGGGGGTGCACCACTAAGCAGATCAATTGTTTCCTAGCCGTGTGCGGTGCCCCCCTCCATAGTTTACTCCTCCGGTCATATTGTCGTAGTGCTTAGGCGAAGCCCTGCGCGGATCACTTCACCATCACCGTCACCACGCCGTCGTGTTGACGAAACTCTCCCTCGACACTTTGCTGGATCAATAGTTTGAAGGACGTCATCGAGCTGAACATGTGCAGAACTCGGAGGTGTCGTACGTTCGGTGCTTGATCGGCTGAATCGAGAAGACATTCGACTACATCAACCACGTTAAGCTAACGCTTCCGCTTTCAGTCTACGAGGGTATGTGGACACACTCTCACCCTCTCGTTGCTATGCATCTCCTAGATAGATCTTGCGTGATCGTAGGAATTTTTTTGAAATTGCATGCTACATTCCCCAACATCTAGTAGATCCATGGCTGAATCATTTAGGTGCGAACCTAGAGACCCTAGAAGGAGCGGCGGATCTACAAAGGTCTTGGCAGCGAAGCAGAGGAGCACTGCCTCCGCTACTCGACCGCCGTGAGCAAGCGCGCCCGCCTTTGAGGGAGCCGTTGGGCTGCTTGTGCGCACCGCCCACCCACTTGCACGACATGCAGGAGGGAAGCTTCCACGCGGTGCCAGATGTGGTGGTGGTCAGTGATGACGAGAAATAGGTGGGGCACATATTGGTGCAATTCCTTTCCCCTTCGTGTTTTGGAGATTGTTGACACAAACAGTAAGCGCATGTTTGGTTGCAGTTCGCTACAGAAGCCGCATTGCATACACATCTCCAGCCAGCCTGGTTCTTCATATGCATCCCCATATGCAACGGATGCAACCTGTTTGGTTGCCTGCATCGCATGAAGGGGCACTTACCCCCTGCTGTTTGGTTGCCATTTTTGTGCTTAAGGTGTGAGCAGATACAAACTTCAGCTGTTTGGTTGCAAACATCGTTTGTGTTCTGCTCACCCCATTCAAATGTGGTGGCCTTACCACCACATGATGAACACAACAGCAAGCACAACTGACATCAGATCAAAGAGGCAAGCACTGACAACAAACAAAACAAGCAACCAAATGAGATCAAACAAAGCAAGCAGCGGAAATGGCAGCAAACTACTTAGATTAACAGCAGGGGCATCCTCCCTAACTGCTCCACGCCTGGGTGCTGCTCCTGGCCAAAATATTAACAAGTTGACAGCACAAGTACCATATGTTCTAGCGATAGACCATAACAAGTTCAACACTAACAACTTAGTTAACTACATTGCATGCTAACTACATTGCAGGCTCAATGTCACCAACGCAGTTGTGCCTGCTGCAACGAAACCTGCACATGACCGAGGAGTCGTGGTTGTAGATTTGGACCTTCAGGACGAGTCCTGAGATGCGCACAAGGACGAGGTCGCCAGGGACAATCCGGTGGCGGCGGCAGAAGTGGTTCCTGAAGGAAATATGCCCTAGAGGCAATAATAAAGTTTTTATTTATATTTCCTTATATCATGATAAATGTTTATTATTCATGCTAGAGTTGTATTAACCGGAAACTTAGTACATGTGTGAATACATAGACAAACAGGGTGTCCCTAGTATGCCTCTACTTGACTAGCTCGTTAATCAAAGATGGTTAAGTTTCCTGACCATGGACATGTGTTGTCATTTGATGAACTGGTAGGAGCCTTATGGTTGTCACTTTATTGTATGAAATGCAATCGCCATGTAATTGCTATACTTTATCACTAAGCGGTAGCGATAGTCGTGGAAGCAACAATTGGCAAGACGACAACGATGCTACGATGGAGTTCAAGGTGTCAAGCCGGTGACGATGGAGATCATGACGATGCTTTGGAGATGGAGGTCAAAGGCACAAGATGATGATGGCCATATCATGTCGCACATTTTGATTGCGTGTGATGTTTATCCTTTATGCATCTTATTTTGCTTTGTATGACGGTAGCATTATAAGATGACCCCCACTAAATTTCAAGGTATAAGTGTTCTCCCTGAGTATGCACCCTTGCTACAGTTCGTCGTGCCGAGACACCACGTGATGATCGGGTGTGATAAGCTCTATGTTCACATACAACGAGTGCAAGCCAGTTTTGCACGTGCAGAATACTCGGGTTAAACTTGACGAGCCTAGCATATGTAGATATGGTCTCGAAACACTCAGACCGAAAGGTCGAACATGATTCATATAGTAGATATGATCAACATAGAGATGTTCACCATTGAAAACTACTCCATCTCACGTGATGATCGTACATGGTTTAGTTGATATGGATCACGTGATCATTTAGATGACTAGAGGGATGTCTATCTAAGTGGGAGTTCTTAAGTAATATAATTAATTGAACTTTAATTTATCATGAACTTTGTACCTGATAGTTTTTGCATATCTATGTTGTTATAGATCAATGGCCTGTGCTACCGTTCCCTTGAATTTTAATGCGTTCCTAGAGAAAGCTAAGTTGAGAGATGATGGTAGCAACTACACGAATTGGGTCCGTAACTTGAGGATTATCCTCATTGCTGCATGGAAGAATTACGTCCTGGAAGCACCGCTAAGTGCAAGACCCGCAACACGAGCAACTCTGGACGTTATGAACATCTGGCAGAGCAAAGTTGATGACTACTTGATAGTTTAGTGTGACATGATTTATGGCTTAGAATCGGGACTTCAAAGACGTTTTGAAAGTCATGGAGCATATGAGATGTTCCATGAGTTGAGGTTAATATTTCAAGCAAATGCCCGAGTTGTGAGATATGAAGTCTCCAACAAGTTATATAGCTGCAAAATGGAGGAGAATAGTTCTATCAGGGAACACATACTCAGAATGTATGGGCACCACAACCACCAGACTCCGCTGGGAGTTAATCTTCCTGATGATAGTGTCATTGATAGAGTTCTCAACCACTGCCACCAAGCTATAAAGGCTTCGTGATGAACTATAATATGCAAGGGATGGAAAAAACAATTCCCGAGCTCTTCGCAATGCCAAAGGCTGCAGAGGTAGAAATCAAGAAGGAGCATCAAGTAACTAAGCAAAGATCAATATGTGAAAAGCTCGTAGGTAATGGATCAGTGATGGATAATTATGTTGGATGCGATTCCTCATGCCACAGTTATAACATAGGGTGACACAGAACTAGCTCTAGTTCATCAATGTAATGTAGGCATGTAGTCTGAATATAGTCATACGTGCTTATGGAAACGAACTTGCATGACATCTTTTGTCCTACCCTCCCGTGGCAGCGGGGTCCTATTGGAAACTAAGGGATATTAAGGCCTCCTTTTAATAGAGTACCGGGCCAAAGCATTAACACTTAGTGAATAAGTGAACTCCTCAAACTACGGTCATCACCAGGAGTGGTCCCGATTATTGTCACTTCGGGGTTGCCGGATCATAACACATAGTAGGTGACTATTGACTTGCAAGATAGGATCAAGAACTCACATATATTCATGAAAACATAATAGGTTCAGATCGAAATCATGGCACTCGGGCCCTAGAGACAAGCATTAAGCATAGCAAAGTCATAGCAACATCAATCTTAGAACATAATGGATACTAGGGATCAAACCCTAACAAAACTAACTCGATTACATGGTAAATCTCATCCAACCCATCACCGTCCACCAAGACTACGATGGGAGTACTCATGCACGGAGGTGAGCATCATGAAATTGGTGATGGAGGATGGTCGATGATGACGACGGCGACGGATTCCCCTCTCCGGAGCGCCGAACAGACTCCAGATCAGCCCTCCCAAGGAAGATTAGGGCTTGGCGGTGGCTCCATATCTTAAAACTCGACGAATCCTTCTTTGTGTTTTTTTCTTCCCGAACATGAATATATGGAGTTGGAGTTGAGTTTGGTGGAGTCCCAGGGGGCCCACGAGGCAGGGGGCGCACCCTAGAGGGGGGGCGCCCTGCACCCTCGTGGACAGGGTGTGGGCCCCCTGATGCTGATTCTTTTGCCAATATTTTTATTAATTCCAAAACATGTCTCCGTGGATTTTCAGGTCATTCTGAGAACTTTTATTTCTGCACAAAAATAACACCATGGCAGTTCTGCTGAAAACAGCGTTAGTCCGGGTTAGTTCCATTCAAATCATGAAAGTTAGAGTCCAAAACAAGGGCAAAAGTGTTTGGAAAAGTAGATACGTTGGAGACGTATGAACTCCCCCGAGCTTAAACCTTTGCTTGTCCTCAAGCAATTCAGTTGACAAACTTAAAGTGATAAAGAAAAACTTTTACAAACTCTGTTTGATCTTGTTGTTGCAAATATGTAAAGCCAGCATTCAAGTTTTCAGCATAGATTATGAACTAACCATATTCACAATAACATTTAGGTCTCATGTTTACTCATATCAATGGCATAATCAACTAGCGAGTAATAATAATAAATCTCGGATGACAACACTTTCTCAAAACAAAACATGATATAACAAGATGCACTAGAAAAAAAGACACATCCGTGACATTTTGGGCCAAACGAATTTTTTTTCTGTCATACATATGACACTTCTATGATGATAATTGTGACAAAACCGGTATCATCATAGATGTGGTGGGCTCCTACTTCTATGACAAAAATCATGACGAGAAAATGGGCGTTTAGTCTGGCGGGCGGAGACGCAGCTGCATGACATTCTTTGGGCCGTCCATGACGGAAAAAACCGTGGTAGAAGCAAGGGCAAGGAAAATTTCGGGGAGTTCCCGGTTACGGTGGGAGGTCGGGGGCCAAGCGATGCGCGTTTATCTCGTACACGTCGCAGCGTTTGTGCGGCGTTAGCTCTAATCAACCCGGCGAGGCATTGGGCTCTAATCAACCCGGCGATTGCACTGCAGTTACACGTTACTAAACCCGAGCGATCGATCGATGGTCGTTAATCGAACCCGATCGGCGATTCGCCCGCTACTATTGCTAATCAAGTCGATCGATGCTGCCTGCAGGATGAGCAGTGGCGTTGCGGGGGTTTGGATGAACAATGACGGTGGCGTTGCCTCGGATGAATAGGACCCCGTGGTGTGGTGGAGGGCTGGATGAACAGTAGAAGGTGGAGGGGTGCCTGTGAAGGGGTGGTTGAACAGGACCCCGTGGTGTGGAGGGCTGGATGAATAGTAGACGGTGGAGTGGTGGTTGAACAGTAGCCGGTGGAGTAGCACGCGGTGGAGGCTGGATGAACAGGAGCCTGTGGAGGCTGGGGGAGGTCGACGGTAGCCCGTGGAGGCTGGAGGAGGTCGACAATGGAGATGAACAGTATCCCGTGGAGTCCCATTTTCCGGTACGCCACACCCCTCCTGATGAACAGGACCCCCATTTCGACCGTAGGAGGTCCGTTTCGTCCGTTTTGCGGTATGCCACACCCCTCCCAATCAACAGGACCCCCGTTTCGACCGTAGGAGGTCTGTTTCGTCCATTTTGCGGTACGCCACACCCCTCGCGATCAACAGGACCCCCTTTTCAATCGTAGGAGGTCCGTTTCCTCTGTTTTGCGGTACGCCACACCCCTCCCGATCAACAGGACCCCGTTCCGAACGTAGGAGGTCCGTTTCCTCCGTTTTGCGGTACGCCAGGCCTCGTTTCCATCGCCTGTTCCGTCCAAGCCCTCCCGATGAACAAGACCACGCATTCCGTTCCGACCCAGCCGGTTGGCTCCCACGCGCTCTGTTGCCTCCCGATGAACACGACGCATTCCGTTGCCTCCCCATGAACACGACACATTCCGTTGCCTCCCCATGAACACGACGACGACGCTGTTTCTCCGTTCCGACCCAGCCATATACACGAGCCCTGGCCGTACGTATGCGCGAGTAGACGTCCGAGACCCCGACCGTATGTACACATACGTGGCCGTATTTTCTTTCTTGCACCCTGGCCGCTGTACGTACGTGTACATGCTACATGTGCGCCTCTACTACGACACGTGCGCGCCTCTACATCGACCAGTATATACGTACACGTTCGCGACCAGAATGACAACGCTATGTACGCTTCGACCAGGTGGGTCCCGACTGTCAGGCACTTCCTTGCTGTCGGATTTCGGGTTCCGGCAGACCCTTGAGGTTCAAACACTAGGGTGCGCGGAGAGATCCAACCCTCCACCGTCTCGCTCCTCGCCGAATCGCTGGGACCTAAACTACTAAATGGAACAACGCAAGAGACACGGGATTTATACTGGTTCAGGCCACCATTGTGGTGTAATACCCTACTCCAGTGTGTGGTGTGGTGGATTGCCTCTTGGGCTGATGAGGAACAATACAAGGAAGAACAGCCTCGCGAGGGTCTGTTCTTGGCGGGTGTGATGAACTGCTAGGTGGTGTTCAGTCGCTCTAGCTACTGGTTCCTTGGTGAGGATTCGGATCTGGATACCTCCTCTCTCTCAGATGCCGGATCCCAGATGCCGGGTTCCTCCACTATGGTGGCTAGCTCTACTTATATAGGCTAAGGCCCTGAGCCTCTTCCCAAAAATTGAGCGGGAAGGGCGCCAACAATTGGTCATTTTGAAGGGGAACAGCGGGTACACTTATCCTGACTAAAGTTGGTCCTCGCCTGCCAAAGGCTCTGGTGATGACGCCTGCTTGGACTCCACGATGACTCCCTTCCAGCCGTTGGGGCTGGTCTTGGTCTTGTTGCACAAGCGGATGCCTTTGCTTGATGCTCTCGCTGCGCTTGCTCCTTTGCACTAAAGAGGAAAGGAGGACATGCGCGGGCTGGCGCTCGATGGCGCCCTTGGTCGCGTCATGGCTTGCGTCATGGGAACCTCGCGAGTACCCTGCCTTGAACTCTCCGCCTCCTCATGAGCCAGCTGACGAGGCCGTGCACGAGAAGCTCCTTGTCGTCCGCCCATGAGGCTGGCCCCTCGCGAGGTCTTGAGCTTATGTTGATGAAGATGGGCTGTCTTGGGCCTCCTTGAGCCACGCCATAGGCCGCAGGTAGGCAAGTCTGGGACCCCATTCCCGAGCCGACAGTAGCCCCGGGCCTGGCGCGCCCGAACTTGGCGGCGGAGGCGAAAGGGCAAGTCTGGCATCGCGGAGCCCTAACAGCCTGCGGCCTTAGGCGCCGCGTGGCGGTTGATTGGACGTCGTCTTGCTTCCCCGATGCCTCGGTAACCACCCGGATTCGACAGGTCCCTGCATGCATAGTCGGTCATGATTACCGGTGATCGTGGAGGCCGACGGTTGGCCTTCGCCGGCTATAAGTACGGAACAGCGCGTGCCCTTCCAGTCTATCCTTCTGCTTCTCCTCCTCCTTGTTTGGTCTGGTTGCCATGGCTCCGATCCGCCGATTCTCCACGGAAGATAAGGGAAAGGCTCCTCAAGAGGATCCTGACCTGCTCCCCCCAAAGAAGCGGCTTGCCCTCAGTGTCGTGGCAAGGCGCGTGCCGAGGCGCCCATGCCCTGCGCGTCGGCCGCCACCGAGGTTTCCTCTTCCTTGTACGCCGCACGTTGGCGGCTCTGAAGGAGGCGGCGCCGGCGCCACGACGGCGCCCGCCCGGCCGCCGATGGAGTCACGAAGGTGTGCCTCTTCCCCACAGAGTCCACGCCGAGGGCTCTGCCGAGGAATTTGTGCTTCGCGTCGCCACGCCTCCTAAGTCTTGGATTCGTCTTCCTTCTTTCTTCGCCTCCGTCGTCCGGCGAGGAACCCCTGGGACTCTGGCTGCAACCGCCCGGCTGCGGCACCCTCGCGACAAGGCGAGGTGCGATAGTTTCCCGGCGAGGTCTTCATGACTCGAGGCTGGGGCGAGTCGCCAGGTCATGTGGGGCGAGGCGCCCTCACGATCCACCTGAATCGATGGTGCTTGGTGGTGTCCTTCAAGGTCTTGACGCTGAGGGTCGTCGGCTGAGTGCTGCCCGGGAGAGGTGGTCGTGGTCCTGCTGCGGTGAGGCAGAGGCCGACCGCCACTCCTTGGCAGCTCCTCGGTGGTGGCGGCGCGGAGGATCCAGCGACCGCCGAGCTCTTGCGCGCGCCGGAGGCGGCGGCGACAACTCTGAGCCTCCGAGCCCGCGCGCTCCCGGGCAGGGCGGGCTCGTCGAGTCTCGCCGCCCCCGATCTGGATGGGGTTGGCGCGGACCGGTGGCCCACTGTTGATGATGGCGTCTGCGCGGTGGTCCCTGTGGGTAGGACTCCTTAGGATTCGCGTCTTTTGTTCCTGCGAGGAGCCAAGAATGTACCCGCAGGGAGCTGGTAAGATGTTTGTAGCTTCGTTTGTCAATATGATCCTTATTGTGAGGCAGTGCGAGATGCTCATTCCGTTCTAGCTCAGTTTCCTCCTTTCAGTCCTCATGAGGGCCTGATGCTCTGCGCCGACAGGTCCCAGTCCCAAGGCAGCTTCAGTCGTCACTGGTATGCCAGGTCGCGATGCCGTGGTCAAGGCCGAGGAGGTGGCGGCCGAGGTCCGTAAACCTCGAGTCGCGATGCTCAGGGGGTCCCCCTTGGCGCTCAAGCAGCCAGCATTCGGTGAGAAAGGAGAGCGACATTGCTAACACGGGGTTGAATTGAGTGTGGGGATGGTGTTGCGATAACTAGTGTGTCCGAAGGGTGACTTATCTCGAGGGTCAGGACAATGCCTCCTGGTGCGGCGCTAGGTCCGTGCCTTGGCCGGCGGGAGATTGCGTGGCGAGGTCGTTTCGTGCTCCTTGGAGGGACCCTGCAAGTTCACAATAAAAGGAACAAGAGCTCGCCGTGGCGATCGTTAGTCCTGCCATTAGTTGCTTTGGAGAGGCGCGAGAGGCCTCGCGAGTGCGTTGGGGCACCCGTGAGCCAGCACAGGGCTCACGGGGCCCTACCTCAAGGCGGGTTGCGCCTGGCTCTGGGCCTTATCTTCGAGTGTGTTCCTGCAAATTTGGCCAGATGTAGGTGCTCTATGTCTTCGGGTCCCGGCTCTCGGGCTGGTCTCGGCCGTCGTTGCCGCAAGCCAGGTCGCGATGCCATGGACAAGACCAGAGGGTGAGGCGGAGGCGGTAGGAGCCACGAGTCGCGATGCTCGGGCACCCCCTTTAGCATAAGCTGGGTTAGATAACGAAACTCTCGTCCTCGGGTCCGGCTCTTGGGCAGGTCTCGGCCGTCGCTGGCAAGCCAGTTCGCGATGCCATGGACAACACCAGAGGGTGAGGGCCGGAGAGCGGTAGGAGCCCTGAGTCGCGATGCTCGTGCACCCCCCTTAACGCGCAAGCCTGGTCGGATCAGCAACTCTCGTCCTCGGGTCCGGCTCTCGGGCTGGTCTCGGCCGTCGGGCAAGCCAGTCGCGATGCCATGGAAAGACCCGAGGGTGAGGGCGGAGAGCGGTAGGAGCCCTGAGTCACGATGCTCGAGGCACCCCCTTTGTCATAAGCTGGGTTAGATGATGAAACTCGTCCTCGGGTCCGGCTCTCGGGCTGGTCTCGATCGTCGGCTGGCAAGCCAGGTCGTGATGCCATGGACAAGACCAGAGGGTGAGGGCGGAGAGCGGTAGGAGCCACGAGTCGCGATGCTCGGGCACCCCCTTTAACACGCAAGCTGGGTTAGATGGCGAAACTCTCGTCCTCGGGTCCGGCTCTCGGGCTGGTCTCGGCCGTCGTTGGCAAGCCAGTCGCGCGATGCCATGGACAAGACCAGAGGGTGAGGCCGAAGAGCCGTGAGTCGCGATGCTCGTGCACCCCCTTTAGCGTGCAAGATTCCGTCACCGGGAAAAGGCACCAAATAACAAGCATGGTGGAGCGAGAGCATAATCCTAAGGAAAGCGGGAAGGATACATGCATTTGGGACATGCCCGAGCGGCTTGGGGATGATGCAGCCGAGGCGCCCCAACAGGATAAGCTAATGACATGAAATAAAGGGATACATGCAGCAGGACGGACCCACGCGGCACAGGAATAATGCAGCCACGAAGGCGCTCCCAGCTGAAACGAAACTTAAAGATGTCACTGGTGATGTTGGGGACGAAGGGGTGTTGGTGTAGCAGACTCGGTGGGCTGCGGGAGCCGATCCTCCGAGCCCCAGGCCGAGGGCCTCGGGAGGATCCGAGGGCGCCTGGCGGCTCCTGGAGCCATCTCCATCTCCGTCGGGGCTGCGGCGTGCTGACCTCTTGAGCCTCCAGGATGGTCCTCATGAGGCAGCTGGTGCGCAGCTGCCGCGTTTGGCGAGCCATAAGGCATGCACACGTAGTATGGGGCGGACCCTGCAACGTCCCACTCGCGAGGGCAGGCGCTCTTGAGGCAGCGGCTCGGTTGAGCCTGGTATGTCGATGCAGACGCGCAGCCCACCATCCTCGCTGGATGGGGGCCCACAGTGGCGGGAGGTGGCTGCCCCTCATGACCCTCGACTCCTGTAGCTCTGAATGGCCTTGCCGACGAACTCCCGAGGTTCGGCCCTCCTTGCCTTGCTCACCTTGCGGAAGCGTGCTTGAAGCACGCCTCACGTGGTGCTCAAGCGCCTCCCTCGAGACCACAGGTGAGGTCGGCGGCCCTCGGGGGAGAGCCCCGAGCCACGCCTCGAGGAGGAGCCGGGCGGTCGATGTCTTCTTCTTCTTGGAGTGCGGCCTCGGGAGGCCTCCTGCTCTTGTGGTGCAGGTCTTCTAGCGATGCGGCTGAAAGGCTCGCTCCGAGGAGCACTGCTGTGTCTCTCTCTTAACGGGGCACCGTGATGACCCTGCTGCTTCGGCATCTTGAGGATGTTGTAGCCGTGGTGGAGTTCTGACCATGAATTTGGCCAACGCTGGGTACCCGAGGATGGCGTTATGCGTCGGCGAGTGTGGGCGACGTCGAAGTCGATCGCTTCGGTGTGGTAGTTATCGCGAGCCCGAAGGTGACAGAAGGCGGACCTGCCCGATCGGGACCGTGGAGCCATCGGTGACTCGGAGAAAGGCTTGGTTGGCTGAAGCTGGTATAAGGCACACAAGATTGTTGAATGTTTCCACGGATGGGGCGTTGAGTCCTGCCCGCCGTCGATGAGGGTCTTGGTGACTAGCACATTCTTGATGATTGGGGAACAAAGCATCGGGAGAACTCCGGCTGTGGCTGCGCGCTTGAGCTGGTCTGCGAGAGCTGAGCGTGATGGCGCCGCCGACCACTGAGAGGCACGTGGCCTCGAGCTTGGGGAGGACTGCATTCACTTGCGAGCAAACTGCTTGAAGATCTGCCGAGAGGTGGGGCTGAGCTCCGCCCAGGATGCGAGCGATCGCCGCGCTTCACAGAAGCCCCAGCCCCTCGTCGATGGCGGTCTTCAATTCTCCTTGGCGGCGGCGGCATCGGAGGGAGGCCTGCGTTCCCTGCAGGCGATCCTCGCGAGGCTGATCCCTCCATCCTCCCTCGTGAGTCAGGTCTTGCCAGTGGTCCTCGCGAGGTTGGTCGCGCCACCCTTGGCGCGGGCGCGATCTTCCAGCGTCCTGCGTTCCTTCCTCCTCCTCGGCCGTAGCCCAGTCGCTGCGCTCGGGCGTCTGCCGACCCTTCCTTCAGCGCCTGGCCGGAGCTCTTGGCATTCATTGGTGTTGTGGGTGTGGAGGTCGTGGTACCGCAGATACCGACCGCCCTTGGAGGACTCGGGCTGATCTCGCCTCGCTTGGTGTGCGGCTCGGCCTTGTACGGCAGCCCCTTGCGCTTCCGTCCTTGGCCTTGGACTTATTTTCTTGGGATCCGCGCGGGCAGCTCGAGGAGGAGGCGCCCTCCTCAGCCTGGCGCACTTGGTCGCCAAGTTGAACAGCTCGAGGAGGTGCACAGATCTTCATGCATCGCCAGCCTTCATCTTGGCGTCGCGCCGCCCGTCGGAGAAGGCGAGATGATGGCCTCCTCCGTTACCACAGGGATCTTGGTAGCGTTGTTGAAGCGCTGGATGTACTTTGCGGGGTTTCCCGGCTGCTGCTGATTCGGCGCATGTAAACTACGGCGGGTGGCGGTCACGAGTACCTTGGAAGTTGGTGATGAAGCGGGTGTGCATCTCGGCCCAGGAAGAGATCGTGCCTGGGGCCAGATTCAGGAGCAAGGTGCGGGCTCCGTCCTTGAGCGCCATGGGAAACCAGTTTGCCATGACCTTTTCATCCCGTTGGCAGCCTCGATGCCCAGCTCGTGAGAGCTGGAGGAACTCCGTAAGGTCGGTTGTGCCGTCGTGGCGAGGAGGCAGGTCAGCTTGAACTTGGCGGGCCTGCGACGCCAAGCGCCTTCGGAGGTGAAAGCGCGGCAGCCCGCCCGTGGCAGAGGGGCCTCGGACGACGAGAGCTTGGTCTTGTGGGCCTCCCTGCGCCCTTGGCTGGGGGCAGCGAGGTCTTGACGTCTTTGGAGCGAGGGCGCTGGGCAGCTTCTTGTGGGCGAGAACTTCTTGACAGCTCTACTCTTGCAGCGCGGCGCTGGCGCAGCGAGTTCCGCCCAGGGCAGCGCCTTGGGGCAGGCGCCTTCTTGAGGAGGCGGCCGGCGCCACAGGAGCTTCATCGCCCGTGCGGGCGAGTGCGGTCTGCAGCGAGACGAGCGGTGCGGGGCGCCTCCTGCAGCGTGGGCGAGCTTCGGCGACTTCGGTCGAGCCATTCTTCGTGAAGCGTCGTCGGCAAGCGGTAGCGCAGAGCTCGTTTGCGCGATGAGTGCAGCTCGGGCCTCCATGGCGCGTGGGGCGCGACTAGAACCAGCGAGGTGGCGAAAGCGTGGCGGTGCGGCCGTCTGCCTCATGGACCGGTCTTGGGGCGATGCTTACCTTCGCTCCCGCCAGGCGGTTGCGGCGTTGACGGCAGGTGACGAGAACGCGAGGCGCCCGCCGACGGGAGCTGTCTGGCGACATGGGGGCGAAGCGGCGGCTCGGCGCTTCGGGCGGGTCGAAGGGTGTCAGACATGGTTGCGTTGGTCGGAGAAGAACAAGGCGACGAAAGGCAGATTCCGGCGCACCCCTACCTGGCGCGCCAAATGTCGGATTTCGGGTTCCGGCAGACCCTTGAGGTTCGAACACTGGGGTGCGCGCGGAGATCCAACCCTCCACCGTCTCGTTCCTCGCTGAATCGCTGGGACCTAAACTACTAAACAGAATAAATCAAGAGACATGAGATTTATACTGGTTCAGGCCACCATTGTGGTGTAATACCCTACTCCAGTGTGTGGTGTGGTGGATTGCCTCTTGGGCTGATGAGGAACAATACAAGGAAGAACAGCCTCGCGAGGGTCTGTTCTTGGCGGGTGTGATGAACTGCTAGGTGGTGTTCAGTCGCTCTAGCTACTGGTTCCTTGGTGAGGATTCGGATCTGGATCCCTCCTCTCTCTCAGATGCCGGATCCCAGATGCGGGTTCCTCCACTATGGTGGCTAGCTCTACTTATAGGCTAAGGCCTGGGCCTCTTCCCAAATATTGAGCGGGAAGGCGCCAACAATTAGCCATTTGAAGGGAACAGCGGGTACACTTATCGACTAAAGTTGGTCCTCGCTTTGCCAAAGGCTCTAGTGATGGCCTTTGCTTGGGCTCCACGATGACTCCCTTCCAGCCGTTGGGGCTGGTCTTGGTCTTGTTGCACCGAAGCGGATGCCTTTGCTTGATGCTCTACGCTGCGCTTGCTCCCTTTGCACCAAAGAGGAAAGGAGGACCTGCTGGGGCTGGGCGCCTGCCCGGCGCCCTTGGTAAATCATGGCTTGCGTCATGGGCACCTCGCGAGTACCCTGCCTTGAACTCTCCGCCTCCTCATGAGCCAGCTGACGAGGCCGTGCACGAGAAGCTCCTTGTCGTCCGCCCAGAGGCTTGGCCCCTCGCGAGGTCTTGAGCTGCGTTGATGAAGATGGGCTGTCTGGGCCTCCTTGAGCCACGCCCGCGAAGCGAGCGAGCAAGTCTGGGGACCCCGTTCCCGAGCGCCCGGCGATTCGTGTGAAGATGTAGTTGGTGGGTCCCGGCAGTCCGGGGCGAATCGTTTTGTTTTTTTGCCCGACGCACTTCCTTGCGTGCGAAGGTGTAGCTGGTGGGTCCCGGCCGTCAAGGGAAGCGTTTTTTTGCGAATCGATGGCCCGTCCGGTGGGTCCCATTGTCGGTGGAGGAATAATTATTTTGCACGTAATAAGGAGGCACTTCCTTGCTGCGGCCGTGGACCCAGCTGTCAGCCTCTCCACGTACAGTCCACGTCCGATGGAAGCCGTTCCTTGACCATGTTGACCACGCCACACCGAGAGCACCAGAGCGGTGGACGACGGCGAGGCCTAGGAAGGGGACGACGCGGAGCCGGGGAAGACGCGGCAGTGGATGCCCACGTGTAGAGGAGTACAAGGGTTCACTGGTTCGCTGTGGTGTGAGGCTGCCGTCACTTCAGAATAACAGGGGGTGTCGGTGAGTAGAGGGATGGCCTGGCCAGCGGTGGGAGTAGTAGGGGGCGGTGAGGCCTCCGCCGCATCGCAGCCGGCCACAGGAGGCAGGAGCACGATGCACGACCGGCGCTGGTTTGGGCTGCTGTAGCAAGAAGACCAAAGGTTTAAGAAGCACTACGACCGTTGGATGGACATCGTACGGTCACTGGAGCTAGAATCGTGCATATTGACTAAGTTGACAAAGCCCTCCGTCCCCGTCAACTTAGTAGGCCCACAAGTCAGCCTGCCACTATACTGGGTCCTAGCTAACAGGGGGAGTATTCATTTTTGTGTGCGTAATACAGAGGCGGTAACATTTTTTCATGAAATACAGAGGCCCTTTCGGTGGGTCCCTGATGTCAGTGGAGGAATCATTATTTTGCGCATAATAATGAGGCATTTCCTTGCGTGCGGCCGTTGACCCAGTTGTCGGCCTCTCCATGTACAGTCCACTTCAGATGCATGTCGGTCGTTGACCATGTTGACCAGGCTGCGTAGAGAGCACCAGGGCGGTGGACGACGACGAGGCCTAGGAAGGGAACGACACGGAGGCAGGGAAGACTCGGCAGTTGTTTCCCAGCGGAGAATCTGTTGTCTGAGGTTTTATGGTTCGTCTGCCGTCGCCGGAGAATAACAGCAGGTGTGGGTGAGTAGAGGGATGGCTAGGCCAGCGATGTGAGTATGGTGGGGCGGTGAGGCCTACGCGGCAGCAGAGCCGGCCGCGGGGAGGATGGAGCAGGCAGTCCCGCCGGCGCTTGTTTGAGCGTCTGGAGCAGGAAGAGCAGAGATTGAAGAAGCACGACGACCGTTGGATGGCCATCCAACAGTCACTGCTTGTGCGTCAACCTTTTTTTAGGAAAGCCTCAAATCTGTGGAAAATAGCATACAGCCCATCTGCCATTATTTCTAATAATTTATAGCCCATTTGCTAATTATTAAGGTTTTTTTGAGCCCATATTCTTTTTGTTAGCATTACAGCCCATATTGTGGCCACGGTTAAAAAATTATACAAAATTTTGCATATTTCAGTGCGGTCCGAATTGTTTTTAATCCCGAAATTTCGACTCGCATTCACACTGATTTTAAAAATAAATGTATATCAACATAAAATCCAACAAATTCTCCATGCATAAAAATTAATGTAATTTAAAATCTCGAAATGAAAAAAAAGATATTTGAAACTAATTGCCAGTTTGATGTGTTTTAAAAATGTACAACCCATTTCTCATTACTGATGGGCCATTTTCTCGGCCAGCCGAATGAAGGCTCTCCTCGTCTTGAAAGATTTGCAGCCCAACAGGCCTGACAAAGCGACTTACTTGGCAAATCACAAAAAAACTGGGTTGTGACCGTGGACCCAGCTGTCAGCCTCTCCACGTACAGTACTCTTCCGATGGAAGTCGTTCCTTGACAATGTTGACCACGCCGCGCGGAGAGCACCACGGCGGTGGACGACGGCGAGGCCTTGGAAGGGGACGACGCGGAGCCGGGGAAGACGTGGCAGTGGAAGCCCGCGTGGAGAGGGGTACGAGGGTTCACCGGTTCGGCTGCGGATGTGAGGCTGCCGTCGCCGAGAGGCCTGGCCAGCGGTGGGAATAGTAGAAGCGGTGAGGCCTCTCATGGCAACACAACCCGACCCACAGGAGGCAGGAGCATGCGGCACGACCGGGCGCTGCTTTGGTAATGGAGCAAGAAGACCGGAGGTTGAAGAAGCACTCGCCCGTTGGATGGACATCGTCGGTCACTAGAGCTAGAATCGTTCATATTGACTAAGTTGACAAAGCCCTCCGTCCTGTCAACTTAGTAGGCCCTAAGTCAGCCTCCCACCATGGTGGGTCCCAGCTAGTGGGGAGTATTCATTTTACATGCGTAATAAGGAGGCACTTCCGGTGGGTCCGAGTGACAGCTGGGGAGCGTTTTTCACGAAATCGGTGGTCCGTCCGGTGGGTCCCAGCTGTCGAGGGCAACGGTTTTTGTGAAATCGGTGGCCCGTCCGATGGGTCCCAGCAGTCGGGAACGTTTTTCATGAAAATCTGGTGGCCCGTCCGGTGGGTCCCTGCTGTTAGGTGGAGGAATAATTATTTTGCGCGTAATAAGGAGGCACTTCCTTGCGGCTGCCGTGGACCCAGGTGTCAGCCTCTCCACGTATAGTACTCTTCCGATGGAAGTCGGTCGTTGACCACATTGACCACGCCGCGCCGAGAGCACCATGGTGGTGGACGACGGCAAGGCCTAGGAAGGGGACGACACGAAGCTGGGGAAGACGCGACAGTGGATGCCCACGTGGAGAGGAGTACGAGGGTTCACTGGTTCGGCTGCGATGTGAGGCTGCTGTCACCGCAGAATAACAGGGGGAGTGGGTGAGTGGAGGGATGGTCTGGCCAGCGGTGGGAGTAATATGGGGACGGTGAGGCCTCCGCGGGAGCACAGCCGGCCACGGGAGGCAGGAGCATGCGGGACGACCAGCGCTGCTTTGGGCGGCTGGGGCAAGAAGACCAGAGGTTGAAGAAGCACTACGGCCGTTGGATGGACATCGTTGACCACACCGCGCCAAGAGCACCAGGGCGGTGGACGACGGCGAGGCCTACAAAGGGAACGACAAGGAGCCGGGGAAGACACGGCAGTGGCTGCCCACACGGTGGAGACTACGAGGGTTGACTGGTTCGGCTGCCGTCACTGGAAAATAACAGGAGGTGTGGGTGAGTAGAGGGATAGACAGGCCAGGGATGCGAGTATGATGGGGCCGTGAGGCCTGCCCGATAGCACTGTCGGCCATGGGAGGCGGGAGCAGGCGGTTCCGAAGGCTCTGGTTTGGGCGGTGGGGCGGGAAGATCGAGAGCTGAAGAAGACGATTGCCGTTAGATTGACATCTAACGATCGGACGCTAGTAGAGTCGATTGTTGACTAAGTTTCTTTTTGAGAAACCTTGTGTACGCATGAACTTAGTAGGCCCACAAGTCAGCCTCCAAATCTGTGGCGAGACAACATAAAGCCCATTTGCTATTTTTATAATTTGCAGCCCATTTGCTAATTCTTAAGTAATTTATTACAGCCCATTTTCTGCCGGGACCACGGTCAAAAGTTCAACCTTATTTTGCATATTTGGTGGAGTCCGAACTATTGATCGAAATGATAAACATTTTTAAGAACTTATTGATTTGCCAAAAAAATGATTTTGTTTTTGTAAGCAAATAAGACGTGGGACAATTGAGTTGGTTTAAGGGAAAACCAGTGGTAAAAGAATCAGCGTTGGGTGGGAAAAAACAACAAAATAAGGATGTAAATATGAAAGAGGAATTTTATGTGTTTTCAATATAATGATACGTGTATATGAACTAGTAAAACTATAGGTAGAGATTAGAAAATCGATGTAGGACATGCGTTTCAAGAGGAAAATAGAACTGGGCTGTGTGTTTGATTTAGTAAAAAAACTGCCTGCGGATGTTGTAAGACAAAATATAACTAATCTTTGGCGGGCGAGGCTAATAGATACCTGCTGGATCTTTGTGCCCGTTGTCATCATGGGCTGGGCTGTTAAAAACAAAACCAACCTGGGCAGTCTACAGCCAGTTGAAACTTGCTCGACCTGAAAAAACAATATCGTGCTCAATAAACAAGAGAATTCTGCAAGTACGGTCGATAAGCGGGATGCAGCATGGATATTGTTTTTATCGTGATAATAAGTGCATGCACTTGTTTGGAAAAAATTGGAGAACTGGGAATTCGAACGGCGGGTGCTTATGCTAACCATCAAATAAAAATCAGGTGCCTGAAAATTCGTTTCGAAACAAATTATTCTGCTTTATATCCACGTCGACCCTCGGCATGATGGTTGGAAGCAAATGCAAGTTCATACCAAAAGATCGTTAACAACAATACCAACTTGTGGACGACAAGGTAGTACAACTACCAATACCAAACTAACTTATAATCTTTTTACTCCTGGCCCTAGTGTTAAATGCGGTAGAAAATCTTGCGAGAGGACCAGCTCCGCTCCTTCTCTTGCTCCAGGTCCCGAGGTGGTACTGGTGCATCACCCATTGGTCCTCTGCTGGTCGAAGTTCTTGTTGGTGTGCAGCACGGAACCTTTTTGCTGTCTGCTGCGGCCGTTGACCATCACCGGCAAGGTATTGCCGGTCTTGTGCCACATCGCGTGCATGCCACACTCGATTGTATCTTGCGGCGCCGTCCATGTGCCCCTTTGAGCATACTGAATTGCCTTTGGAAGAAATGCTTCCTTAGGCCACTCGATGTGATACTGCAGTATTGTGGAATACAGGTTTTAGTGTACCTAGTTGGCATTTTCATAACATCTTTGGCATGTTGCAGTCACTTGTTTCACTTTTTATTAACTGTCAAATTGTAATTGCTTCACCAGGTCTGCGTCTAAAAAGAAAAATAGAGCTATAAACAAAGGAATATGTTTGTGCAAGTAGACGGCCGATCGGTGTCTTACCTGGAAGTATCTCAGGTTGGGTGTAGCATATGTCGTGCTTTCGTCGATGGTTGGTATGAACAAATCGATGAGAGACTGAAATCTCACGCTGTTAGCACTCACTTTGGCCTCAAGGTGCTCGATCAGCTCTGATCCGTGGGATCGAACTTGACGCCACCGCAGCACCGCCAATCCTTCTTCGACTTGCATCGGTAATTCCAGTTATATGGTACTCAATGTATGATCAATCGAATGTTTTAAGTGAATGATGAAAGATTCCGACAGATAAGTGGTACTCCAAATCTGATGTCCAGAATACCTGAACACGCCGCCGGAATTCTTGTGTCACCTCATGCGCAGCGTGTTGTCACGTCAATTCAATGTGTGGACATGATGAATAATTTGACTGACGTATACTAGTACTGCTACTGTACTACTTACTAGTCGTATTTAGTGTCACAATTTATACATAGGTTTAACTAACAAGTACGCACTTGAAGCCTAACTGATATATATATATATATATATATATATATATATATATATATATATATATATATATATATATATATATATATATATATATATATATATATATATATATATATATATATATATATATATGGCTTCGCACAACATCTCCATCATCATTATCGGTACATCCTCGCAGGTGAGTTAGGATGCACTTGATCCCAGGAAGGTATCTATCCTTCAAACCAGAGGAGTGCTTCAAACTAACAACAGTACATAATATCCAACAAAAGAGGGTCGTGCTACAGCAGCTGAATGCATGGCTCAGTCTAGATATCAACACGAATCAAGTTGTGCATATTTGCTGTTGGCATGAACCACATCGCCGCATGTCGGGTTTGCAAAAGCCATCCATCGCATGGAAGTTTGATGCCTTTCACACACTGAAGATTATCTAGAAACAAGCTGTGTCGACGAATCTCTGGATATGGTGATTCATGAAACCCATGGTATGATGTGTAAACATAGCCCCCCCCCCTCGCGAATGGAAGTTGCATAGCACAGTAATCATCGCCCGTGATATGATCGATGATTGGTTGGATGATCGGATAATTGAGCCCGAGGAACAAGGAGTGGTTGCCGAGGCTGTAAACCCGCCTCCAGTTGAATACGCCTGGCCCAACGGAGCTGGGATCTTTCTCAAACACGAAGCAGCCATTGCCATCAATGTCACGAACGCCCCACGCATTGTACTGCATGTGGTTTGATGTAATGGTTTGGTCAATTTGGTACATGCGAATGAGCATCAAATGACCGCCGTCAGCTGAACAAGTGATAAACCACCACCCATCGGCTGGTATGATTCCAGGTCCTGGAATCATGAAGGCCAGCGCATTTGTGTCTACTGCAACAATTCAAATTGGAGACCAAAAGGACAAAAATAAACAATCATGTTCATAGTATGTGTGGAATTAAGATTATTATAACAGTGACACATATCATCGACAGAGAATTGCAATGCTGTGGTCATAATCATACCCCAAGTTAAAAAAAATAAGCCAATGGCTTTCATATTCTAGCAGTATGTCATGGTTCAAACATCATGTAACAATGAGAGGAAAACAGCTATGACAACGCCTACTCATATTCTACCATAGCACTTACTACTACTGTTCTCATATCAACTCTAAGCAATAACATGCGTTGTTATAAAAATCTTGTAAGAGAGTAACATATAGCAATCATGATGTTATGCTCATAATATGTATTCTAACAATCATTAGATGCCAATTGTTCTCATATCAGCTCTAACAATAACATGTGTGGTCATAAAAATCTAGGAAATGAGAGGAACATATAGCAATGATGTGGTTATAGACATGCTATGCATTCTAAATTTGTAACAAATGAACAGGCAGTCGTATTCATAAGGTAAAGATGAGATGAGATAGAACAATTACACGAAGATAGATTCCACCAGTATAGGCAACCATCTGTGCGTCGACCGCGTAAACGATGCCATCATGCACTATAGCATCAGACAGAAATGTTGCCTCAATAGGATTGATGATGAGCCATAACCATGTATGGCGAACGGATTCCAGATAGACTAATCCCATGTTGAACAAGGCAATGAGCTTGTAACCCATGTAGTCTTCTGATGGTGTGGGCACTTCGGAGATTACAACTTTTTGCGTAGTAGGCAGGAGTGTTCGGCGGGCCGCGAGGCTCGATGGCGGCAGGGTGATCTCTCGCTGGGTGTAGATATCCACGAGACGCCACGGACTACCGGTGTGGTGGATGAGGACGATCCAGTTGGCCTTCATGCCCGCCCAGTAGTGGCCGCACATGAAGGACAGGTGGACGGGTAGTGGTAGCATGTCGAGGGGCACCACGGCAACCTCCGTAGAATCGTCAAGTCGGTGTCTGGGCCACCTGCGAGGATCGGGCATCAGCAAGTAGGGTGCCTTGAAAAGAGCCGGCCGGTTGCAGACGAGTGGACGGTACAAAGACACCGAGCATGCGGCCAGACAGACGGTGCTGAGTAGGTCCATACGACTACAGATCTGCTCCAAGAGAACATCGGGGAGGGAATTCCAATCGCGGCTCTGCATGTCAGTCGGTTCTGCCATTGGGGTTTTCGGTGCCTGCGAGCCAGCGGGGAAGTGGATTCGGGCAGGCGAGCGAAGAAGCCTCTCCTCGTGTGGCCGAGCAGTGAGCGGGGGGATATGGTACGCGTGAGCTACCAAGGAAGATGGCGAGGAGGCGAGCAATGGCGCGGGGTAAATGGTGTGCGGCCGACGATGGGGAAGAGAGGAGGAAGAAGAAGGAGGAGGAAGAAGAGGGAAGGCGGGAAGAAAGTGCATTCAATCTCAATTCTACTAGTACTACTACCAGGATATACCGTCCTTTGGAGTGTAAATAGTTACACCGATGACATGTGGGTCTACCACAACAGGGCCCATATGTCAGTTAATGGAGGACAGAGGTGCGTAGGCGTATTTGCGGAAGCGTGCTCTACTGGCAAACATGATGGCAGGTCTTGGGTAAGGCTGATTTAGTAACACCAACACGCTGGTTCAGCTTATTAATTACGTGTCCCATCTGCTGCAGCGTGTATTGTCACTTCACTACGAAGACTAGTTGAATAGTTCTCTCTGACCGAGATGGGGAATAATGGATCGCGAGGACTTCCTTTCTACAGTATCCCTATGCCTCTACGCTCACTTCACTCATTTTGCTCTGTACCTAGTCACTTGTTGAAATCTGTAGAAAGACAAATACTCCGTATTTGGGAACAGAGGGAGGCTTTTACTCCATACTATTTGGGAACAGAGGGAGTATCACCATATGGAGGGAACAGAGGAACTTGAAATATGAACATGTCAATGGGAGGGAGTAAGCCCCATGCATACATGCATGCATGCAACATGCAACACTCGCACTTACACATGGACGCGCGCAACACTCACGCACCCATGCGGCACACAGCACAAGACGCAACACACACGCTCACGCTCAAGTGCTCAACCTACTCCCTACGTCCGTGAAAGAATGTACATTTAGAGATTTACACATTGACCAGGGCATAATTAACGCCCAAAAGTAGCAGACTTATGTGTGCATGCGACCATTGAGATAAGAAGATTAAATGAAGGCCGTTGCATGCTGTAATTAAGGATAGACATGTAGCCTATACCTACAGCACAAGTTGGTGCATTAGTCAATCAATATCGATTTAGATTAAAGGCTAAATGCATTGGAAGTGTAGATGTACATCATGTACTACACTCTTTGTTTTATAGCCGATGTACACTCTTTGTTGGAAGACCGATGGAGGACACGTGCATGCACTCACATACACAGCCAGGGCAGTTCGCGCGCAAGGGTTGGACTCGTGTCGCGCCTGCATAAAGTTTTGTTTAACTGATTTCTTTGCTCTGCCAAATGACAGGTGGGACCCAGAAACCAGGTGACAATTTAACCAGTCAACAAAGTGCCACGTCGACTATGTGGCCGGTCAGTAGGGTGCAATACGGTGCTCTATGATGAGCTAGTGATCGTATAATCGCCACAAAACTATATATAGTGACCGTAAAGAGCGTATTGTTACATGCGTTGACCGCCAGTATATTTTTCTCGTTTCAAATTAAGCCATAGTATTAATTGGAAAGGACGCAGTATGGACTACTACTACTAGTACTAGTACTGCTTTGATGTGTCCCGTCAACTCGCCGAACAAGGAGAAGCTTGCTTACTATGCCTCTCCCTCGCCCATGCGCGCGGTGGTTCGCAGGACGAGGAGAGGGTTTTGACTACGGCGCCCTCTCCCTCTCCCTCGCTCTCGCCCTCGCCCTCGCGGTGGACGTGCAACAGTTCAATCGGTGTCAGATTGCCAGAAGCATATTGTACTGTAGTATCATCATTGTTGGACCTTCCGAAGAGGCGAAGAGTCAAGTGAAAGGTTCACATGAGTACGTACTGTTGAACCTCCCGAAGAGGCAAAGAGCCAAGCGCAAGGTTTTATAGGAGTTGTCGTCCTAGTAGGAGTGTACTACAACTATAGCTAACGATGCTACTGTATGATGCCGCCACGTCACGTATATCCAAAGTTGTGCCACTTTTTTTTTCTCAAAGAGCATGTTGGAGCCAGTGCAACAACCACACAAGTTGCACGTACACATAACACATTTACTAGTAGTAAATTCTAAAGGACAAATGCCAGTATGCCACACAAGTTCATCTCCAATTCATGTGATAAATTTGTGCACGACTAGTCTACATATATTCACAGCGCTACCGTTCACAATTACCGTACTCCACTTAGACGTTATAGATGGGCTACATGTCCTCCTCCGGTTCCAGTCCAGTGTTCTTCATGGATGGCACGATCCATAGTGGTGGGCAACGAAATCATTGTCACAGCTTTCTAGTCCGGTTCCACGATGGAGACTCATCCAAGCTGAAGCGGCATAAATCAGGGATAGCGTGTCCCAAAGATGTCGTTCATCCGGCGGTGCGCATCAAGACACAACCATGCTTCATGAACGGCTGGCCTTCCATGTCGTGCACGGAAGGTGGCATCCGCTTCACAATGGGGTAGATGTCCCCGATGAAAAGCGGGTACTCTCCAAGAGTGTTCCTAGGCACCCACGTAGCATCACGGGGGTCGAACTCGGCGCCGTTCATCTGGTACACGCGACATCCCAGATCTGGACACATGGTGGCGTACATAGTCAAGGTCCATGCATAATAATGTTGTGCTCAAATATGGCGGTCGAGTGTCTGTGCAGCAAATAGTACTCTCGGTATAGAGGAAGTAAAATAATCGGCTTATTATATATAGCCACTCTTGGCTACATGGATGAGATAGTAAGACATGGAAAAACAAAAATGGTGGCAGCTAGTGGGTTCAAGTCTTCAAGGGCCTAGCTAGCTATACATGTCCTCCAAAGTAAAAAAGTACTCCTACTAGTACTACAAAGTATACTACTAGTACAACAATGAAAGTGAAGGCGAGAGGGTTAAAAATGGAATACCTGGGTAGATGGTGACGGTCCAATCATGGTAGATTGTGTGACCATGTTGCACATCAGTGGTACCATGGGTAACAACTGCTAAGATAGTTGATCCCAATATGCCAAAGTCAGCTACAAGGTTCCAGGTTAGACCGAATCGCGGATGCAAATGCACATCCAGGATCGGCGATCTTATTTTGATCGGGGGATGACTGGTCCCTGCAAAATAATGGAGTACCGTTAGGGACGCAAATGATGGTTTGTGCATTCCGTTTGTAATCTCCCGTACCGTAGGATGGCAACCAGATGAAACAAGTCCCCTGGCTTGTCACCGCGAAGATGCGGCCTAGATGGCGCACGGCGTTTTTGAACGTGTAGGGGTACAAATCTGCCGCCGCCAACATGCGCCAGCCTCTGCCGTTACTGCCTCTTGCATTGATAGCAATCCTTATGTTGAACACTGCGATGAGATAGTAATCGTCGTAGCCGCGTTGCTTTGTCGGCGGGTACACAATTGCTATCTTCTTCAATCCCATGTAGGCATCATCATACGTATTCTTGCCCAGCCAGTCCGGAAGGCCGATCCCTATGGTGGAGAAGGGGTCTAGCAGAACGGCCGCACTGTTGTGGAGGTATACAAGCCAATCTTCATTGGCACCGACCCAGACCTATATATAAGACGGTGGGCAGTGGAGAAATTACGAGATGGAAATGGAATAACGAAGTACTACATGATCAAACTCCATTATTGACCTGCTCATCGGACAAAATATGACTACCTCTCAACGTCGGCAACTATAGCGGAGTCAATGTGCAACCATGGCCAGGGAGCGGTGGACTGTTCGAAGGATTGTCCGATGGAAGAACCTTCTCCCCGAGGACGCATGGAAGACCAACAAGCATGGCCTTTTCCCAAGCCTGTTTAAGCAGTGTCTTGAAAAAGTTGGTGCAGGAAGCACCGAGTCTTGCGGCGGTGAGGACGTTGGAGCGGCGTGCGATTTCTCCCAGAGGATCGTCGTCCAAGGTCTCCCAGCCCCGACGAGGAGGAGAACCACCTGGCGAATCCATGGGAGCAGCGACGAACTGCCTTCTCTTGGGGAGGGGAACTGGCGAGGAGGAGATAAGAGCGTAGTAACCACAGGGCCTCGTCCCTTCCAACTATAGATTGTTCCTCGGCAAAGGGGTGAGGCTATTATTTACTACTAGTACTAGCATTATGGAACATTATGGGATTGCATTATACTTGTAAATAATAGCACTAGTAAGAAATTTTGGCACTAGGTAGTAGTTTTTGGCGTGGATTAAGAAATTTTGGGTATGTTTTTGCCATTTTTGTACACGCCAACTAGTGTCAAAAACGTCTTATATTATGTGATTTGAGAGTACGTACTTGCGTCTTGTAGCAGTACTAGTACTACTTTTCTCAACTAGTAGTGCGATGTCTTGTACTTCTAGTCTAGTCTAGTATAGTGCACCAGTTTTGAACTCTTGAATCTCGGGGCCAAGGAACTACAGGTTGGAAGTGGAGGTACTACTTTTCTCTAGAACCATCGCTGTACTATCAATGCAGGGAAGTACACTGCGTAGTGGCCTAGTGGGTACTCTCGGTGCTCTATTCAGCCGATGCTCTCACGTAGCTGGCCTACTCAGCCGCTCCTCTCACGCACACACTAGCAGCCTGTTTATCGACGATGGTTCTTTGCGGGGCGTAACATTTGAGTTATTTGATACAGCGAGACTAGGCTTTTCGCTTCCATTTGTGGAGGTGTAATGGATCTCGTCGAACTTTGTTAGTAGTTCCTTCTTTATGAATGAGATGAAGCAAAGCTTTTGCCTCCGTTTCAAAAAAACACGTCAAGAGGAATTTCTTTTATAGTAGAGCCGATAATGGAGTGAAGTCCATGCGTGCAACGCCACAAGCTACAGAGTAGTAGTAGAGCACTTTACGTACAAAGCCATATTGCACAGTTCCCATTGCCCCGCCAGGCTTTTCCGACTCCTCGGGCTTAATTGGGAGGCGCTAGTTTAAATATGCTACTAGCTGATGAGGAAGCTGCAAGCGAGGTGCGGCTAGGGAGAGCACGCGAGCCACGGGATGCTGGGAAGGAAAACCCGTTCACATGGCTAGGCTGTCCAGTGCACCCAGATTGTGGGGCCGCACGTCCGTTTGACTTCAAAACTCAAACTACCCGTGTAAAATATTGGCTCTCAGCGAAGTGTAGTAGTACTATTAAAAAAAAAAGCCGCCGTGCGTTCGGCCGGGATCGAACCCACAAAATGAGGTATACACTCCAGCGACCACTAGTAGTACTCGTTGGAGTACAACGCAACCTAGAATCGCCTTTTGTCGCTAGTAGTACGTACATTGTTCCTTACAAGAAACCCCTAAGAGCATGGTTAATAGTATAGCCAGCTGCTTGCTATAAGCCAGTGCCATGTCATCTACAGCCCATCCTATAGCCAACATGTACAATAATAGATCAAAAGAGTGTACTACTTTTTTATTATGTGGCCCACTTCTCATTCTCACAAAGTGCCTAGGAGCACGTGCTAGAGCTGGCTCTTCACGAAGAGCCCGCTTACCTTCTCTCTCCTCTTCACTTTCCTCCAACTAAGCAGAAATATACTAGTTTATTTCTTATAGCCCGCTAACTCAGCTCTATTGTACTTGCTCTAATAATGCAAGAAACCACTAAAATGCCAAGAAACTACTACCACTTGCATATGTGGCAGACTTAAGATAAGACTACCTTATCAACCATTGTACATGCTCTTACCAACAAAAATCCTCGAGTGACTTCCTACCTCCGGCCCGTCGACCTAGTCATCCTCGGCCATGGGACGCAGCTACCGCCGCCGGCAGAAGGCGAGGTCAAAACCGCCAGCGGTGCGGAGCCCATGTTGCGGCAGCCCGGATGCCAGCTCCGCCCGGCTTCATGACCGCTAGCTAGCCAAGATAGCTCGTCCAGCTGCTTGTGCGCAAGGTTTGCTAGCTAGATTAGCACGGCAGCAGCAGCTTGCTTCAAGGCTGCATCGTGCTAAAACCAGCCATCTGCTCGGCGAAGGCCAGCGGCGGCTTGCTCGCTCGTGAGTCACGCTCGGGCCAGCCTGCCAACCTCGCGGAGGCCAGTAGCGGCGTCCGGCCCGTCCGGCGGAGCGGCGGCCAACTCGCTCATCACCGGCACCACCGACGAACACGCATCAGTACTGTTTGAAGTAATGTTCAGGAAAAATAATGATTTGAGGGGGAATAACAGGATAGAAGGTCAGATGTGGGTCCCTCGTGTCAACGGTTAAACAAAATGTGTTGGTTTAAGCTGCCTCATCAGCACGGACGTGTGGGCCAACCCTGTCATAAATGGGTTTAAACGAACCTAATCGGTAGGAGTACTAGGTAGTTTTTGGCGTGGATTAAGAAATTTTGGGTATGTTTTTGCTATTTTTTGTACAATAGATTCTTCCTAGGGCTGGTTGGAAGTGGTAGTTTTTTGTTAAATACTCTACATATTGTAAGTAGGAGTGAAAGTTAAGCTTTGGAAGCCAATAAGCAAGGCTAGTTACATAGTGCATATGTATACATGATTGAAAGTAAATATCAACCATGAGTGACTAATATCTTGATGGAAAACTTGAAACTATGGAATACTAGGAAAAAATGAATGGTACTAGCAATGTTGATGTCCGTTGCAATGAATCATAATTAGAATAATACTTATTCACAAACTTGGTACAAAACGCTCTAATTTTGATATACATATGTCATTAGAGATATATTATGTTTCAATTAGAATATATTCCTTGGGCTGTTTTGGTGAGGCCAGGGAGGGATGTGGTTGGTTTTAAGATACTAATTATGGGTTTTTCTGCAAATTGGTAGACAAGTGGGATGTTGGTGAGAAAAGGCAACAACTTACCTCACAATCGTTAGATGTAGATCTAATGGTCGAAGCGACGGATGGCGGACACACCAAAGATCACCAACTTAGTCTTGTGTAGGAGTACTAGCAAGATCCGTGCATTGCACGGAACATCAAGATGCATTTTTTTATAAAACACTTGTTGTGATTGACCCTTGCGGGAGTAATCCCATGTGTAAAAACTAATGATATCTCAAGAAATATGAGATAAGGTGAAGAGGAGTGGGGTGTGGTGGTGGTTGGTGGTCGGACTGAGCGGAGGCATGGGGATTGACGACGCCGGCAGCGGCCACCAGGCCAGTTTGTTCCAGAGGCTTCCTTTCTTAATTGCTCAACAATGAGGTTTGTTGGAGATAAGGATGAACGAGGGAAGGCCTTGTCTGCAAATGTGGAGAGGGGTGCGGGTATCTTTTAGTTTAATTTCCATCCGTCAGATATAGATCGGACGGTCTATATTGCACGATGGCACACGTACCATCATCACCAGCTCAGTTTTTTATAAGAGAAGAAATATAAGTATGGAGATACAAACGTATTGTCACGCCCAATATGCGACCCTATCCAAAAGCAACTCGAAGGTCCCACCAAGGATAGACCCGCATATTGAAACGCTTTTGCAAGGTGGATATCATTACATCAACATTACATAATACATAGGGATACATACATAAGGCACAAATGCCACAAGAATACATCAACATCATATACAAGAACAACATCCGACTACGGATGAAACATAAACAAAAGCTCAAACGACATCCACCACTGCTAGCCCAGGCTGCCGACACTGGAACCTATCCCCGATCGAAGAAGAAGCGGAAGAAGAACTCCAAAATGAAACATCGCTCTCACGTCAAGAGCATCGCAATCTGTACCTGCAATCGGGGTGTAGTAATCTGTGAGCCACGAGGACTCAGCAATCCCATTACCATGGGTATCAAGACTAGCAAAGCTTAAAGGGAAAGGAAGGGGTAAAGTGGTGAGGTTGCAGCAGCGACTAAGCATATATGGTGGCTAACATACGCAAATGAGAGCGAGAAGAGGAACAAAGGAACGGTCGTCAACTAGTAATGATCAAGAAGTGATCCTGAACTCCTACCTCGTCCGACATAACCCATAAACCGTGTTCTCCTCTCGATCAACCCGAAAAGAGACACTCACGGTTACACACACGGTTGGTGTATTTTAATTGAGATCAACTTCGGTTTTCTACAACCGACATTAACAAATTCCCATCTGCCACATAACTTGCGGGCACGGCTTTCGAAAGTTCAAAACCTGCAGGGTGTCCCAACAAGCCCATGATAAGCTCTCGCGATCAACGAAGGAATAGACCTTCTCCCAGGAAGACCCGATCAGTCTCGGAATCCGGCTACAAGACATTTCACAGCAATAAAACAAGACCAGCAAGACCTCCGGCGTGCCGACACCACAGTAGTAGCCAGCGTATCTCTCGTCCCTGAGCCACGACCGGATGAGCAGTCCAGACAACTAAAACCAGCCCTCAAGTTTCCCGAGGTGGCGCTGCAAAGGGCTCTAGTTTGGACCAACACTTAGACAAGCATTGGCCCGGGGGCTAAAATGAAGATGACCCTTGAGGCGCGACTCCCAAGGGAAAAAAGGTAATAGGTGAGGCAAATGGTAAAACCAATGTTGGGCCTTCTTTGGAAAAGTCTTATTCAAAGCGAACTGTCAAGGGGTCCCATAAATCACCCGACCGCGTTAGGGACGCAAAATCCGGGAACATAATACCGATATGACGGAAACTAGGGCGGCAAGAGTGGAACAAAACACCAGGCATAAGGCCGAGCCTTCCACCCTTTACCAAGTATATAGATGCATTAATTAAATAAGATATATTGTGATATCCCAACAAGTAAACATGTTCCAACAAGGAACAACATCTCCATGTTCCAACAAGGAACAAACTTCATCTTCACCTGCAACTAACACGCTATAAGAGAGGCTGAGCAAAGCGGTAACATAGCCAAACAACGGTTTGCTAGGAAGGGTGCAAAAGGTTAGAGGCTGACATGGCAATTGGGATGGCTTGAGCAACAGGTAATAGGTAGCGCAGCATAGCGATAGAACGAAGCAACTAGCATAGCAATGATAGTAGTGAGATCCAGGGTAGCGGTCATCTTGCCTGAAATCCCATAAGGAAGAAATGCGAGTCCATGAAGAAGACGAGCGGAGGAAGCCGAACCAAGCGTGGTCGAGCGAATCCTCACGATCGCAACGTAACAAGAACTAACAAGAAGAAGCACACAACATAGGTAAACACACCACACATGAACAAGATATGATGCACAACAAGCATGATGCATGACAAAGCTAGATGAGGCTACTCATGGCAAGAGATGATGCAAACAAGAGAAACACATCAAAGCAAGTTTAAATGAGGCCGGAAACAACATATAACAATTCCGGTAAGTCCTCATATGCAAATTTCGAAATTGGTTCAGATCTGAATAACGTTATGTTCAAGTTGTTAAACAGCAAGTTAAAATGCACCACGATGATCTACACGAAATTCTAGTCAAGTTACATATAAAGTTCATTAGATTCGGAGCTACGGTCTAGAAGATATGAGCAAAACAAGATAAACATGGCATTGGTGCAAAATGCATATAAACATCAAGCAAACACCTCAAAACAAGGATGCAACATGATAATATGAAACTACATGCAAAATCAATCAAGTTTCATATAGAGCACACTCAAAACGGAGCAACGGTGCAACACATACACCCAATACAAGTCATGACAACAATCTGTCCAAAACAGCAACTAGGCATATTGCAAGCATCAAAACAACATGCTACAGGACCTCAACATGAAAACAAAAGGCATGGGAATGATCTACAGGTAAAGCATTACAAAACATGAGCACTGAGCTATCTCCAGAAATCACTAGAACATGCTCAAAATGACATGGCAAGATTGCAACTAATAACAGTTTCAGACTTTGGCAGAAATAACATCAGGTTGCAATGTTTAGAGCTATGAAACAACATGTTACAGGAACTTAACATGGCAAACAAAGGCATGGCATGAATCTGCTAATTGCATAGATCAAAAGTCCTTTAGTGGCCATAAGCCAAAAAGGATCAGAAAATATAGTAACACCCATGTCAATATCGAAAGTCTCGTTAACAGATTCAGCAACATGGCATGTCAAAAACTGATAACAAGTAGGCATGTTTACAAGCTCAATGCACTCACTACAGAGCCTTATATGAAAAACTAAGCATACATACATCAAGAAGACATGGCATAGAAGAGATACATGGCAAGAACAATAACATAGCATACATGGATCAACCACAACAACCTAGGCAAAATTGAATAACATGTAAACAATCTGCCAGGAAACAGTTGATAGCAAAAGTAGAGCTCGATTGACTCAAGCTATGGCACTCCATAATTGCAAACAAGGGCATGGATGGATAGAGCAAGACATGTTTTACAAACCATCCTTATTGAAGTATCTCAAAATATGTATGGAACTCTCTATAGCATCAAGTAAACATGGCATCAAAATAACAGCAAACAGGGCTGAAATCAGCAACAACAAGACACCTAGTTTGCATGCTTGTGCTAGTCACCACATTGATCACAAAAATACATGGAATATACCCCTGGAAAGAAGACATGGCATATTACAAAACACATGTAGGACTCAAGTCCATAGGATGCACACATCAATCATGGCAAAAATGACAAAAGTGCAAGTTCTGATAAAAATCAGAAACTAACATCACATAGCACTCTTGCAACAGCATTTCGGGCATCAAGATGAGCTCAAATTAAAATGATGCAATGAGATGAAATGATCTACTCTTCGAGGCGAACATTTTGACATATTACACGCGCAAAACGGAGCAACGATGACAGAGATATGATGCAACGAAAATGGAACAAAATTACTGAAGATTTCGGGACTTAGTGGATTTTCAGGAAAAAAAAATCATATGAGCGCAAAATAACTATATCTCGCACGGGCGGGGGAAAAGGCGGGCGCTCACCATGCGGGCCGTGGCCCAAGACGGGGAGGGGCGAGGCAGGCGGGCCGGGGCAGAGATGGGCTTGGGGAGGCCGGTGGCTGGGCCGGCCCATGCAGCGGGAGCGAGGGCGGCTCTCCCGATCCGATCTGGATCGAGACGAGCGGCGGCGGCGCGCGTCGGTGCTCCGAGCCGGCGACTGCGGGGGTCGAGCGGAGGACGGCAGGGAGGCGACTGGGCGGAGGCGCCGGAGGCCGGGGGCGCGGAGGAGATCGGGACGGCGAGGTCCGGCGAGTTGAGGCGGGGCGGCGAAGGGCGCTGGGCCACCGGAGAGCGGAGGGACCAGCGGGCACGCTGCGAGGGCGGCCGGGCGGCGGGCCGAGCCGCGGCGAAGCGGAGCGGAGGCGCGACCGACGACGCGAAACCGGGCGACGCTGGCGAGGCAGACGGCGGCGGGCGGAGTCCGGCGGCTGGCTGGGCCGGGCGCGAGGCGGAGTGGGTGCTCGGCGCTGGCAGGCGGCGGCGCGCGCTGGCTCGGGCGAGCCGCGGAGCCTGGAGGCGGCGGGCGGCGACCCGGCCGGGCGGGCCGGCCGTGGGCCGCAGGGCCGCGACGGCGGGAGAGAGAGAGGGGTGACGGGCGGGCGGCGAGTGGAGGAGGGGGGGCGGCGGCGCTGAGGTGGCGGCCTCCGATTCGTCGGAGCGACGTGGGCGGCGGCGGCTGGACACGTCCGGCGGGTGCGGACGCGTCCGGTGGCTGCGGGAGGAGCTAGACTAGGGTTTGACCGCGAATTTTGGGAGGAGCACATATATAGGTAGAGGGAGCTAGGAGAGTCCAAATGAGGTGCGGTTTTTGCCACGATCGTGATCGAACGACCGAGAGCATGGAGGGAGTTTGCTGGGTTTTGGGCCAGTTAGAAAGGGAGTTGGGCTGCAACAAAGAGGGCTTTTGCGGTTACCCGTTAACTGTTGGAGTACCAAACGACCTCAAATGATCCAAACTTGACAGCGGTCTACGGTGCTATACCAAGGCCGCTTGACAAACCTCGGGGCATTCCGAGACCGTTTAATACCCACACACGAAAAGAGGTAAAAGGGGGCGCCGGGAGACATAGGAGTGCCGGATTGGAAAACGGACAACGGGAAAAATGCTCGGATGCAAGAGACGAACACGTATGCAAAATGAAATGCACATGATGACATGATATTGAATGCAGATGATGACATGGCAAAATGCAACACACAAGCAAATGACATGGCAACGACGGCGAATAACTGGCGGACACCTGGCGCATCGAATCCGGGGCGTTACACGTATTATCGATACTTGCTTCCGTAAACTAGCATCTACATTCTATTCAATGCCTCGACATGTGGGGCCTTAGCACAATGACTTCTCGAGAGAGAGAGAGAGAGAGAGAGAGAGAGAGAGAGAGAGAGAGAGAGAGAGAGAGAGAGAGAGAGAGAGAGAGAGAGAGAGGAAGAGAGGGGGCGAGAGGGGTCGTTTGTGTCCATAAATGGCGTATAGATAGGGAGACAATGCCGATGTTGTCCGAAATTGGCCTATGAACGGAGACGCAAGGGAAGCGAGTCATCGTGTGTGTGATAGGGACATCATGAGAGATCTAGAATAGATGGTGTAGAGAACAATGTGCGAAATCGAGAACGATTATACATTAGGGAGTTATGCAAAGAGTCACGACATATATGCATACAGGGAAGGAGCTGGGGCGGGTCCGCATGTGGGAGAGATAGAAAGAGGAGAGTGGTGCACAAGGAGACAAAGTGTGCTTGCTTGTAGTGGGGGTGGTGTGTGAGGTGAGTGCGCGAGAACCACATACCTAGGGAGATAGACGTTTTGGGGTGACTTTTGTGTGTATGAGAAATATACACTCTACATAGTGCGTGTGCTTGGGTAAGAGAGATAGCGGGAGACCTAGAGAGTGAGGGAAGAGATGTGTGCATGCCCGAGAGACAAAGTGATAGAGACCTATGTTGGGGTTCGGACTTTACAAGAGAGAGGGGTGTTAATGTGCTCGTGTGTTGGCGTTTGGGGGAGAGAACGACTTCTCTATGTGTGTGTGTGTGTGGTGGGGGGGGGGGGTTGACTTCAGATAAAGAGTGAGGTGTCTATATTTGAGGGACTTTAGCGTAATTGAGATATTATGCACTCATGGCTGGTCAATTTGTTTCACAGTTTGTACTATGAGATAACGATACTTTTGAACATGCGTGATATACCTTGATGTACCAGAATTACAAACGTAAGATTGGAATTTTGGAATTCGACTCCATCATTAGCTTTTGTAATTCATTTAAACGGAGGTACATTTTTTAAGCCGGGATTTCGTGATTTCAAATTCATATATCAAACCTAGAGATATACACATACGGGCATGTTCAAACTTTATAATCGTCCACTTTATTCATACACATACACATTTTTGCTTTTGTCATCATATTTAGGATAAACACATTTGGAATTTCATTTGAATTGGACCGTATGATGGTATTTGCTTGTAGTAGCTCAATGATCCATATTTGAATTGAATGGAAAATCTAAGTTTCGAGTTGGAGACACTGATTTTCAAAACTTGCACATTTTTTGCGTGCAAAATAAACAAATTGTCGGCCATGATATCATAGTCGGCCGTACGAGAGCAGAATACTTATAATTTTAGGCGCCAAAAGCTTTCAATCTTCCCGCTCACATCGAAATATCACGCGTCCGAAAGTTTAGCCCTACGATATTCCTGTTTTACCCCTGTCACATGAACGGAAAAGGGCTACTTTGGTAACTCCATTGTTTTCCCCTCTTTGGCCCCAACATTCTTCCCCAGAGCCCCTCCCCTTCCCCTCCCCGACCCCCCAACCACGGCAAGCCGCCGAATCTAGTCCTCCGCCGCAGCGGTGGACCTCACACCTTACCGGATCTACCTTCCGCACCTTGGAACCCCCAACTGCCAACTCACTACCTCACCGGAGCCGCTTCAGCGACTGGCTTGTCCACCGCTCCAGATCTCCTTGACAACCATCATGGTCCACCGCACCGGATCTGCTTAATCGGCACCGTCGTCCACTACAGCGTAGGCCCTTCACTGACTCCCTCGTTCGCCCCTTCGCTGGCCCTTCATACAAGCCCTCGTCCGCCGCAACAGATCCGCCTCACTTAAAGCACTGTACAACGCGCCCGCCGAAGCCTTCGTCCACTGCACCGGACCCGCTCCACGGACGCCATATTCAACTCCACTGGCCCTGCTTTACCGACGCCACAGACTCATCAGGTTATTTCGATTTGTACTCCTTCAGTTTTTCTCTTTATCGTGCAACTGTTCACTTACCACAGATGAGCTTTCTTGTATGTCGACATGCGCCGCAACCGTAGCACCGGAGCCGCTTCAGCGACGGCGACAACCGGCCCAAACTCAACCGCAACACGAGCACCATCGACGATCCTTAGCTATCAAGTATGACAACGATACCCATACGCCACCGAGAATCAGGTACTATTATCCAACGGCCGGCGCCTACGTTCACTTTCCTAGCATAAGCACCGCACCTTTGAATTTCTTCAGGGCATCATTCAGTTTTTCATGAGACACGTTATTCTTCTTGCACCTGTAGGGCCATACTTCTGGCAGTGAACATGTTACATGTGCTAAATTACATACCAGTGCACATATAGTTAATATGCTTTAGTTCTGTTTTGATGCCACCTGTTGGTTCCATCAGACTGCTTAATGTTCTCTATGCTTAATTACACATCAGCAAACTAGCATGTGGTTCCGCTGCTTATTTTTTGTTTTACCCTACATTTTCTGATGCTAGCTATTACATCACTACTCCGAGCCTCTATTCATTACTTGTTTGTGTGTTCTTGATCTTCCCAAGTTGCATGACTAATTTGATGCTTCTATTAATTATGGAGCTGCCAACCCCATCAAGCAAAATATTTGTTCTATTGGGGCTGGCACCTCGAACAAGCATAAAAATAGAGGGAAGCAGATATATTGTCGCGTATGCACACACCCTTCTTTCATTAGTTTAGATGAACCATTGATGATCAATTCGGACCAGTGCATGAGATTAAAATTAATTTTACCTAAATAGATGGTGCAGAATAAACTACAACAACTAGATTGGCAACCACGGGATGCTGACGATATCTTCAAAGAACATTGCAACAGCAGCTAGGCTTCACAGCAACATATGGTAAGCCGGTGTGTTTTAGTACATGTGAAATGTAATGCGAGTGGGCTGCTTTCTTGGCTTGTGCCCTCAACGTGTAATCCTACCGAATTACAAATAGTTCAGTTGTGCCTTTGGTTGTATTGCTTGATTCAATGCTTATTTGTTGTTATGCTATACCTGAGTTGGCCAATATGTAAGCGATTACTGCTGTACTATCGTAAAGAAATGCATGCCTATTTCATTTGAGTCCTTAACTTTTCCTCTCAACTTCATCACAAGACTGTCTTTGTAGTTTATATGAGGCCACACTGTTAAGTGCTTTCTCAGATTATTTCAACTGCTTAGATGCCTTGGCAACTTAAATATAGCGGTTGTACACTCCCTTTCAACTAGGGATGTCAACTGGGTCCCGTTTAATCACGATTAAAGTCCACTAGTGGTATGATAGTTCAAAAGAGTTTTTGTTTTTTGAGGAAAATGAACTAGGGAGGTAGCAAAAACTAACTAGATGGGACTGGTGGATGTCATGTATTTGCCACTTACATCCCTAGTTTCATCTTACCATTTTAATTTCTTTTCAGTTGATGCTGCTTCGAACCATTTAAATATTGTTTGCCATGCTCGGCAATAATTCGTCCGTCGTTTACCATGTAAGCTTACTGCCTGGATCATACGATAACTATCTCTTACTAATGTCCAGCGAAAACCTTTCAGGATGTCGTTCACACTAGGACACAATCTACAACCCCAGAATCTATTTGTGGAAGCAGTGCGCCATCCATGTTACCAGATGGTAGCAGTTCAGAGGCAACACTTTGCGGAGAGCGATCTGAGCACGATATTATAGTGCTTGAGGCTCTACTAGAGGCAGAAAGAGATGGTGTGGCTGCCATGAATGAGGTAATCTTTATCTTGAGGCTGGAAATTACGGAATTAGCGGCACACATTATGCAAGCAACCCAAGAATTGGAGGAAGTAAGAATGTTGCATTTGAAGACAGAGGAGGTCCTGCTGTTTCTGCTATCTGAAGCCCAAGGTAATCCCGGTTCTTATTTAGATACTAGTTGAAATTGTCATTAGATTATTGTACTTGCATGTTATGTCATGTCTCTGAATGGATTATGTTGCAAGACCCCCTATGTTGTCCATGTGTTGTAATGATCCGAATTTTTTTAGGCGAGGTAATCCTCAGTACTTGCATGATTGACATAAGGTGAACTATTTTTCGTGTGAGCATATTGTATTGGATGAAATAACTGTTTGACTCAGAGTGTATCCAACCTACTGAATTCAAAGATCATGGCATTTCTAAATCATAATCATATATAAAGGTGGAATATATCTTTGTTGTGGTTTTGAAGAAATAAATAACAAAACGTATAATTATCTGTGGATATTCGTAATCGAATACAAATTGGATTTGGATTTAGTTTGCCAGGTCCCAGGGCAAATGTGAATGCTAATTCTCCCAAGTTTTGAACGACGCGGCTAAACACCCACTATAATTTGTGGGCTGCCCGAAGCAAGTGTTTGCGAGATGGAAATTACTATCTACCCCTGACACTTGACATCCTTATCGACCGGATTTACACTGCTGTCGATAGGGGTAGACTAGTAACTTCAATCAGATGTGACACGACGGCCTCTGAGCCCATTCAGACACGGTGGGCGCCAAACATGGGCGGCAAAACACATTTGATTCAAGCTCGTCCGAAAGACATGTGTCTCTTCCTCCATTTCCCCATTCATACACGGTGGGCGGCAAAACAAACTCTCCTCGTCCGAAATCGATGTAGGCTAATATTTTAAATAGGGGCAGATGTGTAACTTCCATCAGACGTGACACAACCGCCCTACCTGTCAGCCTCGTTCATACACCATGGGCGCCAACCGTGGGCGGCAAAACACCCTCTCCTCGCCCGAAATAGTTACCGGCAAATATTTGGGAGATGCGAGATTACCGTCCTATCCCCAACCGACGCGATGTCCAAAATTTTAAACGGGGGATAAGTTCGTAACTTTCCCCCATTTCAGAGAAGCGCGTCCCAAAGTTTGAGATCCCCTTCCCCTCCATTTCCCCATTCATACACCGTCGACGGCACGACAACCTCCGCACTGCTGCCAGCCTCCTCCGTCCGCCACCCCATCCTCCACCTTGCCGGAGCCGCTACCCCTACCCCGTCGTCCACTGCAAGAGATGGATGTCTCTCATCCACGGCTCTGGACCAGAATCCTTTCATCGCCTCCTCTCGCTTCATCGGCGCCGTCGTCCACCTTGCCGTTGCCGCTCCTACGACCGCCTCGTCCACGGCAGCAGGATATATCCCTCGACCCGGCCGTCTGCCGTCTAAAGTCTTCTTCCCCACCGCCGACAGCCATCTCACCCGCAGCACCCTCAACGTATCAGCATAGGCCTACACGGCATCGCAAGAGAGGTGGTACTCTTCCATATGTGCTTAAGTTATTGATCTCAAATCGTAGTGGCTAGTTGAAAGAAAACATTGGTTGCGAAGTAGCTTTGTCTGGTTTGCACCTTCAGATCCGCCATGGCACGGGCACTATTCTCGTAAAGCTTATGGTTTCCCCCCTTTATATTCACTACCATCATCGTAGGTGCTTCGTGTCGGGCTTGCACTGCTCCTCAAGACCTCAACCCAAAGCTTACGTGTTGAAATACAAATCTGATATGATGCTCATATCACTAAAACAGAGAACATTTAATTGGTCACCTAATGTTCCTATATTCGTTTCAAAAAGCATGTGCGCCACCCACTGGTCCAGCTAGTTCCACTTTCCTGATTTTTCTCTTGATGCTTTTGGTTTTCCCCTTTTATCTACTCTACTATGATCTGCGGAGGTGCTTTCTGTCGTACTAGCATTACTCCACCCTTCAAGCTAAACAACACAACACTCAGAATTCGAAAGCTTAGTTGTTCAAATATGATTGTGATATGATACCGATATTAGTTAACCGACACATTTAATTGGTTAGCTAAAGGTCCCACTTGAGTTTCCAAATGCATGTCGCGACATATAGAGAGACAACATAATTGCATTTCTTTGTCACTTGTTGATCGTACTTTCTTGTCCATACCAAATCTTAGTTGTTATTTCAAAGCAAACATCGGTTGTTAACTACCCTTTGCGCGGTTTGCAGCTTCAGATCTGCCATCCCACTGCCACGGTCAACACTGTACTCATCATGCTTATGTTTTCCCCATTTTATGATGACCACAATCAGCCTACGTGGTTCATGTCATAATAGCACTGCTCCACCCATCGAGCTAAACAAGCTTAGTTGTACAAATTCATATCTGATATTAGTAAAACTGAGAGATGTTTAATTGGTTAGCTAAATGTTCCTACTTTAGTTTCGAAATGCATGTGAGCCACATATGGAGAGACCGGAAAGAATAGTATTTCTCTATGCGCTCTGGTTCATCATGGGTGGCCAACCGACATTGTATTGAAAGACTTGTAATATCTTCAATCTGCTTGCTCTTCTGCTCTTCTTTAAGATGATACTCTTCTCTTGCGGTCGATCGCCGTGTCGAGTTGTTCTCCTTAGTATATTTTGAATCACGGTCAGTCGACTTGTTCTTCTTTACTATATGTTGAAGCTATCATCTGCGAAGTGTCATCACTTTTGAGCTCGATATTTTGAGTAGTAGGCCACATTATATTAATGCACACAACAAATTACAGCATGCATGGCATCTTTTAAAAGAATTGCAGAGATAGCACAAAGGGATTTACAGGAGGCGGTATTGATTAGAATCACTACGCATTACAAAGAAAATCTCACTTGTTTTTATGTTTTCATGCATGTCGATATTGAACATTATCAAAATGAATATGAGAATGGGCGCATCCGAGAGGAATATTGCGGAATGATCCATGGCTAACAAACTTGGCATGGTGGAGGATGGCCTATCTTATTCACCCATCAAGGTGCTTGCTCTAACTTTGCAAAGTTGTATTGGTCGCACATATTTTGCATCTGACCTCTTGCATTACTTCTACTTTGTTACATCATCTGCTTAGTTTAAGCATCATATTTTAGTATATGCCATACCTATCCATTTTCTGTACCTATTCCATGTGTCGTCACACTATGTTTTTCCAGTCAAATGTTGTTCTTTCGTAATAGATGTCCAAAAGGAAGAGGGTGAGTGCAGATCCTCAAGGAGTACAAACTAGGTATTTGGAAAAGGTAGTGATACCTATTAAATCAGATAGATCAGCAGCCACAGAAAACACAGGCCCAACTGTACCACACTTTACCCCTACTCCAGTGGCCAAACCCCTATTAGAACTGTTGGGAGCCCAGTGTCAGGTACTTTCTATGATATCAATTCAAAATTTGAACTCCTAAATTTCCTCTTGTGCCTTACCTTCTCTCTTGTATGAAAACTAATTTCAGATGAATCTCCTTGCTCAAAGGATCATACAATCTCAAAATAATAATGGGCTCTGCATTGCTCTTGTCAGTACCTCTGTAACACCCTGGATGTAAACTTCCCTTTTTGGGCAATATATCAATTTGACCTCATCCAATTCTTGTGGGTTCTTGTCATGCTTGGCCTCTTGTTGTTTTGGTCATGTGGGTTTTCTTTTTCTTTGTTTGCTCCTTTTGCCTTATTGCATTTGTGCCTCTTGTCATCTTGCATTTTCCCTTCTTGTCATGTGATTGTGGTGTTCTCTTCTTGTGGTTGTGGTTGTGGTTGTGGTTGCATGTGTCATTCCTATTGGCATTTCCATCTCCTCCTTCCCTCTACTTCTTTCTCTTTCAATGCCATATATTTCCCTCTCTCAATTAATGTTCATCTCCTCCCTAAAAAATCTTGCTTGTTGCACTAAACCTCCCTGCCAAATATTTCCTCATTTAAAGATGTTATGGTCAGGTTCAAAAATGGCACAAGTTTGAAGCATTTTCAAACTTGCATTATTTTTCTACCTTTAAAAATGTCCATTACATTTTATTTAAATAGAGGGGAATTCCAGGAGTGTGGGAGTATTTTCCTTTCACTCTAAATCTTTTCTTTTCCCCCTGTACTTCTTTTCTCTTCCCTTTTATTCTAAGAAAAAGGATAAGAGAAAAGAGAGAGCAGCAGCAGCAGGGCAGCCCAGCTAGCCCCCTCTCTACCTGGGCCCCGGCCTCCCGAACCGGCGGCCCAACTCTCCCAAAGAGCCCGCAGCCCAGGAGGCGCAGCAGCCATGCGCTTTCCTCTCCTCCTGCCTTCGCTCACCCGCGCCCGCTCTTACCCCCGCTAGTCCCCTTCCACGTGGCAGCGTCGGCCCCGCCTGGCAGCGACCGCCCTCGTGCGCCACCCACCTTTCCCTCTCCTCTCGCAGCGCCATGGGGACCCCGAGCTCGGAGAGCACGAGCTCGTCCGCGTCGCCCTAGCCTACTTATCCCCTCTCCGCGGCAAAAATCGAGCCTAGGGTTTCCCCTCTCCCTCTCGCCGCCGCCGCCAGGTAGTTTTTCCACCCAAGATCGCCGCCCGCTCGGACCCGAGCGCATCTGGGAGCCCGTCTCCGTCGCCGGCGCGCTCTCCGGCCACCTCGACCCGGCGGCCCGTGTCTACCTTCTTCCTCGTCGTCGACTACATCCACGACGTCATCTACGGAGGCCCGGAGCGACAAGTCCGACGACGCCCTGAACCTGTCTTCCTCTCGGTCAGAGTCCCCGGCGATCTTCAGAGCTTGATCTCGTCGCCGTCAGCCCGTCTCCGTCGCCGTTTCCGTGTCCTAGGGTAAGGAGGTATAAACCCCTTCCTCCCTGCTCTTCTTTGTCGCCGCTAGTTCCCCGTAGCGTAGGGTCCGGCCGTGCCTTTGTCGCGCTCACCCTGCTCCGGCATGTTCGAGTTTTTGGAGTTCAGAGTAGTGCCTCCGCGCGTAGTTGCCGCGTTCTTCTTCTCGGGTTCGTCCCTTCATCTCAGTAGTGTCTTCCCGCGCGCACCCGTCGTGTTCGAGGGCGCAGAACCCCCCTGTAGCCGCCGTTGCCTCGCCGGCGTCGTCGTTCGCTGTCTCTGTTTCCAGATCGGGGCCTGTTAGTTGGGTCAAGTGCGCTGGCTTCCCGTTTCCTACCAGATCCCTACCGTAGCCGAGCTGGTCGACTGGCCGCTCTACCACGGCGACACAGGTTCGAACCCCAGCGCCACTCCCCCTTTTATCTCTGTTATTTTCGTTTTCCTTGGTGCTTCTCCTCTGCAGCAGCAGAGATCAGGTCGAGCCCTTCCTCTGTCAGACTCCGCGACCAGCCCAAGTGGTAACAGGGAAGGTTTCCACTGGGAGACCCGGTTCAATCCCCACAGGGCTCTTTTTCTCCCCCCTTTATATTCCCATTTGGCCTCTGTCTCTATGACAGTGGGTCACCCCTGTCAGCCTCTCAGCACCCTCCTCCAGGCTTAGTTTATTTTTTCTTTCCATTTTCAGCTTTGTATCATTTCTGTTTTGGGCAGGTCCAAATCTGGACATTTCCAAATCTGGAAATTGCCTATTCTGTCTACTTCCTTTTCAGGCAGGTTTTTACTTATTGTTTTGTGATGTTCTCCCTAATGCAACCCTAACATATTATATATGTTTTTGGGGTAGAAAAATCCCACCAACTCAGTGGTGTCATTGGTTTTTGCATTTGGGCAAGTTTGTGTTCATGTCTTTTTGCATCATCATTAGGTGTTGTTTTATGATGGGCATATTTAATTGATTTGTGCTATGAGGTAAGTTGCACACATGCATGGCTTGTTCAACATGATGTTATCGTAGGTTTCTCACCATTCTTGTTTTGCCCGTCATATCCAATCCGTGCATCCGTTTCCGGTGATCTCTATATCGATTTCTAACGAAATCATCTCACCTTTCCGATGGCATGCTTGGTTTGCCAAGATGATGCCTAGTCTTTCATTTACCTTCCGGAGTGCACATACGCTTTGCATATCCCATCATTGCATATCATGTCATGTTTTGCATCATGTTGATTGTGCATTGCCCCGTGATTTATTGTGGTTCCTTGTTTTGTTGTTGCTTTGGGTAGAGCCGGGAGACGAGTACGTGAACGAGGAACCTGTTGAGAACGTTTTCGAGGATCAGGCTTTCGACAACTCTGAGAACATTGCAGGCAAGATGATCATACCCTCGAAATCACTTCTATCTTTGCTATGCTAGTTGCTCGCTCTTTTGCTATGCCTATGCTGCGATGCCTACCACTTGCTATGTCATGCCACCCATATTGCCATGTCAGCCTCTAACCATCTTTTCCTAGCAAACCGTTGATTGGCTATGTTACCGCTTCGCTCAGCCCCTCTTATAGCGTTGTTAGTTGCAGGTGAAGCTGAAAGTTGTTCCTTGTTGGAACATGGAGTTGTTGTTCCTCTTTGGAACATGTTTACTTGTTGGGGATATCACAATATCTAAATATATCTGCTATGTTTAACACATCTATATACTTGGTAAAGGGTGGAAGGCTCGGCCTTATGCCTGGTGTTTTGTTCCACTCTTGCCACCCTAGTTTCCGTCATACCGTGTTATGTTCCTTGATTTTGCGCTTCCTTACACGGTTGGGTGATTTATGGGACCCCTTGACAGTTCGCTTTGAATAAGACTCGTCCAGAAGCCCAACATTGGTTTTACCATTTGCCACCTAAGCCTTTTCCCCGGGTTTCGCGAGCCCGAGGGTCATGTTTATTTTACCCCCGGACCAGTGCTCCTTGAGTGCTGGCCCGAACCGAGCAACTTCTTGGGCCACCTTGGGGCAACCCGAGGGTTGGTTTTACTCGTAGCTTGACTTATCCGGATGTGCCACGAGAACGAGATATGTGCAGCTCCTATCGGGATTTGTCGGCTGTCGGGCGGCTTTGCTGGTCTTGTTTTATTGCTTTGTCGAAATGTCTTGTAGTCCGGGATTCGAGATTGATCGGGTCTTCCCGTAGAAGGAATAATCCTTCGTTGACCGTGAGAGCTTATAATGGGCTAAGTTGGGACACCCTGCAGGTAATATCTTTCAAAGCCGTGCTCGCGGTTATGAGGCAGATGGGAATTTGTTAATGTCCGGTTGTAGATAACACAAAGATGACCTCAATTAAAATACACATCAACCGCGTGTGTAACCGTGATGGTCTCTTCTCGGCGGAGTCCGGGAAGTGAACACGGTGTTGGAGTTATGTCTGACGTAAGTAGTTCAGGATCACTTCTTGATCAATACTAGTTTCACGACCGTGCTTTGCTTCTCTTCTCGCTCTCTTTTGCGAAGTAGCCACCATAAAATGCTAGTCGCTTGCCGCAGCTCCACTTTACTACTATTCCTTCCTAAAGCTTAAATAGTCTTGATCTCGTGGTGTGAGATTGTTGAGTCCCGTGGCTCACGATACTTCCAAACAGTTGCGAGTTCCGATGAGGCCAAGCAGATGATTCCACCGAGCTCAAGTGGGAGTTCGACGAGGAACGTGGTCGTTACTATGTGTCGTTTCCAGATGATCGAGAGTGGTGCCCAGTTGGGACGATTCGGGGATCTGTGTTAGCTTGTGGGGTATCTTCTTTATTTTGGTTCCGTAGTCGGACCTTGAGTGTACTCTGAATGATGTATGTTTAATTATGTACTGTGTGACGTGGCGATTGTAAGCCAACTATGTACCTTTCTCCCTTAAATCATTACATGGGTTGTGTGAAGATTACCTCACTTGCGACATTGCTTTCAATGCGGTTATGCCTCTAAGTCGTGCCTCGACACGTGGGAGATATAGCCGCATCGGGGGCGTTACAACCTCTCTCCCTTTTGCCTTGTAACGTTGTACTTAATTAATTGCTATTTGATTATGTATCGTCAGTCTGCACCTGAGCTTCATTATCCTCTATTTCTTCCAATATTATTTAATCTATATTTACTCTTTGCAAAATGTAGAATAATGGCAACGCTTATAAAGAATTTTCTTTGGGGAATTTATTGAATTATCCTTCCATCAACATGGAGAAGGGCTTTGTCCAGCCCGTGTTAACATGTAATGTAAGTTCATCCTTCTCAAGCCTTCAAACTTTGTTCTAGTATAGATTTGGATAGGCATCATTTCCTCCACTGCTGTTTGCTTTGCTGTTTACATCTGATTGGATGTTTGCAACAACTACTAGTTTCAAATTGTAGTTGTAAAAACATGTTCCTTATGCAGAATAGATCCATTTATTTGCTTATATAATTGTGAAACCTGTTACGTGTCTCCTTGTTTCTCTTTCAGACTCGTATCTCTTACGCCAGGCAAAACTTTAGGGAAGATAGTGAGCCAAACCATCTTGAGGACAGCGAGATGACCCCAAGGTCCTGTCTTGATGAAGACAGTGAGTTGAAGCTACTCACCAACAGGTGTGAGACAACCTTTGTGCGATCATTGCCTCAATCGTTCGACTTCTTGATCTCAACTTAAAGCGTAAAGGCTTGCTTCAGCTCAGCTCCGACTTGAAGTCAAAGATGCAATGAAGATGTCAGAGGACTGCCATGCGCACCATCATGCCTTAAATCTAGTGTTGATGCATCTATCATTGACACAACTGAGGTCTACTCGGCTTGTTCAGCTGTTTGGGGGGCCCGACCTGGCCAGGCCTAGTGCCTTCTGAAGTGCTCTCGCTTTGTATATTCTTTTGTCGGTAGCGTTTATTTGCAATCGCCGGCGAACTTTGATGCCCAATGTAATGTAATATGTGATAGCCGTGATAGCCTAGCGTAAGTTGCTTGCTTATTTATTTCCTTGTTGTCTTGTTTATTTGTTTTCTTGTAGTCATTGCAGTTCTTTTCCGCGGTTTGCTAGTGGCTGCAATAACCTATTTTTTAAAACTAGGCCACAATAACCATGGGCTAATATTTACTGTAGTGACACTGGGCCTCCTACGGGCCATAGAAACAGTGGGCCTTCTACGGGCCGTAGAAACCGTGGGCCTTCTACGGGCCGTAGAAACAGTGGGCCTTCTACAAGCCGTAGAAACAATGGGCCTTCTACGGGCCATATCATCAATGGGCCTTATACGGGCAGTATGATCGATTGGCCAAACATGGGCCAATAACATGCCGCATTGTGGCCGTAAACTGGCTAGAGTTGGAATCGTCCGTTCATGGGCCGACCATAACGGTCCATCATTAATAGGCCGTATTTGATGAAGCTATGAAAACGGCCCAACGTATTAATGGACCACAAACGGGCCGACTGTAACCACAAGCTAAATTTGGCCCACAAGCGAAAATGACGAAGAACGGGCCGTAAGTAAACGAATCGCCGAAATGAGCCCAAGAATAAATGGGCTCGAGAAGGCCGAAAGATAACATGGGCTGGAAACGCCCAACGGAATAACGGGTGTTAATGGGTATAAAGTGATACACTTGTTCATTACGGGCCGCCACCACGGGCCGTTAATGGGTGTAAAGTGATACAATGTTCATTACGGGCCAGTTTCACCACAGGCCGTTAGTAGGCCAAGAGTTACATAGGGCCTCATATGGACCGAAAGACGTCATGGGCCATACATGGGCCAGAAGTGAAAACGGGCTAGAATCATATTGGGTGGCCCAGATGACGCTACTGGGCCTAATTCGGATAGGGCGTAACGGGCCTTGGGTTAGCGGGCTGTAAATGGGCTATATGCGAACATGTCGTTAATAGGCTTTACATGGGCCGCCTCGCCACCTTTGACCAAGTCAAACGGGCGGCCTTTTCACGAGAATGGGCCTCTGTTGGGCCGTGCCACTGTCGGCGTATCATAGGCGCCTTCATCCAATGAGTGGATGACATCTGTCCCAACGATGAGCCGACACGTGTTTCCTCCAGCCAATGATGATTTTACACGTGGAAAATCCCCATTGGTCGGGGATGTTAACGGGTTATCGGTTCCAAAACCCGACCCAATAGCTTAACGGCGTTCCGTTACGGTGGATGCCACATGTCGGTCACCCTTGACGAAAGCACTTCTGTGACATGGGATTTATCGTCATGGAAGTGGACACTTCCGTGATGATAATTTTGGTAATGTCATGGAACACTTCTACGGCAGCACATGTATGACTATCTTGATTCTGTCATAAAATCTTCATGGATGTACATGCATGACAGAAAATGCGACCTACTGTGACAAACACGTATCATGGCGGAAGTGTATTTTTTTGTAGTGATGGTATCTTGCTAGCCCTTTCTGAGACCGAAAACATAAATGCAAAGCACCCCTGAAGATCAAGGACTGACTAGAGATTGTAATTCATGGTAAAAGAGATCCATTCATAGTCATACTCAATGTAAATTAATAGCAATGCATGCGAATGACAGCGGTGCTCTCCAACTGGTGCTTTTTAATAAGAGGATGATGACTAAACATAGAAGTAAATAGACATGCCCTTCGCAGAGGGAAGCAGGGATTTGCAGAGGTGCCAGAGCTCGAGTTTTGAAACAGAGATAAATAATATTTTGAGTGGCATACTTTCATTGTCAACATAACAACCAAGAGATCTCAATATCTTCCATGCTACACACATTATAGGCAGTTCCGAAACAGAATGGTAAAGTTTATACTCCCCCCCACCAACAAACATCAATCCATGGCTTGTCCGAAACAACGGGTGCCTCCAACTAACAAAAATCATGGGGGAGTTTTGTTTGCAATTATTTTGATTTGAGCATGGGACTGGGCATCCCGGTTACTGGCCATTTTCTCGTGAATGATGAGCGGAGTCCACTCATCGTGAGAATAACCCACCTAGCATGGAAGATATAGACATCCCTAGTTGATACATGAGCTATTCCAGCATACAAAACAGAATTTCATTTGAAGGTTTAGAGTTTGGCACATACAAATTTACTTGGAACGACAGGTAAATACCGCATATAGGAAGGTATGGTGGACTCATATGGAATAACTTTGGGGTTTATGGAAGTGGACGCACAAGCAGTATTCCCCGCTTAGTACAAGTGAACGCTAGAAAGAGACTGGGAAGCGACCAACTAGAGAGCGACAACAGTCATGAACATGCATTAAGATTAATAAACAATGAGTGCAAGCATGAGTAGGATATAAATCACCATGAACATAAATATCATGGAGGCTATGTTGATTTTGTTTCAACTACATGTGCGAACATGTGCCAAGTCAAGCCACTCGAATCATTCAAAGGAGGATACCACCCTATCATACCACATCACAACCATTTTAATAGCATGTTGGCACGCAAGGTAAACAATTATAGACTCCTAGCAAATTAAGCATGGCATGAGCAACTACAATCTCTAATTGTCATTGCAAACATGTTTCATTCATAATAGGCTGAATCAGGAACGATGAACTAATCATATTTACAAAAACAAGATAGGTCGAGTTCATACCAGCTTCCCTCATCTCAATCAGTCCATCATATATCATCATTATTGCCTTTCACTCGCACGACCGAACGGTGTGGATAATAATAATAGTGCACGTGCATCGGACTAAGCTAGAATCTGCAATCATTTATTACAAGGGAGAAGACAAGGTAATATGGACTCTTGGTTAAATCTACATTAATGCATATGAGATCCACTCAACATTTTCATCGTGGTCTTCTCCTCTCGACCCCCAAAGAAAAGAAAATAAAACTATTTACACGGGAAAGCTCCCAACAAGCAAAAGAAGAACAGGAAATATTTTTGGGTTTTATTTTAATTACTACTACTACAGGCATGGGAAGTAAACTAGCTAAAAGCTACAACTAATTATTTTTTTTTAAGGTTTTTCGGACACACAAGAAGAAGGCTTAGAACATAAAATAAACTAGAATGGATAGTACAATGAAAAAGTATGAGCACCAAGAACTGGCATGAGTGTGTGAACATGAACGTAATGTCGGTGAGAAATATGTACTCCCCCAAGCTTAGGCTTTTGGCCTAAGTTGGTCTATGCCCACGGATCGAAGCTACTCTCTCCGGTGTACTTAGGAGGTGATACGTCCATTCTGCACCATGCTTTTATATTGATATTTATCGCATTATGGGCTGTTATTACACGTTATGTCACAATACTTATGCCTATTCTCTCTTGTTTTACAAGGTTTACATAAGGAGGGAGAATACCGGCAGCTGGAATTCTGGGCTGGAAAAGGAGCAAATATTAGAGACCTATTCTGCACAACTCCAAAAGTCCTAAAACTCCACAAAAGTCATTTTGGAAATAATAAAAAATATTGAGCGGAAGAAGTACGCCAGAGGGGGACCCACCTAGCCACGAGCGTGGGGGGCGTGCCCTACCCCCAGGGCGCCCCCCCGCCTCATGGGCCCCCTATTGGCTCTCCGGTGGCCATCTTCTGCTATATGAAGTCTTTCGTCAAGGGAAAAATCATAAGCAACCTTTCGGGACGAGACTCCGCCGCCATGAGGCTAAACCTTGGCGGAATCAATCTAGGGCTCCGCAGAGCTGTTCTGCTGGGACACTTCCCTCGGGGAGGGGGAAATCATCGCCATCCTCATCACCAACGCTCCTATCATCGGGAGAGGGCAATCTCCATCAACATCTTCACCAGCACCATCTCCTCTCAAAACCCTAGTTCATCGCTTGTATCCAATTCTTGTCTCCAAGTCCGGGATTGGTACTAGTAGTTTGCTAGTAGTGTTAATTACTCCTTGTAGTTGATGCTAGTTGGTTTATTTGGTGGAAGGTCATATGTTCAGATCCTTTATGCATATTAATCCCCTCTGATTATGAACATGAATATGCTTTGTGAGTACTTACGTTTGTTCCTGAGGACATGGGAGAAGTCTTGCTATTAGTAGTCATGTGAATTTGGTATTCGTTTGATATTTTGATGAGATGTATGTTGTCTAGCCTCTAGTGGTGTTATGTGAACGTCGACTACATAACACTTCACCATTATTTGGGCCTAGAGGAAGGCATTGGGAAGTAATAAGTAGATGATGGCTTGCTAGAGTGACAGAAGCTTAAACCCTAGTTTATGCCTTGCTTTGTAAGGGGCTGATTTGGATCCATATGTTTCATGCTATGGTTAGGTTTACCTTAATACTTTTGTTGTAGTTGCGGATGCTTGAAATAGAGGTTAATCATAAGTGGGATGCTTGTTCAAGTAAGAACAGCACCCAAGCACCGGTCCACCCACATATCAAATTATCAAAGTACCAAACGCGAATCATATGAACGTGATGGAAATTAGCTTGACGATATTCCCATGTGTCCTCGGGAGCGCTTTTCTCCATATAAGAGTTTGTCCAGGCTTGTCCTTTGCTATAAAAAGGATTGGGCCACATTGTCAGTGTCAAAACCGGCGGATCTCGGGTAGGGGTCCCGATCTGTGCGTCAAGGCTGATGGTAACAGGAAGCAAGGGACACAGATGTTTACCCAGGTTCGGGCCCTCTCGATGGAGGTAAAACCCTACTTCCTGCTTGATTAATATTGATGGTATGGGTAGTACAAGAGTAGATCTACCACGAGATCGTAGAGGCTAAACCCTAAGAGCTAGCCTATGATGGTATGATTGTAATTGTGATCGGCCTTCTAAGGACCAACCTCTCCGGTTTATATAGACACCAAAGAGGGCTAGGGTTTACATGGAGTCGGTTACAAGGAAGGAAATATAATATCCAGATCGCAAAGCTTGCCTTCCACGCCAAGGAAAGTCCCACCCGGACATGGTCTGAAGTCTTGAGTCTTGTATCTTCACGCTTCAATAGTCAGGACGTTGTACATAGTCCGACTGTCCGGATACCCCCTAATCCAGGACTCTCTCAGTAGCCCCTGAACCAGGCTTCAATGACGATGAGTCCGGCGCGCAGCTTTGTCTTCGGCATTGCAGGCCGGGTTCCTCCTCCGAATACTCTAAAGTAATTACCGAACACTCAAACCGTGTCCGGATCCACAAGATGATCTTCGCATGCCACCGTAGAGAGAATGATGTTTCACAAATGCAATCCACTGACAACTTTTTTAGGCAACGCAACGTGCCATTACGGTCGGGTCATTATTCGAACCGTTTCCCCACAACCAGCTACTGCGCATATTACGAGGCGGTTTCCTCGACACGTCTTGTCAAAGCGGAGATCGTGTCCCCTTATCGCGGGATTCTCATCAATACGAGCATGGGTAATCCAACCGCACCTCTAATCGCGGTGAGCGGGAGGCAAACGGGCTCAACCAGGCAAGTGGGGAGGCGCAAAAGGCACTTACCGCCCCTATAAAGAGACAAGGCCTCCTTCTCTTTACCCACGCCTTTCTCCTTCCGCTCGCTCATTCCCCTCTTTTCGAGCCCTAACGCCCAAGCACTCTTCCTTTCCACCAAAGAGAGGCTTTCCAGAGATGTCCGGATCCGGAGCAGGAGGCAGATGGATGGCCTCTACTGCCCGGGAGAAGGATATTAAGAAGCTCTAGGACGCCGGGTATCTGGCTCAAAATATCGGCCGCCGTCTCCCCCCGGCGGGACAGGTCGTCCACACTCCGGAACCTCACGAGAGAGTCGTGTTCCTTCCCCATTTTGTCCGCGGGCTCGGGTTTCCCCTGCACCCATTTGTTCGAGGAATCATGTATTACTACGGGATCGATTTTCATGATCTTTCCCCCAACTCCTTCCTCAATATCTCGACATTCATCGTCGTGTGCGAGGCTTTTCTTCGGATCTCACCTCACTTCGGCCTGTGGCTAAAGGTTTTTAATGTGAAGCCCAAGGTGGTGAGTGGTGAACACACCGAGTGTGGCGGCGCCATGGTGAGCAAGATGCCCAAGGCCGTTTGGCCGACGGGCGCTTTCAACGACTCCGTCAAGGAGTGGCAGCAGCAGTGGTTCTATATCACCGAACCACGCGAAAAAAGTGGGCGGCCGCTCCAGAGTTCAGATCCAGAGCTCTGCTGCGGCTCACATCCTTGCCCGAGAAGGGCTAGAACTGGTCCTCGTCCGATGAGCTGTCACTGCTCCAGACGCGCCTTCAGGGCGTGGTTGATAGGGACGTCAAACTTGTGGATGTAGTCCAGGTGATGCTAGTTCGCCTGGTTCTCCCTTGTCAGCGCCGAGCTTGTACTCTGTGGGAGTTTGATCCTGCCGAGCACCAAACCCTTCGGGAGCTTTACGATTCCTCCCACAAGGATATCTGGAAGGTGCTCTTTAAGTCCGACAAATCGTGGCGGGCCCCACCGAGGACCGTGGTATCAGTTATCCCATTTTCCAAGCTCGGTAAGTCACAGCCAAGCTCTGTCTATTCATGCTTCAGCAGGCATGTCATGGGGGAGACATCCTAATCGTGTTTCATCGTGACCTCAGGGATGGATAAAGAAAGTGGAGCGGATACATTGTCCAGCCCCGTTGTCGGAGGAACCGGCCGGACCTCTTTTGATGAAGATGCTGGTCCCCGCGCCTTACGAGGCGCCGAAGAAGGAGGCCTCCAAGAAGGTCAAGAAGACCCGGAGTGGCTTCCGTCACCGCGAGGCTTTGGACGCAAATTCCGAAGACTCAAGCGACGCTCCCACTTCAAAAGACGAAGAGGAAGAAGCAGAGGAGGGCGAGCCTCATTCTGGAGGTGGGAAGAAGCGCATAGCTTCCTCGTCCCTGGAGGCCGAATCGCCCAAAAGGAGAAAAGGTTCCCTCCCAGAGGCATCCACCATGGCCGCCGACAGCAGTTCGGAGTGGGATCCCAAGGCCCAGCCCCTGGAGAAGTCGTAAGTGTACAAGATCCGAACATGCATATGCGTCCGGGATTGCTTTTGGGTATAATAGTTTTAACTGTTGCTATATTTTGCATAGTCCGGCGAGGTCTCGTGCCGGCCAGTCCTCATCCGAGGATTCACTGAGCTCGGACGCTTTGGTGAGCGAGACGCCTCCAGAGGCCCCTTCCCCAAAGTGCTGGCGCGACACCGAGGTGTCGTCTCAACGGGGCTCGGACCAGGGGGGCATATTACTGGGGCCGGACACACGGGAGCGATGGCCTCGGAGTGTGCCATCAGCGGGGGCGATCTTGGGTTCGGCCCACAGCCGGACAAGGTCCGGGAGACCTCTAAGGCTCCCGGATCGGGCGAGCAGCCACCTTCAACGGTGGGAGGCCTGCCTACTCCGCCGGCAACCTCTGTTCGGACAGCGCTCCCAGGCGGTCTATCGACGGTGTTAATGAACGCGTCTATCGTCGATGAACATCGGACCCTTATGGGTGCGGTGGTTGAAAAGATTCAGTCTGTCGAGAGCGGGCTGAACGAGTCCTGCCTTGGCCTTATAAAGGCCTTTGAGGTATGTTTCCCAAGAAACCTTTGAGGAATCGTCATAATATGAGTAGTAGCCCCTGATACACTGTCCGGTGAAGGAGAGGGAGCGGGGCAGGGGATCAAATCCTCTCTTGTTGTGGGAACTTATGTTAATGACATGTACCTTTTTGTTTGAATACAGGAATCTGCGGAGAAGACGGCCGCTCATAATGCGGAAGTGTCCGAACTGAAGTGGAGCCTAGAACGGGCCGAGGAAGAACTTGGCCGCGTGAGGAAGCAATTAGAAGATAAACAAGGTATGTTGAGGCATTGTCTTGCATTAGGCACTAATAACTAATTGTGCTTATTAAGAAGTATTTGTGTTGTATGCCCTAGGAGCGAGTGCCGAATATGAGGCACTGAAGAAGGCTGTGGACAATGCCAACAAGAAGGCTGCCGCCGAACAGGCACTTCATGAAAAACACGAGGCCAGGGTTGTCGCAGCTGAGCGGGAGCTCTAGGAGGCTGTGAAGAAAAGCGAGGGCTTGGAGCAGAGTGTAATAGAGAAAGAGGCCGACCTCGCCCAAGCGCTCCAAGCTGCGGAAGATGCCCGGGAAGAAGCCCGAGGTGCTGTACGGGACATTCAAGAGGCCCAGAAAGTTGCGGCTGGTAAGGCCTTCTGCATTCTTAGCCATTTGTTCATGATAATGGGAAGAATTCTAAGCGGCAAGCTGAATTCTTATTTTCCTGAATGCTTATGGATCTTCCTCGCAGCATATCAGATGCCGCCCAATTCTACCGAACCGAGGAAAAGAAGTCCGCGGAGAGGTATTTCTGGTTGCAGTATTTGGCACCAAACTATCCGGTGCCCTTTATCGATCAGCTGAAGCAGCTGGTCGAACTGCACCAGGCGGCCGAACTAGCCATGAAGGACTTGATTGTCCGGCTGTGGCCGGCGGAGCCAATTCCGAGCAGTTACTTTGGGCTCGTAAAGTGGATTGTGGGCGCTTGTCCTCGGCTTGATGCTATTAAGCGATCAGTCTGCATAGAGGGTGCACGTATGGCATTCGCCCGTGCAAAAGTGCATTGGGGGAAGCTTGACGTGGAGAAGCTGATGACTAAGGGGCCACCAGAGGGTAAGGAGCATCGCAAGCCCGAACTGTACTATGAAGGTGTACTGAAGGGGGCCCGCCTTGTGGCGGATAAATGTACCAAAGATATTATATTTCCCTGAAGGCATTCGTGCCACTTTTTTGTAATATGGGATTATGGCGTTTATATATTGCCTATTTTGTTTGAACATATGTTCTTCCTGTGCGGCTGTTTAATGTATGTAAATCCTGAGATTTGGCAAGTCGTCGGCTTCTGCCCCCACATAAAAAAGAATACGGGGGTGTTCGGGATATATCTGAACGCTCTTTATCCCATGGTTGGGTCCCTTTGCGGAGGCGTTTCTCACCACGAACCAGTCAATCGGACTATAAGGCTTTATTACTCTCACTTAGCCATAGGAATTCGAGTATGGTCGGCGCAGCCCCTAGTGTTCGGAAGGCTGAACTAGGGGCTCTATTGGCGCCTGATCAGAAGACCGATCCGTCGCACTCTGCATTTATAATGGCGTTGTGCGGAATAAATCTTTAGGGATTTTACAACCTCTCGAACAGCTGACCAGCTCTCGCTGTATCATGACAGTCGGTTTTCGGCTTTCTCTATTAAGGTGCTCGTCCGGCAGATCCGGGACACAATCGCAGTAGTTCTCCCTGCGCTACCTTAGCCGATATAACAGAACGTAAGGTACCAAAACAAGGGAGCCGGGCAAACCCAACCAATGACCCAAGACATGATTCGGAGCTGATGCATATAGTGCTATAAGTTCGGGGTGTCGGACGACCGAGAAGGTGGTCGGACTTTATTGCCGTATTATGAAGCCCCTGGCATAATCAGGCGTAACATGAGGTGTCGATGAAAAGCGACGGCCGGTAAGTTTTATTTAAGTCTACGTATTGTAGCAAAATGATATGTCTATCCATATGAGTACGGTGTATGATTATGAAAAGAGGTGTTTTTTGGCGGAACCTGTGATGGCCGGATTGGAGGGAGTTGTCAGTGGATCGGAAGTGAACCTGGACTGCCTTCTTTTAGGGGGGGGGGCTCCTTGTGTGTCCTGGCCGATTCCACGTCACTTATCCTGTTCTGCATCAAAGTTAGTTTGTAAGGCAAATACTCGGAGGTAGCCGAGCGTCCGCTTGTGGTTGGTCCGAGGGCTCCTGATCTGGCACTGGTAAACCCAGCCGTCATACCGTTGGGTAGCGCGGACTCCTCAATTGATGTCCGGATGATTGGTTGTCATATCCAAATTTTGATAGGCATGCGCGACTCGCTACCTAGGCAGTTGTGTGATTTCCGCCCTGAGGGCGGGATTCGGCCGTCCGATTGACCACGTCGGTTAAATCATCGACCGTGGCAATGAAGTGGGTGGTGGGTGGGCAAAGAATTCCTTCATTGCCTGCTTCCCACTTGAGCCGGACATAGTTCGGCCACGAGCCTCCTGACAAAGAGAGAGACTTTAGTGAGTTCAGCATGTCGCCGAAGGGCGAGTGCTGGAAGATATCCACAGCGGTGAACTCCATTACCGCAGCCCAACCTGGCTCGACTGGATCAGGAGTGTGCGGACCGGAACCAACGTCCGGATACGAATCCGGGGGTCCAGATTCACAGGCCACCAGGGGTAAGGCCCGTGTTCGGCTCTACCGCCGATGAGTGCGCGACTGGCGGGGCGGGGTCCAGCCCCCGTCCTTGGGCAACGCCGCCTGCTCTGGATTTAAGTCCGAGGCTAGCGCGGGGGTGACACCCCGAGCTTTGTTCGACAACAGGCCTAAGCCATGTTCGTCGTTACTATCCGGTGCTCCTGGCATAGGCCCAAATCCGTCGAAGATCCAGTCTCCGCGGATGTCCGCCGTGCAGTTGAGGTTTCCGACCCTGATCTGGTGGCTAAGGGCGTGGCTATCGATCTGCTCCAGATGGCCAAGCGAATTGGCCCACAGGGCGAAGCCGCCGAACGAAGATCTGTCCGGGTAGGAAAGTCTCGCCCTGGACAGCATCGTTGATGATGATTAAAGGAGCCATCGAGCCTGACAGCGATGACACAGAGGAACTCTCAATGAAAGCACCAATGCCGGTGTCAAAACCGGCAGATCTCGGGTAGGGGGTCACGATCTGTGCATCAAGGCTGATGGTAACAGGAAGCAAGGGACATAGATGTTTACCCAGGTTCGGGTCCTCTCGATGGAGGTAAAACCCTACTTCCTGCTTGATTAATATTGATGATATGGGTAGTACAAGAGTAGATCTACCACGAGATCGTAGAGGCTAAACCCTAAGAGCTAGCCTATGATGGCATGATTGTAATTGTGATCGGCCTTCTAAGGACCAACCTCTCCGGTTTATATAGACACCGGAGAGGGCTAGGGTTTATATGGAGTCGGTTACAAGGAAGGAAATATAATATCCAGATCGCCAAGCTTGCCTTCCACGCCAAGGAAAGTTCCATCCGGACACGGGTCGAAGTCTTGAGTCTTGTATCTTCACGCTTCAATAGTCCGGATGTTGTACACAGTCCGGCTGGCCGGATACCCCCTAATCCAGGACTCCCTCACACCTTGCTGCACTTTATTTACTTTTGTTACTTGTTGCTCGTTACAAATTATCTTATCACAAAACTATCTGTTACCACTTATTTCAGTACTTGCAGAGAATACCTTGCTGAAAACCGCTTATCATTTCCTTCTGCTCCTCATTGGATTCGGCACTCTTAGTTATCAAAAGGACTACGATAGATCCCCTATACTTGTGGGTCATCAAGACTATTTTCTGGCGCCATTGCCGAGGAGTGAAGCGCCTTTGGTAGGTGGAATTTGGTAAGGAAAAATTTATATAGTGTGCTGAAATTTACTGTCACTTGTTACTATGGAAAGTAATCCTCTAAGGGGCTTGTTTTGGGTATCTTCACCCGACCAAGAGAGCAAAGAGTTGCTCCTCAACCTCTCGAACCTACTGAAAATGAAAATGTTCCTTTGAAGTTCCTTCGGTATGTTAGAAAAACTGCTAGCTAATCCTTTTGCAGGAGATGGAACAAAGCATTCTGATGAGCACCTAATATATGTGGATGAAGTTTGTGGATTATTTAAGCTTGCAGGTATACCTGATGATGTTGTTAAGAAGAAGGTCTTCCCTTTATCTTTGAAGGAAGATGCATCGACATGGTATAGGCTATGTGATGATACGGGATCATGGAACTATAAACGATTGAAATTGGAATTTCATCAGAAGGTTTATCCTATGCATCTTGTTCATCGTGATCGCAATTATATATATAATTTTTGGCCTCGCGAAGGAGAAAGCATCGCTCAAGCTTGGGGGAGGCTTAAATCTATGTTATATTCATGCCCCAATCATGAGCTCCCAAGAGAAATAATTCTTCAAAGGTTTTATGCTCGGCTTTCTGAAAACAATCAATCCATGCTCGATACTTCTTGTGCTGGCTCTTTTACGATGAAGACTATTGAATTCAAATGGAATTTATTGGATATAATTAAACACAACTCTGAATATTGGGATCTCGACGAAGGTAAGGATTCAGGTATGACACCTAAGTTTGATTGTGTTAAATCGTTTATGGATACCGATGTTTTCCGTAAATTTAGCACTAAATATGGACTTGACTCTTAGATAGTAGCTCCTTTCTGTGAATCTTTTGCTACTTATGTTGATCTCCCCAAGGAGAAGTGGTTTAAATATCACCCTCCCATAGAAGTAAAAGTAGCTGCACCTATTAAAGTTGAAGAAAAGACTGTCACTTATAATGATCCTATTGTTCCTACTTTTTATGTTGAGAAACCACCTTTCCCTGTTAGAATAAAGGATCATGCTAAAGCTTCAACTGTGGTTCGTAAAAGCAATATTAGAACTTATACACCCCCTGAGCAAGTTAAAGTGGAACCTAGTATTGCTATTGTTAAAGAACTCTTGGCTGATAATATTGATGGGCATGTTATTTATTTCTGCGGTGAAACTGCTAGAATTGCCAAACCTTGTGCTAAAGATAAACATAGATCTGTGGTAGGCATGCCTATTATTTCTGTTAAAATAGGAGATCATTGGTATTATGGCTTATGTGATATGGGTGCTAGTGCTAGTGTTATACCTCATGACTTATACAAAGAAATTAAGCATGAGATTGCACCTGCTGAGTTAGAAGATATTGATGTTACAATTAAACTTGCCAATAGAGATACTATTTCACCAATGGGAATTGTTAGAGATGTTGAAGTCTTGTGTGGGAAAACTAAATACCCTTCTGATTTTCTTGTTCTTGGTTCCCCACAAGATAGATTTTGTCCCATTATATTTGGTAGACCTTCTTAAACACCGTTAATGCTAAGATAGATTGCGAAAAGAATGTTGTCACTATAGGCTTGGGTGATATGTCTCATGAGTTTAATTTCTCTAAATTTAGTAGACAACACCGTGAAGAAGAATTGCCTAGTAAGGATGAAATTATTGGTCTTGCTTCTATTGTCGTACCTCCTAGTGATCCTTTAGAACAATATTTGCTAGACCATGGAAATGATATGTTTATGAATGAAAGAAGGGAAATAGATGAAGTATTCTTTAAATAGGAACCTATTCTCAAACACAATTTGCCTGTTGAAATCCTAGGGAATCCTCCTCCACCCAAGGGTGATCCCGTGTTTGAGCTTAAAGCGTTGCGTGATACTCTTAAATATGCTTATATTGATGAAAGAAGATATATCCTGTTATTATTAGTGCTAACCTTTCAGAACATGAAGAAGAGAGATTATTGAAAACTCTAAAGAAGCACCGTGCTGCTATTGGATATACTCTTGATGATCTTAAGGGCATTAGTCCCACTCTATGTCAACATAAAATAAATTTGGAAGAAGATGCCAAACCAGTTTTTGATCATCAACGAAGGCTGAATCCTAAGATGAAAGAAGTGGTAAGAAAATAAATACTAAAGCTTCTGGAGGCAGGTATAATTTATCCCGTTGCTGATAGTCAGTGGGTAAGTCCTGTCCATTGTGTCCCTAAGAAGGGAGGTATTACTGTTGTTCCTAATGATAAAGATGAATTGATTCCTCAAAGAATTATTACAGGGTATAGGATGGTAATTGATTTCCGCAAATTAAATAAGGCTACTAAAATGGATCATTACCCCTTACCTTTTATCGATCAAATGCTAGAAAGATTATCTAAACATACACATTTTTGCTTTCTAGATGGTTATTCTGGTTTCTCTCAAATACCTGTGTCAGCCAAAGATCAATCAAAGACCACTTTTACATGCCCTTTTGGTACTTTTGCATATAGACGTATGCCTTTCGGTTTATGTAATGCACCTGCTACCTTTCAAAGATGCATGATGGCTATATTCTCTGACTTTTGTGAAAAGATTTGTGAGGTTTTCATGGATGACTTTTCCGTCTATGGATACTCTTTTGATGATTGCTTGAGCAACCTTGATCGAGTTTTGCAGAGATGTGAAGAAACTAATCTTGTCTTGAATTGGGAAAAGTGCCACTTTATGGTTAATGAAGGCATTGTTGTCGGTGTCAAAACCGGCGGATCTCGGGTAGGGGGTCCCGAACTGTGCGTCTAAGGCGGATGGTAGCAGGAGGCAGGGGACATGATGTTTACCCAGGTTCGGGCCCTCTCTATGGAGGTAATACCCTACTTCCTGCTTGATTGATCTTGATGATATGAGTAGTACAAGAGTTGATCTACCACGAGATCTTAGAGGCTAAACCCTAGAAGCTAGCCTATGGTATGATTGTTGTTGTCCTACAGACTAAACCCTCCAGTTTGTATAGACACCGGAGGGGGCTAGGGTTACACAGAGTCGGTTACAATGGGAGGAGATCTACATATCCGTATCGCTAAGCTTGCCTTCCACGCCAAGGAGAGTCCCATCCGAACACGAGACGAAGTCTTCAATCTTGTACCTTCATAGTCCAACAGTCCGGCCAAAGGATATAGTCCGGCTGTCCGGATACACCCTAAACTAGGACTCCCTCAGTAGCCCCTGAACCAGGCTTCAATGACGATGAGTCCGGCGCGCAGTTTGTCTTCGGCATTGCAAGGCGGGTTCCTCCTCTGAATACTCCATAGAAGATCTTGAACACAAGGACAGTGTCCGGCTCTACAAAACAAGTTCCACATACCACCGTAGAGAGAATAATATTTCCACAAATCCGACCTGCTGACATATTTGATATCATGACATTATACCATGCCCTGGTTATTATCGAGCCGTTTTTCTCAACCAGCCTTGGCGCATATCGCGAGGCGGTTTCCTTGGCACGTCTTGTTGAAGCAGAGATCGTGTCCCCTTATCACGGATTCTCATCAATACGGGCATGGGTAACCCAACCGCGCCATCAATTGCGGCGCTTGGGGAATAAGCGGGTTTACCAGGCTAGTGGGGGCATATAGTTTCATCCGCCTTTATAAAGGGATAAGAGCTCACCTTTTTTCACCCACGCCTTCTTCCTCCTTGCTTATCCATTCTCGCGCACTCGAGCTCCAACGCCCAAGTTCGCACCCTTCTCCTCACACCGCTCCAACCATGTCTGGAGCGGGGGCAAGTGGATGAAATCCTCCGTCACGGAGGAGGACATCAGTAAGCTGCGGGGAGCCGGATACCTAGCCGCGGATATCGCGCAACGGCTTCCGATGAGGGGCAGATCGTCCCTACCCCGGAACCTTACGAGAGGGTAGTTTTCCTCACCCACTTCGTCCGCGGACTGGGATTCCCCCTTCACCCGTTCGTCCGCGGCCTCATGTTCTACTACGGGCTGGACTTCCATGATCTGGCCCCAAACTTCATCCTCAATATCTCGGTGTTTATCGTCATGTGCGAGGCCTTCCTCCGCGTCCAGCCCCACTTCGGCCTGTGGCTGAAGACCTTCAATGTCAAGCCGAAGGTTGTAGGCGGCCAGCAAGCGGAATGCGGAGGCGCCATGGTGGGCAAAATGCCCAATGTCACATGGCTCGAGGGCTCCTATGTGGAGACCATAAAGGGGTGGCAATCGGGGTGGTTCTACATCACCGAGCAGCGACACCAACTTCGGTGGCGCCCACGAAGTTTCGATCCGAATCCCCACGGCTTACCTCCTGGAAAGAGAAGGGCCTGTCCTGGGGTTCATCGGTAGAGCTGGCCGGACTCCAGAAATGTATCCGAAACATGATAAGCAAGAAACTGAAGCTTGTCAACATGGTCCAGGTCATGCTCTTCCGCCGGATCCTCCAGTGTCAACAACGGGCGTTTAATTTATGGGAGTTCGACCCAGCCCAGCACCAGACTCTGCACGAGCTTTTTGACACGACGCACAAGGATGTCTGGAGGGTGCTGTTCAAGGGCGCCGAGGTCCCTCCCTCCCTTACCGAGGACCATGGACTTAGCACGAAGCGCCCTACGAATCCGGTAAGTCTCCTAAATTTTGTAGGATGTTTACTTTCCCCACCTTAATCGTATGCGAGATCTCAGCTCCCATGCCTTTGACATGACTGGGAGGAGATAGCGGAGCAGATCAACTGCCCGCGCGCCCTGCCCGAAGATCCAGCCGACGCTCTCCTAATGGAGATGCTGACTCCAGCACCCTATGAGGTGCCGGAGAAGAAGGTCGCGGGGACTCGAAAGAGTTCTCGCCGTCGGGTGGTATCGGACTCATCGTCCGATAACTCCGAGACGTTCTACTCCCTTGAAGACGAGGAGGAGGAAGATGAAGATTCTCCCCTCCAGCCGGGGGAGGCAAGAAAAGGAAGGCCGCCCCAACCGGGGAGGCCAAAGGGTCCAAGAAGGGAAGGACTCTCCTTCCGGATTGCTCCACGACCGCCGGTCATAGCGAAGATGAGTGGTTGACCAGGGACAAGCCCCTGGCAAAGTCGTAAGTATTCGGATACCAGAGTAACTCATGGTACACTTTTATTGCACTGCTTCTCCTTACACCGAATGTAATTATGCATCCACCTCGAGCCCGCATCGACGTATCTTCGTGGGACGGTTCTTTGGACCCGTCAGCTATGAGTAGCGGTTCGCTTCCGACCGCCTCCACCCCTCGCCCTACGGACAATGTCAAGGTGTTGTCTCAAAGGGCACCGAGCTGAGGGGAGGTAGCCCTGGAGGCGCCTAAAGGCGACCTTCCGGACCCTCGGCGCAAGGGGAGCAAGATCCCGTGGGCTCCAAGTTCGGCCCTAAGCCGAACTCCGCACCGGATCCACTAGTGGTCCCGGACTCCAGCAGACAGCCTCCTGCTAAGAGGGGCAAGCCGCACGTGCCGGTGACCTCCGTCCATCCGGAGGCACCGGACAACTTGCTGGAGGTGCTTCACAGTGCTTCCATCGACGAGGAGCACCGCACTATTATGAGTGCGGTGATCGAGAAGGTTAGGTCCGCCAGCAGCGGACTAATCGAAGCTTGTGCCAGCCTCCTAACAGGCTTTGAGGTAAGTAGTCGAAATATATAAAAATATTACCGCATAGATAGTAGCCCCTGATGCTCTGTTAGGCATTCTCGAAGAAAAGCCGAATAGAGGATCGAATAATAACTGCAGGAGTCTAATCCAAATATGTCTATATGTGTATGCAGGCTTCACTGCTGGCCGTTGCCGCACATACTGCGAGATCGCCGCACTAAAGCGGAACCTCGAGCGGTCCGAGGAAGAGCTCGGCCTTGCTAAAAAGCAGCTCGAGGAGAACAAAGGTAAGCAATACCTTGTCTATATAAAAAAGTTTTGGTTGCAAGATAACAAGATCATCATGGATGTACCAGGGTCCACAACCGAAGTGGCGACCCTGAAGCAGTTGCTCACCGAGGCCGAAAACAAAGCAGCCAAGGAGCGTACCGAGCGAGAAAAACAAGAGGCCCGAGAAGGCGAGGTGCAGCAAGATCTTCGAGAACTCGTGAGAGTCCTTGGAGCGTGACTCGAAGACACGAGAGTCCGAGCTTGCAAAGGCCCTCGAAAGCGCAAAGCATGCCAAGGCTGAAGCCCAAAAGGCCCTCCAGGAAAGTGAGGCGTGAAGAAGATAGTGGCGGGTAAGGCATTCATTATGCAAAGCAAGCATGCGAAAGAAAATTTCCTTTTACTTACCCGAGTTCGGAGCTCTCCAAGAGCGTTCGCAGATCTGCCCCGCAGTGTGTCTGATCCCGCGGAATTCTATCGGGCCGAGGAGGGAAGCTCGACGGAGAAGTTGTTCTGGTCTCAGTATACTGGGACCGAACATCCGATGCCGTGAGCGACCAGTTGAAGCAACTGGTCGAGCTCCACAAGGTGGCCGAACAGGCCATGAGGGGCCTTATAGTCCGGATGTGGCCTGGCGATTCCCTTCCCAGCAGCTACTTCGGCCTGGTGAGGTGGCTTGTGGATGCTTGCCCATGGCTAGAAGTCAAAAAGCGGTCCGTCTGCATCGAGGGTGCCCACAGGGCCTTTGCCCGTGCGAAGGTGCACTGGGCCAAGATGGACGCCGAGAAGCTGGTGAAGGAGGGGCCGCCGCAGGGCAAGGAGCATCGCCACCCTGAAATGTATTATGAGGGTGTCCTGAAGGGTGCCCGTCTTGTGGCGGACGAGTGTGTGAAGGATGTAATTTTTGAATGAACTTGCTCGTGTGATCCTGTATTATGAAAACTAGTTCATTTGCACTATGCAACACTTTCGAATTTAAAATATTACCTTTTGTGCGGCCGTTTATAAAATCTGAGAGTTGCTAGTCGTCGGCTTCAGCCCCCATGCAACTAGTGCTGGGGTGTTTGGGATAAATCTGGGCACTCTTTTTCCCATTTATGGGTCCTTCGAGGGAGGTGCTCAGCGCAGTGAACCAGGCAATCGGACTATAATGCTTTATCGCTCTCACTTAGCCATAGAAGTCTACAATTTTAAATTTTGGCGAAGCCCCTAGTATTCGGTAAGCCGAAGTTGCGGCGCTATACACGCCTAAGCCGGACAAGGCCGACTCCTCGCCTGAAGCGAAAAAAGTCTTTAGGGACTTGAGATCTCTCGAACAGCGACCAGCTCTCGCCTCACCATGACAGTCAGTTTTAGCTTTCTCTACTGAGGTGCTCGGCCGGAAGAACCGGGGCACAATTGCAGTAGTTCTCCCAGTGCAACCTTAGACGATATAGCGGAACGTAAGGTACCAAAACATGGGAGCCGGGCAAACCCAACTATTGACCCAAGACATGATTCGGAGCTGATGCATATAATGCTATAAGTTCGGGGTGCCGCACTGTCGAAAGTGTTCGGACTTCTCACGCCGAATTATGGGGTATACAGAAGCCCCTGGCGTATTGGTCGTACCAGAGTGTACGGGTGCTGATTATCATAGATGAACATATATATAAAAGAATATAGAATGCAATAAGAGACTAGTGCTATGCATTGTTTATTTAAGAAATGCGTTGATGCATACTGATACAAGCAGTGCGATAAGCAAAAAATGGGAATATTTGACATGTCCCGTCCAAGGGCAAGCTGTGAGCTGGTATTTAAAACAGGTATTTCACTCGTTATCAGAGACCACCTGGAGATTCCATTGCACGACGTAGCTTCCTACCTCCTTGGGTGTTGTATCATGTGTCCGGCTATCATACTGCCGGATAGGGCTTCCAGACAGTAAAGTCCTGAAAGAGAGAGGATGATAAAGGTAGTAAGCCCCTAGTGCGGTTGAACCGCATTGTGGGACATGCCGTGATCGTGCCCCCGCCGACACCCATGGTATTTTCAATGCGTAATTATGTACGCGCGGGACGGATTTTGCCGTTGTACTAAGACTAGGGCGAGGGCCGAATTGCTAGGCGAGCTCTGAACGTGCCAGGCGATCCTGTTGCAGGTTACTCCAGATGCGCTTGACGGTGTCCGGGGGCTTGATCGCCGAACTTGTGGATTGCCTTAAAAGGCTGCTTTGTTCTTCTGCTGCGAGGGCCGCAGTGTGCTCCTCCGTACGGAGCGAGCGCTCTGTGTTTCCATTGACTGTGATGACCCCCTTAGGTCCTGGCATCTTGAGCTTGAGGTATGCGTAATGCGGTACCACATTGAATGTTGCAAATGCGGTGCGACCGAGCAGTGCGTGATAGCCGCCGAACGGGACGATATCAAAGATTAATTCCTCGCTTCGGAAGTTGTCCGGAGATCCGAAGACCACTTCCAGTGTGATTGAGCCCGTACAATGGGCCTCTACACCTGGGATGACGCCTTTAAAGGTTGTTTTGGTGGGTTTGATCCTCGAGGGGTCTATACCCATTTTGCGCAATGTATCCTGATAAAGCAGGTTCAGGCTGCTGCCGCCGTCCATAAGGACTCGAGTGAGGTGAAATCCGTCAATGATTGGGTCTAAGACCAATGCGGCAGATCCGCCATGACGGATACTAGTGGGGTGGTCCCTGCGATCAAAGGTGATCGGACAAGAGGACCATGGGTTGAACTTTGGGGCGACGGGCTCCATCGCATATACGTCCCTTAGTGCACGCTTCCGTTCCCTCTTGGGGATGTGGGTTGCGTATATCATGTTCACCATCCTTACTTGTGGGGGGAACCTCTTCTGTCCTCCCGTGTTCGGTGGCCGGGGCTCCTCCTCGTCATCGCTCTGCAGCCCCTTGTCCTTGTTTTCGGGGTTTAACTTGCAGGCCTGCTTGAACACCCAACATTCTCTATTGGTGTGATTGGCTGATTTGTCAGGGGTGCCGTGTAATTGGAACGAGCGATCGAGTATACGGTCCAGACTGGACGGGCCCGGAGTGCTTCTTTTGAATGGCTTTTTCCGCTGACCGGTTTAGAGCCTCTGAATCTAGCATTGACTGTCGTATCCTCGGCGTTATCGCCGTTATTACGGCGCTTATGTTTGCTACGACGTGGCCTGCCGCTTCTATCCTTGGTATCCGAAGTGCCAAGGTTCCTTGATATGTTGTTGCTGCGAGCCAGCCAGCTATCCTCTCCGAGTGTCGTGAGGGCTGCCATGGATTACGGCTTTTCCTGGCCGAGGTGCCGGGCGAGCCACTCGTCACAGATGTTGTGCTTAAATGCCGCTAAGGCCTCTGCATCCGGACAATCGACAATTTGATTCTTCTTGGTTAGGAACCGTGTCTAGAATTGCCTGGCCGATTCCCCTGGCTGCTGAATTATGTGGCTCAAGTCATTGGCATCTGGTGGTTGCACATAAGTGCCCTGGAAGTTGTCGAGGAATGCGTCTTCCAGATCCTCCCAACAGCCAACGGAGTCTGCTGGCAAGCTATATTCAGCCAATCCGAGCTGGTCCTTTAAGTTTTAACGGGAGGTACTTGATAGAATGTAGATCATCGCCGCGAGCCATGTGGATGTGGAGGAGGAAGTCCTCGATCCATACCGCGGGATCTGTTGTACCATCATATGATTTGATATTTACGGGTTTAAAACCCTCTGGGAATTCGTGATCCATTACTTCGTCAGTGAAGCATAGGGGGTGTACGGCGCCTCTATGCTGGGCTATATCGCGACGCAGCTCATATGAGTCTTGCCTTCTGTATTCGGCCCGGCCGGGTTTACTTTTACTGTATCCGGCGTGGCGGTCACCTCCCGCGTAGGGGCGCGCCCTCGTGATCCATAGATCGATCTTGCGTGTTTTGCCCTATCTTCCAATATGTCTCGCAGGTCTCGCGGGTTTCCCGGTGCCTTGGTATTTTTTTTTGAGTGGCGGCGGGGTGCGGTCTGAACTTCTGGCTGAAATGCCTCTTTGTCTCGGCCACGAGGTGGCTGATCAGCCGCGTCGTACGCGGTGATGTAGGTTTTAATGCTTCCTCCTCAAGTTGGGGTATCAACCTGCGCTTTGGGTGACCCTTGGAGGGGCGTTCGAGTTCGTATTCCTCGGTCGCAAGGACTTCAGTCCATCTATCTGCTAGCAAGTCCTGATCAGCTCGAAGCTGTTGCTGTTTTTTCTTCAGGCTATTCATTGTGGCTATAAGCCAGCGCTTAAAGCGCTTCTGCTCGACGGGATCCTTAGGTACGCCAAATTCTTCATCATCGAGGCTTGCTTCGTCTTCGGAGGGAGGCATGTAATTGTCCTCCTATCCCTCTGCCGCTTGCTCCGGAGGGCTGGCTTGTTCGTCCTCCGGCTCTGGATCCTGCTGGAGGTGATTGTCATCATCTTGACACTTTGTCCGAATCTTTATCTCTGTGCGGTATCACCGCTTTTTCTGTGGCGAGACTTAGAGCGGCGCCGCTGACGTTGGCGCTTGGGTTGCTTCTTGGAGGGGTCATCCTCCGCTGTATTGTCGCCATTGCCTTCTTTGGGTGTGTCCACCATATATATATATATATATATATATATATATATATATATATATATATATATATATATATATATATATATATATATATATCATATGACGAGGTGGCGGTCCAGTGCCCTGTGGGCAGTGGTTCCCGTTCATCTCCTTCATCGTTGTCCATACCATCGATGTCTTCGGAGTCGAAGTCGAGCATGTCGGTTAAATCATCGACAGTGGCTACTAAGTGGGTGGTGGGTGGGGCGTGAATTTCTTCGTCGTCTGCATCCCATTCTAGCCGGACATAGTTCGGCCAAGATTCTCCTGAAAAAGAGAGAGACCTTAACGAGTTTAGTACATTGCCGAAGGGCGAGTGCTGAAAGAATACCGCGGAGGTGAACTCCATGACCGGCGCCTAGTCGGATTCGACAGGCACGGGCGCGGGCGGTTCAAAGTCTGTGGCCAGAGATGAGTCTATAGGTTCGGCATCGCGGCCCTCATGAGGGGTAAGGTCAGTATCCGGCTCTATCGCTACTGAGAGTGCGGCCTCCGTGGCGGGATCTATCCGCCCATCCTCGGATGGTGCAATCTGCTCCGGATTGAGGGCCGGAGTTGTTGCTAGCGCGATCTCCTGAACGCCGTCCGACGGAAGAGCTAAATCGTGCTCGTCGTGATCGTGCTGCGCACCCGGCATGGGCTCGAATCCGTCGAAGATCAAGTCTCCGTGGATGTCGGCCGTGTAGTTCAAGTTTCTGAACCTGACCTGGTGACCAGGGGGGTAGCTATCGATCTGCTTCAGATGGCCAAGCGAGTTGGCCCGCAGTGCGAAGCCGCCGAATACGAAGATCTGTCCGGGGAGGAAAACGTCACCCTGGACCGCATCACTGCCGATGATCGAAGGAGCCATCAGGCCTTATGGTGACGACACAGTGGAACTCCCAATGAAAGCACCAATGTCGGTGTCAAAACCGGCGGATCTCGGGTAGGGGATCCCGAACTCTGCGTCTAAGGCGGATGGTAACAGGAGGCAGGGGACACAATGTTTACCCAGGTTCGGGCCCTCTCTATGGAAGTAAAACCCTACTTCCTACTTGATTGATCTTGATGATATGAGTAGTACAAGAGTTGATCTACCACGAGATCATAGAGGCTAAACCCTAGAAGCTAGCCTATGGTATGATTGTTGTTGTCCTACGGACTAAACCCTCCGGTTTATATAGACACCGGAGGGGGCTAGGGTTACACAGAGTCGGTTACAATGGGAGGAGATCTACATATCCGTATCGCCAAGCTTGCCTTCCACGCCAAGGAGAGTCCCATCCGGACACGAGATGATGTCTTTCAATCTTGTATCTTCATAGTCCAATAGTCCGGCCAAAGGATATAGTCCGGCTGTCCGGATACCCCCTAATCCAGGACTCCCTCAATTTTCTTGGGGCATAAAGTTTCTGAAAGAGGTATTGAAGTTGATAAAGCCAAGGTTGATGCTACTGAAAAGATGCCATGTCCCAAGGACATCAAAGGTATAAGAAGTTTCCTTGGTCACGCCGGATTTTATAGGAGGTTCATTAAGGACTTCTCAAAAATTTCTCGGACTCTAACTAATTTATTACAAAAAGATATACCATTTGTCTTTGATGATGATTGTGCAGAAGCATTTGAAATACTTAAGAAAGCATTGATCTCTGCACCTATTGTTCAGCCACCTGATTGGAATTTACCTTTTGAAATTATGTGTGATGCTAGTGATTATGCTGTAGGTGATGTTCTAGGGCAAAGAGTTGATAAGAAATTAAATGTTATTCAATATGCTAGTAAAACACTAGACAATGCTCAGAGAAATTATGCTACTACTGAAAAAGAATTCTTTGGAGTTGTATTTTCTTGTGATAAGTTCAGACCTTATATTGGTGATTCTAAAGTAACTATTCACACTGATCATGCTGCTATTAAATATCTGATGGAAAAGAAAGATGCTAAACCTACACTTATTAGATGGGTTCTCTTACTACAAGAATTTGATTTGCATATTGTTGATAGAAAAGGAGCTGAGAACCCCGTTGCAGACAACTTGTCTAGGCTAGAAAATGTTCTTGATGACCCACTACCTATTGATGATAGCTTTCCTCATGAGCAATTAAATGTCATAAATGCTTCTCTTCTGCTCCGTGGGTATGCTAATTATGCTAATTATATTGTTGCTAAATTTATACCACCTAGTTTCACATATCAGCAAAAGAAAAAGTTTTTCTATGATTTGAGACATTACTTTTGGGATGACCCACATCTTTATAAAGAAGGAGTAGATGGTGTTATTAGACGTTGTGTACCGAGCATGAACAGAATGATCCTACGCAGTGTCACTCCGAAGCTTATGGAGGACACCACGCTGGAGATAGAACTGCACATAAGGTATTGCAATCTGGTTTTTATTGGCCTACTCTCTTCAAGGATGCCCGTAAGTTTGTCTTGTCTTGTGATGAATGTCAAAGAATTGGTAATATTAGTAGACGTCAAGAAATGCCTATGAATTATTCACTTGTTATTGAACCATTTGATGTTTGGGGCTTTGATTATATGGGACCTTTTCCTGCCTCTAATGGATATACACATATTTTAGTTGTTGTTGATTACGTTACTAAGTGGGTAGAAGCTATTCCAACTAGTAGTGTTGAACATAATACTTCTATTAAAATGCTTAAAGAAGTTATTTTTCTGAGGTTTGGAGTCCCTAGATATTTAATGACTGATGGTGGTTCACATTTTATTCATGGTGCTTTCCATAAAATGCTTGCTAAGTATGATGTTAATCATAGAATTGCATCTCCGTATCACCCACAGTCTAGTGGTCAAGTAGAATTGAGTAATAGAGAGCTCAAATTAATTTTGCAAAAGACTATCAATAGGTCTAGAAAGAATTAGTCCAAGAAACTTGATGATGCATTATGGGCCTATAGAACTGCATATAAAAATCCTATGGGTATGTCTCCGTATAAAATGGTTTATGGAAAGGCATGTCATTTACCTCTCGAACTAGAACATAAGGCATATTGGGCTATTAAAGAGCTCAACTATGATTTCAAACTTGCCGGTGAGAAGAGGTTATTTGATATTAGCTCACTTAATGAATGGAGAACCCAAGCTTATGAAAATGCCAAGTTGATTAAAGAAAAAGTTAAAAGATGGCATGACAAATGGATACAAAAGCGTGAGTTTAATGTAGGTGATTATGTATTGCTATACAACTCTCGTTTAAGATTTTTTGCAGGAAAACTTCTCCCTAAATGGGAAGGCCCCTACGTTATCGAGGAGGTCTATCGTTCCGGTGCCATAAAAATCAACAACTTCGAAGGCACAAATCCGAAGGTGGTGAACGGTCAAAGAATTAAACACTATATCTCAGGTAATCCTGTAAATGTTGAAACCAATGTTATTGAAACCGTAACCCTGGACGAATACATAAGGGACACTTTCCGGAACGTTTCAGACTCCGAAAAGGAATAGGTATGTGGTACGGTAAGTAAACCGACTCCAAAACAATTTTTATGGCAATATTTCTTCGTTTTGGAATATTTAGAAAAATAGAAAAATAAGAAGCAGTCCGAGAAGGACACGAGGGCCCCACGAGGGTGGAGGGCGCGACCTACCCCCCTGGGCGCGCCCCCTACCTCGTGGGCACCTCGTGTGCTCTCCGGACTCTGTTTTCTTGCACGATACTTATTTTGGTTGGTAAAAATTCATTATATATTCTCCCGAAGGTTTTGACTCCTGTATCACGCAATTATCCTCTATTCTTGTTTCGAGCTATTTTTCTGACAGATCTAGATTATCATGACGTCTCCAAGTGCCCCAAAGGACAAGTTCTTCGAGAAGGTCATCAACCCTTACCTCACGAAGGTGATGCGACACCCTCAAACCATTGAGATGCGTGATGGGTTGCTGCACATCCATGATGTTGAGGGACCGAAGGGGACCGGAAGCGTGGAGACGAGGCTCGAAGCAATGGAGCAACAAGTTTTCAAGTGCTAGGGGATGGTGCAACATGGACTCAACTCCAACCACATGATGATCGCGGAGTTCACCAACAAACATAAGTTGGATGCCGACAACATCGGGAGACCATCTTCAAGCTTCACGAGAAGATCGAGCACCTTCAAGCCCAAATCTATGACCTGCAAAACCAAAACTATGAGTATGAATACAGATTCAGAAGGATGAGTTTGGCTGCAGATTTGAGGATCCCGGTGACTCAATCATCCTTCTATGATGGTGAGCCTATGCCTTGGAAGATGGACGATAAGCCCGCATCATCAACAACACCACCACCTTCCTCGCCAACAAAGAAGGAAATATAATCACATGGGTATGGGCACTCCCCTTGGCAACTGCCAAGCTTGGGGGAGGTGCCCCGGTATCGTATCACCATCACAATCCTATCTTTACCATTTTTCTTTAGTTCGATCCTATTAGTAGTATCTTGATCTAGTAGAATAAAGTTTATGGCATGATCTAGTTTTGAGTTTTGCTTTATGATCTCTCTATGTAATCGAGTCCGTGAGCTATATAATAAAGATTAGTGTTGAGTCAAGGTCTTGATTATTTTGCCATGATCTTGAGTGAATAAAAGAAAAGAGAAAAAGAATAAAAATAAACAAAGAGTTCATATCGATCTTATTGAGAGTAATGACTTCACATAGAAAGAGTATGATGATTAAAAGTTGTTGGGAGTTGGCAAACATAGCTTTGGTCATCGTTGCAATTAATAGGAAGTAATAAAGAAAGGGAGGTTTCACATATAAATATACTATCGTAGACATCCTTTATGATTGGGAGCACTCATTAAAATATGACATGCTAAAGAGTTGATGTTGGACAAGGAAGACAACGTAATGGGTTATGTTTTCTTATATCTGAGATAAAGTATATTGTCATGGATCATCCAACATGTTGAGCTTGCCTTTCCCCCTCATGCTAGCCAAATTCTTAGCACCAAGTAGAGATACTACTTGTGCTTCCAGAAACCCTTAAACCAGTTTTGCCATGAGAGTCCACCATACCTACCTATGGATTGAGTAAGATCCTTCAAGTAAGTTGTCATCGGTGCACGCAATAAAAATTGCTCTCTAAATATGTATGACTTATTAGTGTGGAAGAAAATAAGCTTTATACGATCTTGTGATGTGGAAGAAATAAAAGCGACGGACTACATAATAAAGGTTCGTATCACAAGGGGCAATATAAAGTGACGTTCTTTCGCATTAAGATTTTGTGCATCCAACCATAAAAGCGCATGGCAACCTCTGCTTCCCTCTGCGAAGGGCCTATTTGTTACTATTATCTTCTACCTTATGCAAGAGTCATGGTGATCTTCACCTTTCCTTTTTATATTTTATCCTTTGGCAAGCACTGGGTGTTGGAAAGATCCTGATAGATATATCTAATTGGATGTAGGGGAGCATGAGTTATTATTGTTGACATTACCCTTGAGGTAAAAGGTTGGGAGGCGAAACTATAAGCCCCTATCTTTCTCTGTGTCCGATTAAAACTCCGTAACCACAAGTATTGCGTGAGTGTTAGCAATTATGAAAGACTAAATGATAGTTGAGTATGTGGACTTGCTAGAAAGCTCTGACATAGACTCTTTCTGATGTTATGATAAATTGCAATTGCTTCAATGACTGAGATTATAGTTTGTTAGTTCTCAATAAAGTTTATGATTCATACTTTTGCATTGTGAATAGATTATGACTTGAGCATAAGAAATCATATGACAATATCCATCTATGTTGTTGTTATGAGAATAATCATGATGCCTTCATATCCGTATTTTATTTTATCGACACCTCTACCTCTAAACATGTGGACATATTTATCGTTATCGGCTTCCGCTTGAGGACAAGCGAGGTCTAAGCTTGGGGGAGTTGATACGTCCATTCTGCATCATGCTTTTATATCGATATTTATCGCATTATGGGCTATTATTACACGTTATGTCACAATACTTATGCCTATTCTCTCTTATTTTACAAGGTTTACATAAGGAGGGAGAATGCCGGCAACTGGAATTCTGGGCTGAAAAAGGAGCAAATATTAGAGACCTATTCTGCACAACTCGGCACAACTCCAAAAGTCCCGAAACTCCATGAAAGTCATTTTTGGAAATAATAAAAAATATTGAGCGGAAGAAATGCGCCGAGGGGACCCACACTGCCACGAGGGTGGGGGCGCGCCTACCCCTAGGCGTGCCCCTGCCTCGTGGCCCCCTGCTGGCTCTCCGTGGCCATCTTCGCTATATGAAGTCTTTCGTCAAGGAAAAATCATAAGCAACCTTTCGGGACGAGACTCCGCCGCCACGAGGCGGATCCTTGGCGGAACCAATCTAGGGCTCTGGCAGAGCTGTTCTGCCGAGGGACACTTCCCTCCGGGAGGGGGAAATCATCGCCATCGTCATCACCAACTCTCCTCTCATCGGGAGAGGGCAATCTCCATCAACATATTCACCATCACCATCTCCTCTCAAAACCCTAGTTCATCTCTTGTATCCAATTCTTGTCTCCAAGTCCGAGTTGGTACTAGTAGTTTGCTAGTAGTGTTAATTACTCCTTGTAGTTGATGCTAGTTGGTTTATTTTGTGGAACATCATATGTTCAGATCCTTTATGCATATTAATACCCCTCCTATTATGAACATGAATATGCTTTGTGAGTAGTTATGTTTGTTCCTGAGGACATGGGAGAAGTCTTGCTATTAGTAGTCATGTGAATTTGGTATTCGTTTGATATTTTGATGAGATGTATGTTGTCTAGCCTCTAGTGGTGTTATGTGAACGTCGACTACATAACACTTCACCATTATTTGGGCCTAGAGGAAGGCATTGGGAAGTAATAAGTAGATGATGGGTTGCTAGAGTGATAGAAGCTTAAACCCTAGTTTATGTGTTGCTTCGTAAGGGGCTGATTTGGATCCATATGTTTCATGCAATGGTTAGGTTTACCTTAATACTTTTGTTGTAGTTGCGGATGCTTGCAATAGAGGTTAATCATAAGTGGGATTCTTGTTCAAGTAAGAACAACACCCAAGCACCGGTCCACCCACATATCAAATTATCAAAGTACCGAAAGCGAATCATATGAACGTGATGAGAATTAGCTTGACGATATTCTCATGTGTCCTCGGGAGCGCTTTTCTCCATATAAGAGTTTGTATAGGCTTGTCCTTTGCTACAAAAAGTATTGGGCCACCTTGCTGCACTTTATTTACTTTTTGGAGCAAATCCGACCCACGAGATTACCTAACCAAGGTGCAAGGTCCTTGGCATCTCCGGAACCCTATGTGGACGATCTTTCACGTGCAAGGATCCTTGGAACCACGAAGAACATGTCGAGGGTAAACACGAGAGTCACGAGAGATCACTCAACCGACAAGAATTCAATCACACAAGTCTATCGAGGTGCATAGTCGACAAGATTCGAGATCAACAAAGGTAAGGATACACGAGTAGCCGTTGTATCGCGATCGAGAGGAGGTCTTGATGGGTCCACCCTCGATGGGGTCTTGAAGGATCTTCTCCGTTTGGCCACTTCTCCGAGGAGAAGTTTGGAAGTGGATCAAAGCTCTCACACGAATATGAGCTAATCCTTTGCTAACCCCACTAGGAGATGGGAGGTCCAATTTGAAGTCGAGTGGGTGAAAGTCAAAACGAAGGGTACATTGGCTTCAGCCGCGATCGAGCCGTCGACGTCTTCGAAGGCGCTTGACGTCGTTGTCGACTTGGTCAATAGTGTGCCTTCATCCGTCGATTCTTCTCGTGCCAGTGGCGTGTCGGTGTCCGTGGGGCGCGTCCGAATTGACCTTGCTCGTCCGGACGTGCATCGGTCGTCCGTAGTTTTGCCTCGAGTGATAGTGCGTCCGGACGTCCGGACAGCTCCGGAGTCAGAAGTCTGGTTCGGGTGTTCCAATGCGTGACGCCCAAGGAATCGTCGGTTGAAGGGGTCGGACGTCCGTGTCCTGTAACTTCAATTGCTCCTTTCTTCCTCTTCGAATACTTGGGGTCCTCGCCGTCTTGGCTCTTGCAAGTAGTAGATCCTTGGTTCGCCTCCATTGAATGTACACTTAGAGTTTCGAATGTAGGTAGTAGCCATGTCTCATGGGTAGAAATAAGAAGTTCGGAGATGGGTTCAGACTTCAATAGCTTAGCTCGGGCTCTTTCATGGGTCCTGTTGAGGTTCTTCCGTGGATCAAGGATGCTCGCATAGAGTGGATATCCGACCTCGGATGAAAAGCGATTCATCACCTCCGAAAGGTGCAAGGTCCTTGGCGTTGAAGATGTCGCTCACGTGGTACTTGTCTCGGATGTCGATTTTGTAAGCGTAGCTTGTATCGTCGAGCACCTTGAAAGGTCCATCGGCTCGAGGAAGTTTGTACTTGCGTTCTTTGGGAAGCGGTCCTTCGAAGGTGTAGCCACACTAGATCACCAATGTTGAAGGCGATGGGTTGCTTGTTGGCGTTGAGCTTGTTTGCTTGTCGTTGTACTTGGCGCTCAATAGTGTGCCTTGTATCTTCGTGCATCTTCTTGATGTAGCTTGCTCGTTCACTTGCATCCATGTTGGTGCGCTCTTGGAAGGAAGTGGTAGAATGTCCAATGGGGACAACAGGTTGAAACCGTAATGAAGGGGACTTGCGGTAGTTGAATGTCTTGCACGATTGTAGGCGTACTCGGCGATGGGTACTTCCCATTCCTTGATGTTCTTCTTGATCAAGACACGAAGTAGAGTGGATAGTGTCGATCGTCACCTCCGTTTGGCCGTCGGTTTGAGGATGGTATGCGGATGAGAACAATAGCCAGGGTCTTCAAAAGTAACTCAAGAACTTGGCGTCACGATCGGAGCGATTGTCTTTGGTACTCCATGGATGATATTTCCCTAAAAGAGATTTGCAACATGTGAAGCATCCATATCTTGTTGCAAGGAATGAAATGTGCCATCTTAGAAAATCTATCACAACAACAAACACGGAGTCCTTTCCATTTTGAGTTCTAGGCAAACCGCATATAAAATCCATGTCTAATGTCTTCCCAAGGATGATATGGAATAGGAAGGGCATGTAAAGACCATGAGATTGAGCTTTAGACTTAGTTGGATCGGTTGGTGAAGCATTGTCGTCTTGTCATCTTGGGCCAAAAGTAGTTGTTGGAGGCGTGGCGAATGTCTTGTCGCGTCATGAGTCCGCCTCCATGAGCCTCTTGCAAAAGGAGCAAGCGAAGAGAGGACTCGGGAATGCAAAGTTTGTTAGCTCTCATAAGATAACCATCCTTGATGTAATATTGTTCCCAAGATGTGTTCACTTAGTATAAGGAGAAGCAAAAGATGGATCATGCTCATACAAGTCTTTTATGTGCTCAAAACCAATGACATTCAACTCAAGTTGAGTGACAAGCATGCATATGCGTGAAAGCGCGTCGGCAACTACATTCTCTTTACCCTTAATGTACTTGATCACATAAGGAAAAGATTCAATGAATTCACTCCACTTGGCATGACACTTGTTTAATTTAGTTTGACCTTTGAGGTACTTAAGCGTTTCATGATCGGTATGGATGGCAAACTCATGAGGCCTAAGGTAATGTTCCCAAACATGGAGCACACACACTAAAGCATACAATTCTTTGTCATAGATGGGATAATTAAGTGGAGCACAAGCAATTGCTCATATTTCTTGCAAAAGGCTTTCCTCATGGAATGTGCAACACAATTTTACATGATTCAAACTCCTTTACATTTGTATGGAAAGCAAAATAAGCGTCTGGCTACCATTCTCTTTACCCAATGTAATTGATCACATAAGGAAAAGATTCAATGAATTCACTCCATGGCATGACACTTGTTTAATTTAGTTTGACCTTTGAGGTACTTAAGCGTTTCATGATCGGTATGGATGGCAAACTCATGAGGCCTAAGGTAATGTTCCCAAGACATGGAGCACACACACTAAAGCAAACAATTCTTGTCATAGCTTATCATTAAGTGGAGCACGGAGAGTTGATAAAATAAGCAATGGCTCGTTTTTCTTGCATCAAAACTCCGCCAATTCTGGTACCACTTGCATCACAATGAACCTCAAAAGTTTTGTCAAAATTGGGCAAAGCAAGAATCAGACATGAGTAAGCAAAGACTTGAGCTTATCAAAAGCGGTTGATTGCAAAGTTCCCCAAACAAAGGGTATTCTTCTTGCTCAAAGCATGCAAAGGAGCGGCAATTGTGCTAAAATCTTTCTAAGCGGCGATAGAAACCATAAGACCAAGAAAACTTTGCACTTGTTGCAAATTGGTGGAGTTGAGGCCAAGTTTTAATTGCTTCTATTTTAGATTCATCAACATGGACACCCTTTGAGGAAACAACAAAACCCAAGAAAACCACTTTGTCAACTCCAAAAGTGCATTTTTCAAGTTTGCATAAAGGCTTTCCTTCGAAGAGTTTGCAACACAGATTTTACATGATTGATGTGCTCTTTCATGGTTTTGCTAAACACAAGAATATCGTCAAGTAAACCACAACAAAGATTCCAATGTAAGGACGAAGCACATGATGCATAAGGCCTTTAAAAGTACAGGAGCTTCGAAGGCCCATAGGCATCACCAACCACTCATATAAACCAAATTTGGTTTTAAAAGCAGTTTTCCATTCATCACCCTCTTGTATGCGGTTTGATAATAGCCACTTTTAAGATCAATTTTGAGAAAAGTTGGCTCCACTAAGTTCATCAAGCATGTCATCTAAGCGAGGAATGGGATGCCTATATCGAGCAGTAATAGCATTGATAGGTCTACAATCGGAAAACAAGCGGAAACTTCCATCGGGCTTAGGCACAAGAATAGCAGGAACAGCACAAGGGCTTAGCTTTCCATTACATGACCGTTGTCGATGAGTTGTTGTACTTGGCGTTGAATCTCCTTGGTTTCTTCGGATTTACTCGGTATGGAGCTTTGTTTGGTAGGCGCTCGGGGATGAGGTCGATTCGATGCTCAATGCCTCGAAGAGGAGGTAGACCCGGAGGTAGCTCATCGGGAAAACATCTTGAAATTCCTGCAAAGAGATTGAAACACCAAAGGTAGCTCGTGAATGGTGTTAGTTTTTGGTTCTCCATCCTTGCACACAAGGACAAAGTGCATCACGGTAGCTGGGTTCTCACACACTTCTCTCATCTCACTTTTGGTGGCAAATAGGATGAGGTTTTTCTCTCTAGGCGAAGAGTCGCTCGAATTTGGCTTGTGGCTCTCACTCACTTTTGGGTGGATCCTTTTCACTCTTCTCTCTATGATGGGTGGCTTGCTTGTCGGCTATCACTTGACTAGGAGACATAGGTGCGTAGCACATGCTCCTTCCCTTTCATCTTGAGGCTATAGTGATTGGTTAGCCCATTGTGGATGACACCACGGTCGAATTGCCATGGTCGACCAAGAAGGAGGTGGAAAAGCGGTCATTGGGACCACATCACACTCCAAAGTGTCTTCATAAGCACCAATTTTGAAGGAGACTTGGACCGTATGCTCGACTCGTATAGTCTTGGGAATTCCTTGAAACAGCCATTGAACCTTGTAGGGGTGTGGGTGCTTCCTCTTGGCCAATTGAAGTTTGGAGCATAGTTCTTCACTTGCCAAGTTGTGGCAACTACCTCCATTGATGATGACCTTGATGGACCGTCCATTGATGCCGGCTTTTGTGTGGAAGATGTGGCATCGTTGGTCTTCTTCTTGTTGATGTTGGAGAGTCAAGACCTTGGAGACAACTAGAGCGGGGCTCGAATCCTCGTCACAAAAGACTTGGTCATCTTCATCTTCATTCACTTGCCGGTGCATGGACACTTGCTCAAGGGCTTCCATTTCTTCTTCACTCATGGAGTCATATGTGCCATCGTCGTTGAGGATCATGGTACGCTTGTTGGTGCATTCGTATGACTTGTGGCCTCGGCCGCCGCAAGTGAAACACTTGAAGGAGCTTGTCTTGATGGTCTCATCGGTCGGAGTAGAGGATGAAGCACGCGGCTTGAAGTTGCTTGTCATAGGAGGAGGACGACTTGAACTTGTCGAAGTTTTCTTGTAACTTGACTTGTCGTCATTTCTTGAATAAGGCTTGGTCGATGTAGATGTTGAAGTCGTTGAAGCTTGGTTGTTAGAAGCCGTAGGTCTTGGATGGGTACTTGGCGTGCCAAAGTCATCTTGCACTTGGCGTTCCGCCTTTGTAGCTTGATGCACGAGCTCAATGAGGGTTGAGTATGGTTGGAAGTCGGTGATCTTCTTGATGGGATGATTGAGTCCATTCAAGAAACGTGCCATAGTTTGCTCATCATCTTCCTTGACATTGGCTCGAATCATGGCTATCTCCATCTCTTTGTAGTATTCTTCAACGCTCTTTGTTCCTTGCTTGAGTAGTTGGAGTTTCTTGAAGAGGTCGCGGTTGTAGTAGGTTGGCACAAAAGCGTGCTCGCATGACATCCTTCATTTGACCCAAGTGGTGATTGGAGGTTCACCTCTTGTTTGTAAATCGCTCAATGATTTGTTCCCACCATATGAGCACGTAATCTTGGAACTCAAGTGATGCCATAGCGATTTTCTTCGCTTCATCGTAGTTGTTAAGCGGAAGATTTTGTCAACCTTCAATGCCCATGAGAGGTAGTCTTGAGGTCATTGCTTCCATTGAACTTGGGCATGGTGAATTTTAGCTTGCCGTGGCGTTGCTCTTCATTGTATTGTTGGCGATGTTGATGATGGCGTCCTTGGCGTGGAATGTACTCGTCTTCATGTTGCTCTTGGCGCGGAGGAAGACCATGATCAACTTGCTCGTGTGGAATTTGAGGTTGAGGTGGAGCTTGGCGAGCTTGTGGAGGAGCTTGAGGAACTTGGCGTTGTACATGAGGTTGGTGGTTCCTCTCTTGTATTTCTTCTCGAAGGGCTTCCTCTTGATTGCGCCGTTCGCGATTGCGGTTGGCGGCGGCTCTACTTGATTCTTGAAGGGCACGTTGCCTCAAGAGCTTGCGCTTCACGTTGTTGTTGTTGAAGGCGTTGTGTCTTGGCGTCTTGTTCGTCTTGGTGACGGCGTGCTCGTTCTTCCTCTTGTTGGCGCCGAAGGCGTTGCGTTCTTGAGCTTGAGCAAAAGCCTCTTGGTTTGATTGAGGGCGAGGAACTTGATCATCAACTTGTTCTTGTGAGTGCTTGTCATGTAGCGGGTTGCGAGATGCATAGCGGTCTTGGCCTTGCTCGTCGAAGAGTGTTTGATGACGGTGTACTTGAGTTGTAGAAGGTGTCGTCCGGAGTGTCGACTCGAGCGGCTCCGTCTTGATGATGAAGAAGTGGAATGATGTCGTTTTCTCATCAACGTGCGGATCTCGTCCATTCTTGCATCATTCTCTTGCTTGTGAGCCTCGAACTTGTTGTCGAGTAGTCTTTTATGCGTTGCTCGGAGAGTCGCAGAGTCGGTGGCGAGGTTGTCGATCTGATCGCTCATTGCTTGTTGTTCTTGGTGCAGCGCTTCGTTGTGCACCAAAGAGGTGGCTCTTGGTGACGTATGAGGACATGTCGTCGTCTTGCTCGATGAAGAGTGGGTTTGTAGAAGAACTTGGCCTATCCATCATTCCAAGCAAGATGTGAGTGGTCGAGCGGAAAGAACTTATACCAATGTACCTTTGACCGATGTTGAAAATGAATCAAGTTCACTCAAATCACGGACAATGAAATAGCACTCTTGGTACCAATTCTTGTCGGTTCTCACACCTACACAAATAAAAGCTTATGGTGGGGCTCGGTTAGGATGGTGGCTCAAAATTTCATGCAATTGTAAGTGAGCCTCAATAATGTTGGAAGCGATTCACAAATTTGCAAATGCAACAAGTAGACCAAGCAAGATATAGTGTACGGAAACACACACAAAATAGATAATATGGGGTTATGCAACCAAGGATGAGCCAAAATGTGGAATCACCAAGATGCTCTTGTTGCACAACACTAGAGAGACACTAACACGATTGCACAATAGGCGGATCGGCAAAATGCAACTATCTCTATCCCAAATATGCTATATGTATGGTATTTCAGTGCAATGATCCAAGATGATCCGATATGACAATCTTAATGTAGTATGATGCTATGGTTCTTGTGCATAAGTTCTTTGCTTATCTTTTCTCTTTGCTTAAAAGCTTGGGTGGCTCTTTCACTTTTGAGCTCTTGTCTCATGCAAAACTTCACGAACCAAGATAGCAATTGTGTATGCTATGACAACCTTGTGACACACAAGTGGATCCCAATATATCTTGCCGTTATGGTATGGTATGTATGCTATGGAGTATGATCACTAAATGTGCACAAGTCACGTTGCGGCAATACTCAAAGGCTAGTCTCGATGGGTAAGCTCATAAAATGAGGCAATGTGGGTTATCAATGCAATTGCAAGGTATGACAAAGATGTAAATCGAAGTTACCGTCCTTGGCGATGATGAGACCCTTGCGAAGTTGAGTCGTGGTGATGATGAAGTCGAACCGCACCTAGATAACCGAAACACAAAAGGATCTGGAAGCCACAACTCAAAATCTCAAGGACCAAAATGTGTCAAAATCGTCATCGGAAGTGTCGTGGAAGATGTATGTATATGGGTTTGGAAGATGTGGTGAAATGTGTGGTGGTGGTGGTTATGCGAACTGAAGGAATTCAGTTTGGTCAGGAGTTTCTGGACGTCCAGTAAATTTACGACTTCATCAGACGTCCGCCTTGTCCGGATGTCCGAACTTCAAGCGAAAATCGGGCTCGGGGAGAGGAACTGCAAAAATTCCGGGGAAGAAGATGATTGTGAGGTCGAAATCGAGGAGTTTGGTGGAAGGAAAAGGGGTGGGGAGGGAGGGTAAAGCTAGATCCACAGGTAGCAAGACAAATCCATGGACCAAATCCAATAAAATCTCAACTCACAAACAAATCACAAAAAAATTGGGGCTATTTTTGGTGGGGATTTTTGAAATTGGGGAAGAACACAACAAAATCAAGCTAGAAAACACGGGGTAGGGGCTCCAAAAACGTGATCAACGTGGCTCATGATACCATATGATGTAGGGCGGAACCCTATGTGGATGATCTTTCACGTTTGGAGGGGATCCCTACGAGGAACACAAAGAACACGCGGAAGAACAAGAGGGAAACACGGAGAAAACGAGAGAGAGATCACTCAACCGACAAGAATTCAATCACACAAGTGCTAGATTATCGAATGCATAGAGTGGTACAAGATTCGAGATCAACAAAGGTAAGGATACACGAGTAGCCGTTCTTCTCCGAGAGGAGGTCTTGATGGGTCCACCCTAGATGGGGGTCTTGAATCCGCTTGGGGATCTTCTCCGTAGAGGCCCTGATCTCCGAGGAGAAGTAACCAAGTGGATGAGCAAAGCTCTCACACAAATATGAGCTAATCCTTTGCTAACCCCCACTAGGAGATGGGAGGGTCCTATTTATAGTCTGAGTGCAAATGAAAGTCAAAACGAAGGGGTACATGGGCTTCAGCCCGCATCAGGCGCCGGACGTCCGGACCCGTTCGGTCGTCCGTCGATTCTTCTCTGCCGTCTCCGTGGGGGCGGTCGTCCGAGACATCCGAAGTCCGGAGGCTGTCGGTCGTCCGTAGTTTTAGCTCGGGTGATTGTCGTCCAGGACGTCCGGGCAGCTCCGGTCGTCCGTAGATCTGGTTCGGTGGCTTCGGACGTCCGGAGGCGTCGGACGTCCGTGTCTGGAATCGTCGGACGTCCGGAAGGGTCCGTCCGTGTCCTGTAACAGTCCTTTCTTCCTCTTCGACATACTTGGGGTCCTCGCCGTCTTGGCTCTTGCAAGTAGTAGATCCTTGGTTAGCCTCCATGTACCTGATTACACATAGAGTTTACGAATGAGGTAGTAGCCATGTCTCATGGGTAGAAATAAGAAGTTCGGAGAGGAGGCGAGTTCACCTTATCTTCAATAGCCTTAGCTCGGGCTCTTGTCATGGGTCCGGTGGTGTTGAGGAGATGTAGGCGCGTCCGTGGGGATGAGTGAGGGATGCTCCGCATCACCAACTCTCTGGTTAGCTAATTACCAAAATCGGTCTCACCGAGTTTGTATGTCAGTCTCACCGAGATTACGTTATGCCCTAACCCTAACCGAATCGGTCTCACCGAGATGCATATTAGTCCACCGAAAATCACTAACGGTCACTAGGTTTACTAAATCGGTCCGATCGAGTTTAACTATTCGGTCCCACCGAGTTTGGTAAATTGTGTGTAGCAGTTAGATTTTGTGTGGAGGCTATATATACCCTCCACCTCCTCTTCATTAGTGGAGAGAGCCATCGAAACGAACCTACACTTCCAACTTACCATTTAGAGAGAACCACCTACTCATGTGTTGAGGCCAAGATATTCCATTCCTATCATATGAATCTTGATCTCTAGCCTTCCCCAAGTTGCTTTCCACTCAAATCTTCTTTCCACCAGATCCAAAACCTATGAGAGAGAGTTGAGTGTTGGGAGACTATCATTTGAAGCACAAGAGCAAGGAGTTCATCATCAACACACCATTTTTACTTCACGGAGAGTGGTGTCTCCTAGATTGGCTAGGTGTCACTTGGGAGCCTCCGACAAGATTGTGGAGTTGAACCAAGGAGTTTGTAAGGGCAAGGAGATCGCCTACTTCGTGAAGATCTACCGCTAGTGAGGCAAGTCCTTCGTGGGCGACGGCCATGGTGGGATAGACAAGGTTTCTTCTTCGTGGACCCTTCGTGGGTGGAGCCCTCCGTGGACTCGTGCAACCGTTACCCTTCGTGGGTTGAAGTCTCCATCAACGTGGAGGTATGATAGCACCACCTATCGGAACCACGCCAAAAACATCCGTGTCTCCAATTGCGTTTGAATCCTCCAAACCCTTCCCCTTACTTTCTTGCAAGTTGCATGCTTTAATTTCCGCTGCCTCTATACTCTTTGCATGCTTGCTTGAATTGGGTGATGATTTCTTGACTTGTCCTAATATAGCTAAAATCTGCCAAACTATAAAATTGGGAAAAGGTTAAGTTTTTAATTGGTCAAGTAGTCTAATCACCCCCTCTAGACATACTTCAAGGTCCTACAACTGGTATCAGAGCTTTGGTCTCCATTTGCTTTGATTTCCATAGCTTTTGGTGGTCATAGCCTTGGTTTCACAACCTAGGAGAGTATGGCGTCTAGCGAGGGAAATTATCACCGTAGAGGTCCTTACTTTGATGGTACTAATTTTGCTAGTTGGAAGCATAAGATGAAAATGCATATTTTTGGACATAACCCCGCCGTTTGGTAAATTATTTGTATTGGCTTGCAAGGTGAATTCTTCGATGGGAGAGAACCGAACCGTGAAGCTAATGCGGAAGAATTGAAGATGCTACAATACAATGCTCAAGCATATGACATCATCTTCAACGGATTGTGCCCCGAAGAATTCAACAAAATCAGCCGTCTTGAGAATGCAAAGGCAATTTGGGATACTTTGATTGATATGCACGAAGGTACCGAATCCGTCAAGGAATCCAAGTTGGATGTGCTCCAAAGTCAGCTTGACAAGTTCAAAATGAAGGATGGTGAAGGTGTCACCGAAATGTACTCTAGGCTTGATCTTATCGCAAATGAGATTGCCGGCTTAGGGAGTGAAGAGATGACCGACAAATTCATCATCAAGAAGATCCTAAGAGCATTGGATGGAAAGTATGATACCGTGTGCACATTGATCCAAATGATGCCAAACTACAAAGATCTGAAGCCAACAGAAGTCATTGGAAGGATTGTTGCTAATGAGATGTCACTCAAGGATAAGGAGGAACTTCACAACAAGTCAAGTGGTGCCTACAAAGCCTCAAGTGAAGCCCCCACATCATCAAGTGAGAAACCAACCTTCAATGAAGAATTGAGCTTAATGGTGAAGAACTTCAACAAATTCTACAAAAGTAGAAGCAAAGAAAGAAGCTCCAAGTCATGGTCTTACAATGACAAGAGATCTTCTAGTCGAGAGTGCAATTGCTACAATTGTGGGAGACCCGGACACTACTCAAATGAGTGTCGGCACCCTACAAAAGAAGAGAAGATTCTCCAAGAAGAAGGAGCAAAGAGAAGAATCACCACCAAGAGAGAGGAGGAGTAGAGATGATCATTATGAACGAAGACCCTCACGGAGAAGCAAGGATCCGGAAAGGAAGGACAAGTCATCAAGGAGCTACACAAAACGAAGACATCAAGCTCATGTTGGTGAATGGGTATCCGGCTCCGACTCCGACCATCACTCCGAGAGAAGCTATCACTCCGACTCCGAATATACTCAAGATGAAGGTGTTGCCGGTCTAGCACTTGTGTCAACCAACTCCTCGACATATTTGATTCACCAAATGAAGGAATTGGAAGATGCTTCATGGCCAAAGGTCCAAAGGTAACACATCCCGAGTATGTTGATTTCAATAGTGATGAAGATGACTTGCTTGTGGATGATGATTTACTTGTTGACAACTCTAGTGATGAATACTATGATGAAACGTCAATTAATAATGCTAATCAAATGAATGACAATGATAAGGAGAAAATTGAGCTTCTAACTAAAGAACTAAACACTCTTAAGTTGGCTCATGAAACTATCTTCGAAGATCATCGAGAACTTTTAAGGGCTCATGAGAAGTTACGCTTTGAAAAGCTCAATCTTGAGAAAGAGCATGAGTTCTTAAAGGCAATCAATGATGATCTCCGCAAGAAAAGTTCTTCTTACATTGCCAAGCATTTACTCTTATCTACTTACATGCCTCAAGTCAAGTCTAGTAACAAGTACAAGAAAGATACTTCCTCAAATCCAATGTTGTTGCTTCTAGTAGTTCTCTTGATTCCACTAATGATTCTCTTAGCCAAGTTACACTTGAGCAAGAAAATAGTTTATTGAAGGGAATTATAGAGAAAGGTGTTTACAAGAGTCTTGCGGGAGTAAGCAATTGAGAAATTGTGCATAAGCAAGGAAGGCACGGAAGAATCAAGGTGTTGGTTTTGAACGAAAGTGCAACGCCAATGTAGTTGAGTGGGAAGAAGATCAATACCCCAAGATAAAGTTTATTCCTCAACAAGAGAAGTATGATCCTATTTCCTTCAAGGGACACAAGCTCAAGATGATATTCCACCACAAGACCACAAGAACAAAGGCAAGGACAAGCTTCAAGAAGAGATTGATGCATTTGAAGAAGCACCTAAAGCCTCGTTCAGTGGGTCCCCAAGACTACGTCAAGTTCTACTTCATCAAGTACAACTACAACTCAAGGATTCCCATCAAGATGATGTGGATCCCAAGAAGAAGAACTAGAGAGTTCTTGAGGGTGACTCAATCAACATTCTTCACTCATATCATTTTGGCAAGAACAAGTGCAATCAACTTTCACATCTTGCACTAGTTCAAGGAGTCACAAACCCTCATGTTGGAAAGGCAAGGGACAAGGTAACCTAATGTTTTCATGGACATAATCTTGTGCGTGCATCACTCTATGTCTATGGATATTCTCGTTTGTTCCTTGTGGGACTAACCCATGTAGGCAAGTTGAAAGTGCAACTCACTCCAAAGGATTGCTCCAAATGATCTACATCAACATTGAGCATCTAAATCTTCAACACCTACATGAAGTCATCATCGACAAAACCCAAGGTTAGTTCATCCCTCTAAGGGGGGATCTCACATCTAGGGGGAGCTTAACTCTAAGAATGGAGTCAAAGCAACTCTAATGGTGTGAACACATTAATGCATTATGGAAAAGTGGTAACCCCACTTGAGCTTAAACAATGAGTATGACCTATGATCAAATATTCTCATTTGACTCCTAAGTCAATATACTCATATATAGATGACCTAGTCATCGCCAATTGTTTGATAGATGCTAGAATTGGTTGTGCATGATTTGCCACATATTTCAATTGCCATCTTATTGTGTGAGCATGTTGGTGCATATTTTACTCATTCAAGGACATCCACTTGTTGTTTTGTTTGTTTGGTTCTTTCTTCTTTTGGCCAAGTGGATGGACAAGAATGCCTAAGAACCTTCTTTGGCTATCTATGCTGTTCTCGTCTCAAACTCTATTCATGCTACATCACAAAATTTGATCAAGTCAGATTCGAACCACTCTGTGTGAGGAGCACACGGAGTCCCCGATTAAATCATAGACTTAAACTTCCAAAACCTCTTAGTGATTCTCGGTCGACCGATCCTTCCATTCGGTCCTCCGAGATCATCAAGTTGATCGAGTTTTCAATCTCGGTGCAACCGATTTGAACTTTTTGGTCTCACCGATTTGCTGTAACTGAACATAGCTATGCATCTCGGTGCCACCGAGTTGTTCCACTCGGTCACACCGACAGGGTCGGGCTATATATAGACACGGGCAAAATTTTGGAAATTTCTCCGAAACCCTTCGCCCGCGCAACAGCTCGCTCTGCCATCGTGGTCTCCGGATCGTCTCCTCGTCGCCAGCAGCCTCCTATCGCTGGTCTTTGCCGCCGTCAACGGATTTCGTCCCCGCCGTTGCCGCCGTAGCAAGTCCACCGCCAAGTTAGGGTATGGACTTAAACTTTGTGCTTTCCACGTCCGATTCCTGGCACATTGTTTTCATATTGATTCTTGCCACGATTGCAACTCTTCTATCCAGCCAAAGTAGTTCATAGATTAGATGTGATTCAAATTTTTAGGTTTAGGTTTCCACCAAAACCATCTCGGACCCACCGAGTTGAAAAACTCGGTCTCACCGATTTGGCTTATGCCATTGCACTAGTGACTCTCGGTCTGACCGAGAATTACTAATTGGTGCAACCGATTTGAGGATTCTTTGAAACCCTAGCAGTCTTGGTACCACCGAATTGAAACTCGGTCCAACCGAGATTGTCGGTGTACTAGAGTAGGGGTACCCTAGTATCCCGAACTCGTGCACGGACAGTCGCAGCACCCCGCGGCAGGGCTGGCCTGGTGACCGCCAAGATCCTCAGCGGCTCCTTTGGAACCACTCAAGAACAAAGTAATCAAGGCCCGGCAAGAGGAGCTTGCCGGGAAGGCCACTCAGGGCACAAAACAAGACCCGGCAAGAGGAGCTTGCGGGAAGGCTTGTGGCGACAAGCTCCCGCGCGACAGGGAACCTTGCTGCGGCAAAGGCGCTTCGCCATGACAAGTGACCTCTCTTCATCTCCGCTCCAGCTCATCCGTAGCGATGTCGCCATAGGGCTTTCCCGAGCACAGCGTGTCAATGGGCTGTGCAGCCAGCGAGGAGGCGGCGATAAGCGGCGACAAGCTACCATCGTGGCAAGCGGAGGCGCACTTGATGGTCCACATTGCCTTTGTTGAGGCGGCGAGGGGCGGACATTATGGCTTTTGTCCCTTGCCGTCGAGTTAGGTATAGATCACTGTACCTTTGTACAAAGCGGTGTACCAACCTCTGTTTTTCCTATTTTACCCTTGTCTACTTGCCGTCTGTGGTGACCCCTTGTGCCTATAAAAGGAGGCCCAAGGGCAACGTAGAAAGGGTTCGGCTCCGGTTTAGTTCACTCGACTCATTCGATTCACACACACACTCGAGCTAGGTTTTGTAGCCCTCGTTGCTCCCTAGCAAGAACTCAAATAATCAGACAAGCAGCAGTAGGAGTGTTATATCTCCGGAGAGCTCCGAAGCTGGGTAAATCTGCTCGTGTGCATCACTTCGATCCGCTCTTTGTGCAATCTCCGCCCCTCCGAACCACAAGGGACCCGGTCCCATAGGTGTTAAATGGGCCACGATCAACTTCCCGACATCTTTGGCGTGCGGGTAGGGCGTCGAGACTGTGTGAACCTGATCCAGCGGTCACCACGAGCAACTTCATCATCATCTTCATCAACATGGCACGAAGAAGAAGTCTTGGCAGCAATGAAACCGTCTGCGTCGACCCACCACCACGAGGCGGCGGGTGGTGGGGAAGGCAAGCGGAAGAATGGCGTCGTCGAGAGAGCCCACAATGCCGCCAGTCCAAAGACAAAGCGGCGCAGGCGTCGGCGTTCGAGTCCATAGCGTCCCTTCTCGAGGCCTTGGGACCCACAGCGTCATGATGCTCGCAGCACCATCGCTCGTTGGATCAAGGCCAAGCTGGAGGATCCGAGGCCTTGAGACCGCATGCACACCGGCATGCGATGCGAAGCGAATCTGTCGCTTGGGCAGGATGCTGCTCCTCCTAACTTGGTTAGGAGTCCGAGCACATCCGTTCCTCGCTCCGTCGCCATTGCCACCCACCACTCAGCGGAAGCCTTGGCGAGAGCTCAACTACTTTAGACTACCCTCCAGCGGCCGACAAAATTCGGCGAATGGAGGCCACAATCAGTCTCATCGGTTTTGCCAGCGGCGCGTTCCGCAACAACCAAATGCGTCCTTGCCGCGGCGGCGACAAAACACGAGCAGTGGCGGCGAAACCTGTGGTGACACCACCATGCACTCCCCTTCCGAAGGCCAAGATCACCAGCTCCCGGATCCACATCAGCAGCGACTCCACCGCGTCGTCGGATCCATGAGCTCGCCGTGATCAGCGCCAAGTTCTTAAGGAACAGCAAGAAGAAGGCGCTCGAACCCGCGCCGGCGCCCGAAGAAGCGGCGTCAATCCGACCAGCGCGCTGGGCCTTGTCGATATGCATGCGCCCGAAGAACGAGCGACTTGCCGTCTGTGTAGGTTGCCCTGCGTTCACTCGTGAGCTGCGGCAAGTCGATGGCCCGACAAGAAAAACTTCAAACCAGATGTGCGAAAAAAGTATGATGGCAGGACACATCGCCGGAGTTCCTCAAGCATCTACACCATCGCGGTGCAAGCTGCGGGGGCGAGGCGACAAGATCCTTGCCAACTACTTCCCTCTCGGTGCTCAAGCCAAATGTCGAGATCTTGGCTCATGCACTTGCGGACGTTCCATATCCTCTCGGGCAGATCTGCCATTAGTTTGTTGGCGCCTTCACAGGCGTCCACAAGCCTCATGGCGAGAGAGTGACCTTCACCTGCTTGCCACGAAGGAGGAGAGTCCCTGCGCAAGTTCATCGAAGATTCGATCGTGTGCACTACAACATCCCAGACGTCCACCCCGCGCGGTGATCAGCGCGTTCCATCGAGCGTCGCGGAACCGCGGGATGAGGAGAAATGGCGATGTGCAAAGTAAAAGACGTCGTGAGCTCTACGCCTGGCCGACAAGTGTGCACGCTCAGGAGGAGGAAGAAGACTCCCATGAGAGAATGTGGGGCGGAATCGGCGGTGAGGAGACCGCCCCGGCAAGGAAGAGCCGGCGGCGGAACAACGAAAGAAAAAGAACAAAGAAGTACTTGTTGTCGAGCAGTCCGGCAACGGAGGTGGCACCGACAAGGCTAAGGCTGGTGGCTCCGGCAAGGAAGTTGCCGTTGACACCGACCGCCAAGCTGTGGCGGCCGCCGACAAGCAGGACAACTCCAACAAGCGATCTTGCAAGATTCACCGCACCAAGGGCCCACGACCTCCAGAGCTGCAAGAAAGTCGAGCAGCTTGTTGAACTACGAGAAGGCGAGTCGAAAGCCGACAAGGAGAAGGCCAGGAAGGTGCAGGTGCAGCTAGCAAGAAGAGACCCGGCTGGGGGGCGCCATGGCAAGGCCAAGCAGCGGCAAGGAGACAGACCTCCCAGCGGCGCGACAAGGACGAAGACGAAGATGGCGATGAAGATATGGAAGATGATGAAGCTGATGAGCAGGGAGTTTGAAGGCAGAGAGGTCCTCTGCGTTGATGGTGGTGCTTCTCTGCATACCTCACACCGCCAACTCAAGCAGTGGATCACGAGAGTTAATCTGGCGAGAACCATCCATGGAGTCACGCAGCCTCTGAAGTGGTCCAAGACGCCCATTGTCTTTGACATTGAGGACCACCCTGATCGCATAACTGCGGTCGGGTGTTTGCCGATGTTGGTCTCACCAACCATCCGCAACCTCAAGGTCACAAAGATGTTGGTTGACGGCGGGGCGGCTGAACCTGATCTCCTCTGCGATTACTCGAAGCTTCAAATCCTGACAATGAGCTCGAAGAGGCTGGTACTTTCAAGGAATCAACCCAGGAAGGAGCAAGCCCAAAGGGAAGATCACGTTGCCGGTAACATTTGGCAGCGAGCTCAACTTCAGAACTGAGAGGGTCACGTTTGACGTTGCCGATTTCCCATTGCCCTACAATGGCATACTTGGCCGTCCAACACTCGCCAAGTTCATGGCAGCCTCTCATTATGCTTACAACTTACTCAAGATGCCCGGCCCGATAAGCGTCATTTCTGTCCATGGCGACAAGAAGGATGCGCTTATCTGCGCCGACAAGATTTACCGGGATGCAGCAGCTGCAACAGATAGCAGAGCACTTGCAGCTTCGAAGAAGACCACCAAGTCCGGCAAGAGCTCTGATGCCTACTCCGGCAAGCGCACCTCTTCGGAGTGCTGCGCTACCGTCGAGGACGCACCATCGAGCTCCACCGGCAAGTGCAAGAAGAAGATGGCAGCTCCGCCGAAGACCAAGAGGGTGCCCACCAAGGAGGACGGCACTGGTGGTACCTTCACCATCAGTGCCACTCTAGACCCTAAATAGGAAGGCGAGCTCGTTGCTTTCCAGCGGGCGAATGTCGATGTGTTTGCATGGCAACCATCGACATCCCGGTGTTCCTGGAAAGTAATTGAGCACCACCTAGCTGTCTGTCCTCACGCTTGCGCCCGTCAAGCAAAAAGTCGAAGCGAGCGTTGGGCGCCAAGAGTTCATTGCGTAAGAGATTAAGAAGTTGGAAGCAGCAGGCCTTGTCGGGAGTCCTCCATCCCGTGGTTGGCCAATCCGGTAGTTGTACGCATAAGGCAAATGGGAAATGGAGACTTTGTATTGACTCTACTGGATGTTAATAAAGCTTGTCCCAAAGACCCATTTCCCTTGCAGCGTGTCGACCAGATTGTTGACTCCATGGCTGGATGTGATCTGCTTTCATTTCTTGATGCATATTCAGGATATCATCGGATCTTCATGGCGAAGAGGATGAAGAAAACCGCATTCATTACACCATGTGGCACATCTTGCTTCATACGGATGCCTTCGGTTTGAAGAATGCTAGTTCAACCTTTGCAAGAGTAGTCCATGATGCCTTTGAGCTACAGATACACAGAAATGTAGAAGCCTACATGGATGACATAGTGGTCAAGAGCAAGGACAAAGCAACTCTAGTTCAAGATTTGGATGAGACTTTTGCAAATCTGCAAGATCAACCTCAAGCTCAACCCGAGAAGTGCGTGTTTGGAGTCCCTTCAGCAAGCTTCTCGGGTTCTTTATGTCTCAGCGAGGAATTGAAGCCAATCCCGACAAGATCAAGGCCATTGAGCAGATTGAAGCACCGAAGCGCGTCAAAGATGTCTGAAGGCTTGCGGTTGCGTGGCTGCTCTCAGCAGGTTTATCTCTAAGTCTGCTGGCGCGCCGCCATTTTCAAAATTTTGAAAAGGCAGGTCAATGAAATGGACTCGAAGCGGAGGCTGCGCTGCAGACTTGAAGAGATACCTGTCCTCCACTCCAATACTTGTCGCACCTAGGCCACAAGAGAAGTTGCTGCTATATATAGCGGCAACCAATCAAGTGGTTAGTGCTGCGTTAGTAGCGGAGAGGGAGGCGGATGATGAGCCGGCAACCAAGACAAGTGCATCTAGCGACAAGCAGGGGGCTCCGCCGTCAAGCTCTGATCCCGACAAGGACGGTTCTGCACAGAATTGCGAGAAGATTCAGAAAAGGATGGTGCAGCGCCCAGTCTACTTTGTCAGTTCCCTTCTGCAGGGGGCTAGATCAAGGTACTCTGGTGTGCAGAAGCTGCTTTTCGGCCTCCTCATGGCCTCGAGAAAGCTGCGCCATTACTTCCAAGCACATGAAATAACAGTTGTCACTCGCTTTCTGCTGAAGAGGATATTGCAAAATCCAGAAGCGACAGGTAGAATTGTCGAGTGGGCACTGGAACTGTCAAGCTTTGGCCTCAGGTTTGAAAGCACTTCAACTATCCAAAGCAGAGCATTGGCAGAATTCATAGCAGAGTGGACGCCAACACAAGATGAAGAAATTCCAGAGACGAGCATCCCCGTCAAGGAGGCAAATAAAGAATGGCTGATGTACTTTGATGGTGCCTTCTCGCTGCAAAGGCGCCCGGTGCGGCGTCTGCTTATCGCACCCACGGAGAGCACCTCAAGTACATAGTCCGGATGCACTTTCCCAAGGAACAAGCAACAAACAATCTGCAGAGTATGAAGGTTTGCTTGCGGTCTCAAGATCGCGGTGGACCTTGGGATCAAGAAGCTCATTGTCGGGGTGACTCGCAACTTGTCGTCCGCCAAGTAAATAAAGATTATCGAGTCCGTTGATGGAAGCCTCGTCGATGGAGTGAGGAAGCTAGAAGAGCACTTTGAAGGCCTGCAAATGGAACATGTTCCAAGAGCTCGAGAATGATATTGCTGATGGCTTTGTCAAAGTCGCCGCCTCAAGTTACTGTGGAACCAGGGATTTTTGTGCTCAAGCTGACTCAACCAACCGTAACACCATCAAGCTGGGCAGAACAAGAAGAGGAAGTTGGTTTCCGGTGACTACTTTCCGGCAGAGCTCCCTGAAGCCGCCGCCAAGAAGGTCCCCAAAATCGACGCAAATATCGCTGAGGAGCAGTTTGCTCCGACAAGCCCCAGGGTTTGTTTCATTGAAGCAGACGCTCCCGACAAGTTTTGCTCCGACAAGCTTGCCGGGGATCATCAAGCTCCGGCCGAGCCACTGGTCCTTGCCGTAGAAGCTGATGTTCCCGCAGCGGCAGATGAGCCTTTAGTCCTTGTTGTTGAGCCATAAGCTCCGGCATGGGCGCAGCAGATCGTCCATTTCCTTGAGACGGAGAACTTCCGAAGAGCAAGAAGAAGCGGAAAAGAGTAGCCCGGCAGTCAAGTATGTACCAGTTTGTTGACAACATCACATGCGTAAGAAGACTCAGCGGTGTGAAATTGAAGTGTATTTGCGGGAAGATGGACGAAAACTGTTGGCGAGAGATACGGAGGCATATGTGGTCACCACATTGGCGCAAGAGCACTTGCCGGCAAAGTTTTCCGGCAAGGTTTCTTCTGGCCAGAAGCCCTCCAGGATGCAACTGCACAAGTAACCAAGTGTGAAGCGTGCCAGTTCCATTCAAAACAGATACACCAGCCAGCTCAAGCTCTCCAGACGATCCCTTTATCCTGGCCCTTTTCGGTCTGGGGGCTCGACATCCTCGACCCCTTCCCCCGAGCTGTCGGGGGCTTTGAGTACTTGTACGTCGCGATCGACAAGTTCACAAAGTGGCCGGAAGTGGAAGCAGTGAGGAAGGTGACAGCACGATCGGCGATCAAGTTCTTGGTCAATTGTTTGCCGTTTTGGGATTCCTAACAGGATCATCACCGACAACGGCACACAGTTCACGAGCCGCACCTTCATGCAGTACGCCCAAGATCTTAGCGCCAAGATCTGCTTTGCTTCCGTTGCTCATCCGAGAAGCAACGGTCAAGCGAGAGAGCAAGCGCTGAGGTGCTGCGGGACTCAAGACCAGAACTTTCGGCAGGCTGCGCAGTCGCGGAAGAAACTGGATTGAGGAGCTGCGGTGGTTCTTTGGTCGATCAGGGCGACGCCAAATCGAGCCACCGCCGGACACCTTCGCTCTAGTCTATGGAGCAGAGGCAGTTCTCCCCACGGAACTCGAATACGGGTCACCTCGAGTGCTCGCTTATGATGAGCTTGAGCAAGAGTAGCTGCGACAAGATGGCGCTGCTCCTTGAGGAGGATCGTCTTGAGCTCTTTGTATGAGCTGCTCGTTACCAGCAAGCTTTGCGCCGCTACCATAGCCGCAAAGTTAATGCCAAGCTTGAGGAAGGCGACCTTGTTCTTGGTAGCGTTCAATCCGCCAAGAATTCCAACAAGTTGGCCTTGAAGTGGGAAGGCCCTTATCGGGTGAAACGAGTCACTAGGCCCGCGCTGTCCGCTTTGAGACCGAAGATGGCGTTCGGTGAGCAACTCCTGGAATATAGAGCATCTTCGTAAGTTTTACCCATAAAGCGCGTTTCGGAACCCGTTCCGCAACCACCCTTTTGTACAATTCTTGCAGCTGTTGCATGTAATCCTTTGTACAAAGCGAGGCGCGAGACCCGTGCATCGATAAAGCCTCCGTGTTGCGCACAACTTGTCAATACATGCTTTCATAATCTTATATGCATGTGTTATCTAATATTTTGTGCAGCATCCACACCCGGTAAGCGATAACGAGCCACTAGGCTCCATAACTTTATTTTCTCTTCTTTCTTCTCAAAAGAGGGCAAGGTTCGTCCACCCACAAGTTAACCGGGGGGAAGGAGAAGATAAGGGTGTGGGCCACCAAGTGTCGCTCGAGGAAGTATCACCTTGCCGGGAAGAAAACAACAGAAAAGCTAAGTTGCTAAGTTTAAACAATCAGTTTTTGAACTTTCAAGTTATCTTCCTCGAACGATAGTACTTTGTATGGAAAACCCGTGCGCGGAGGAACCAACTCGCGGCTAGCTTGCGCCCTTACGTTGTTTCGAGTCCGCTCAACAACTTAAGCGTGCTGCAACTAGTTGCGACAAGGTTGCTTGTCGGAGGCAGCATTGCTAGCAGGCTCTTGGCGTTCGCACTCAGCGCTTCATGACAAAAAGGTGTTTGCACCGACAAGTCCCCTAAAAGCGTGGGGCATAAACATACAAGGAAGAAATCGAGTAAAAATAACATTGCATTCGATTGCCTAAGATAGTGTATATTACAAAATAATTTGTCGCGGATCTAATGAGTTGTTCTAAACACGATCTGCAGCGACAAAGGAAAGATAAAACTTGGCGGCCTAGTCCACGCGGTCGCCATCAACCCTCTTCACTTTGCTCACCCTGTCCATGATGGGAGCGACAAGGGCTTTGAGCGCTTCAACGTCAGCACTTGGCGGCAAGGACTTGAGGACATTGGTGAAGTTGACGCCCGGATTGCGGAAGGCCACCTTCATCAGCACCTTCTGGAGGGCCCCGGCGCAGACTTGGCGTGACTCCTCAGCTAGCTGCTTTGGGATCTCCTCCCGGAGCCGCTGGAGACCCGTCAACACGCCTTTGAAAAATAAGCTGAGCTTGACGCTGGGTTGGAGATTCTCGTCGGTGGAGTACCCAAGATCCACCATCCCTAGCTCCATCAGCTCATTATGGATGCCGGCGGCGGTGTCCACAAGACCTTCTGTCCAGTGCATTATGCTGTCTCTGAGATTATTCTGGGCGGTCACAGCATTCGACAGCAGCTCCTCGTTGGCCTTGATCTTCTCCAACAGGCCCGCTTCCCGCTCCTTGGCGCCGTCCAACGTCTCCGTCAAGGTGGTCAGTTTCAGCTCCAGATCCGCCTTGGAGTCCTTGGCGGCATCGATCTCCTTGATCTTCTCAGCGAGACGACGCTGCAACTCACCAAGAGTGTAGGCGTCCTTCTCGCGCTCATGTTTCAACGCGGTGACCTCTTCGCGCTCTTACGGAAGGTGGCCTCCAGCTGGGTCACCCTAAATCTCTAATTCCTTCTTGGCGGCCTCGGCGGCCGTGGCAGCGCCCTTTGCCTCCTTGAGTGCTCCGCCATTGATTCCTCGCAGCAAGATCTTCCTCATAGCTGTCGAGGTTGATCTTCCGCTGCGCCAGTTCACCTTCTTGCGCAGAGAGCTTCTCACCGGCAAGCCTTTGCTACTCCTCGACCTCGGCCTTCTCCAAGATGAAGGCCGTGCGCTCCTCAGCAAGCTGCTCCCGTGCTTCTGCTATGTCCCGGAGAGTTTCTTTGTTGGCACGCCGGAGCTCTTCTGCACGTTTCTCCATGTCAGCTCCCGCCCTCACGACAAGCGCCTCCCTGGACTCCAACTTGGCTTGGCGGGCGCGGTAGAGCGACAGCAGCCTCTTCAGTAGCTGCTCCTCCTCAGGATCGCCGCTACTACTGCTTGGAGCGTCAACCAGCGACAGCCCGGCGGAGGCGAGCAGTTCCGTGTCGAAGGTCTCCCCTTCGGCAGGTGCCTGAGCTTGACGCCCACGGAAGCTTGATGAAGACACCTTCACGGCCTTGAGATAGGCGTCGGGCTGGGGCTCTTGATGCAGTGCGGCATCGGTGGCGGGGGATCGGCGGTCGGTGCAGCGCTGGCGCTCCCGCGCCCTCGAGGCCGTTAGTGCGATCACGGACCCCCCGGCCTCTGCGCGGCAGCCTTGGCGGCCTCCTCGCCGGCGGACCTGTCGGCGCCGGCCTCCTCTTCCTCCATGTTGGCGGCGTCGTCATTGTTGCCGCGAGCGTCCTCCTTGCCGGCGACCTCAGTCTCCATCGGCTCTCCAGCAGATGGATCTGATGGTCAGGAAAAGAAAGGAACAAGTCAAGCAAACGTTCGAAGAGAAGAACAGAAGAGAAAAGACCCAAGGGAAATTTTCAGCCAAGAAGATTACCTGCAATGGGATCGGTAGCCGCGGTCTCCACCACCGGAGGGTCGTCGGCGCTGCCCCTTGTCGGAGAAGCTCCCCTTATCGGAGAAGCTCCCCTTGTCGGAGAGGCCTCCCTTGCCGGAGAGCGCTCCCTTGGCGGAGAGTTCTCCCTTGGTGGCGTAGTTGAAGCAAGCAGAACTTCGGGAGTGACCTCCGGTGCTTCCTGATGAGGCTACTCTGCTCCTACATAATTCAACAAGTCAGATATCAGTGATGAAGGAGTACCCAAGCACACCTAACCGTAAAGAATGAATCAAATACTTACGCTGGGGGCTGTGCTGGGGACTGCTCTGTTGAAGAGTTGCCGGATCCGGCAAGGGAGTCTCGGATGTGCCCCCTGTCGCCACAGGGGAATCATCTGAGACGACAACCACCGGGGTCTTGGCCCTTTTCGACGCCCTCTGAGCCAGCGTCCTGAAGGAGGAAAGAGCTCAGAATGAAGCAAGTCAGATACAAGACGAAGCAGTAAATTGAAGAATTACAAGTAGCAGCGACAAGAACTTACTCTTCCTCTTCTTCCTCGGGCCGAGGCGGAAAAGTCAAATTCCGCTCCGTGCGACGAGCTGGAGGAGTAGGCTCCCTCGGACGCTTGGCGGTTGCGGGGCCGTGGCTCGAAGGCCCGCTCCGTTCTTGTGGCGGCGGGCCGCGCTCCAGCAGCAATGCTTGTCGCGGTGGAAGCGCGTCGGGCGGCGAGGCGGCTGTTGGGCCGTCTGCTGCCCGCCACTTCTCGGTCTTGCGGGCGTCTTCTTAAGCGGGGCCGCGGACTCCTCCGCCGCAAGCTACTTGGCGGCGGAGGGGGCGCCCGGCAGGCTCGTTGGTCAGCGTCGGGCTCGGCCTGCTCCTCCTCACCGACGAACTCTTCTCGATCGGCAAGGCTTGCCGCCTCGGCTGCCTCTGCCTCCTCGACAAAGAACCCAAACGCGCCGGCGGCGGCAGCTTCTGCCGCCTCCTCCAACCTTGTGGCGATGCGTGCCATCTCATGCTCGGTGGTGTCGCGGGTGAGCCGTTTCTGCTCGTCGGCACGGATCGGCACTTCCGCCAAGTTGTCGAAGAACTGTTGCACGACGTCGTCGGCGGGCTCCTGCCAAGTTGGAACGATTCCATGGGAATCGCTGGCAGCATCATCATCGCTGGATGCTGTCAAGCGGCGAGTTGTTGCATAAGGGCACGACTCCCTCGGCAACATGAACCACTCGGGGTGATCCGCATCGAGCTTGAACAGCTCCCGCAGCATGCCGTCCAGCTCCAAGACAAGAAAGTTCGAGCTTCAAACCGGCGCAGCCTCGCAGTATCCTCCTCTCCCGCAAAGGCGCAATGCGCGCGCGAAGGAAGTCAGCGCCAACAGCTCCTACGGTAAGCCCTGCTTGCGGGCTGAATCCGGTCACGACAATCTTCAACTTGTCGTCCTCCGCGCCAAGTTGCTCCAATCATTGCCGCGCACTATGGGAGTTTGGCGCCGGCAGTGAAAGGCTGTGGCTCCTCCTCTAAGATCCAACACCAGTCAGCTCTCCACTCCTCCCACTTGCTGCGCAGCTCTCCGTCAAGATATGCTTCCTTCTTGCCGATCCACGGAGACCCATGCAATCCCTCCGCAAGGCTCTCCTCTCTCTGGGGCATGAAGTAATGGCGGAAGAGTGCTACATTTAGGTGGACCCGACAAAGTTCTCGCAGAGGTGTGCAGCAGCCATGGTGAGGACTGCGTTGGGGTGAAATCAAGGAGGCGGAGGCCATATGTGTTCATGACATCGCAAAAGAATTGAAAAGGGCGGGCAGAGCCCGCAGGGAAGAAAAGCCAAGAAAGGGTACCCGATGGAAACTTTCTCGGATCGGGCGGAGATGACTCGTCTTGCTGGAGCGCCGTGTCTCCGTCGACCCGAAAAAGGTAATACAGCTCCGCAGCTCCTTCCCCGTCAAGCGGGGGATCGAGAGGCCCTCTCCTTCCGCAGCCCTTGAGCCGCTGCGCGGCCGGCATTCACCCTTTGCCCTTTTCGCTTTGAGCCATGGCGGAGGTGTTGGAGGAGGTCGACGGCGTTGATGGTGCGGTGGCAATGGGGAAGGGCGGAGCGTCGCTCTCTTTGGGCTCGAGAAGAAGGGGGAGCGGCGGTGGTTTCTGATGTGACAGCAATGGCAAGTGGGCGTCCTGCCCCTGTTCCCCCTGCTTGTAAAGGGGGAGAGGGGACGGGCGTTCTGGTTTTCCCATTAAAGAAAGCCCCACGATCTCTCCCACGACGCCACGTCCGGGCGTGTCGTTCGTGGGGGCGTGGTGGGTCGGCGAATAATCGCGATCCAGCGCGCATGCCGTGCAGAATGCTTTTGGGCCTGGCCCAACAGAGCTTAGCGCGCAGTGCGGCCCAGGCCGGGGCTCTGTCCGGTGTACTAGAGTAGGGGTACCCTAGTATCGCGAACTTCGTGCAGGACGGTCGCACACCAGCGTGGCTGGCCTGGTGACTGCCAAGATCTCGCGGCTCCTTTGGAGCCACTCAAGAACAAAGTAATCAAGGCCCGGCAAGAGGAGCTTGCCGGGAAGGCCACTCAGGGCAAAAAACAAGACCCGGCAAGAGGAGCTTGCCGAAGGCTTGGTGAGCGACAAGCTCCCGCCGCGACAGAACCTTGCAGCGGCAAAGGCGCTCGCGCCATGCAAGTGACCTCTCTTCATCTCCGCTCCAGCTCATCCGCCAACGTGTCGCCATAGGGCTTTCCTAGGCACGCGTGTCAATGGGCTGTGCAGGCAGCGGGGAGCGGCGATAAGCGGCGCTGACAAGCTACCATCGTGGCAAACGGAGGCGCACTTGACGGTCCCTGTTGCACTGTTCAGGCGACATGGACGAACATTTATGGCTTTCGTCCCTTGCCGTCAGAGTTAGATCATAGAGTGCAAGACAGCTTTGTCGCTTGTGGAGTTGCAGATTTTGTTGGCCAAAAGCTCACAAATTGGAATGATGAACTTATCATGCAGTTCTACTCCACAGCACATTTTTACCCAGATGGAAGAATTGTTTGGATGTCTGAAGGTACAAGGTACCAGTCAACTGTTGAGGAGTGGGCAAAGCTGATAAATGCCCCAGAGGAGAATGAGGATGACCTAGACATTTATGCCAAGAAGAAAATGGATCACAATTCCATGGCACACATGTACAAGGAAATTCCAGACAAGGCACTAGGAACTCACAAGTTTGGATCAGTTCACTTTCTGCTATCAGGGTTGCCAACTATAAATTGGATTCTGAGGCACACTTTGTTGCCCAAGTCTGGTGACCATAACATGATCAGAGGGCATGCCATCAACATGTTGCATGTGTTTGATGTGCCACAAAAGTTCAAAGTCATGAGCCTGATCATTGAAACAATCAAGAGGACTGTAGCAGATCATAAGAGGAGCTGTGGATATGCACCTCAGATTCAAGAATTGATAAACTCAAAGATGGGCACAGGAAAATATCAGTTGGATAAGGAACACTTTCCACTTTATCCAGACTTCGAGTACAATGAGGTTGTCATGAATGAAGATGATCCACAATCAATTCAAGCTCAGGAGAAGAAGGAGAAGGCAAAGAGGGAGAAGGCTGCCAAGATGCCAACTCAAGAAGAGGCATCTGAGTATTTCTTGAAGAACAAACATGAGCAGCTTGGTTACTTAATAGCATCAACCCTGAGGATTGAGAAGGGATTGGCCACCCTCACTCAAAATCAGGAGAGCTTGGAGAGAATCATAGAACAAAAGTTATATAACTTAGATGTAAAAGTAACTGAGATTCAGACTGCAGTGGAGGAACTACAAGATGACATGCAGGAGAGGAAGGGCAAGACTACCACCAATGTGTTTGCCAGAGTGCCTAGAGCCCAGAGGTCATCAAAAGTGCGATTTCGACACAAGAGCAACTTCGTCTGCACCAGCTACAGCCTCAGTGCCACCAGCTCCAAAGACCTACATCAGCTCCAGCTCCATCTACATCAACTGAAGTCTTCGTCCCAAGGAGCCATCTCTACACCACCACCGTAAGATCAAGCACGAGAGTCGATCTAGCACTATGCATTTTCTATGAACTTTTGGTAACTTGTTGCCAAAGGGGAGAAAAATGTATAGATCATAGGCTTCAAGAGAGAGAGAGAGTGTGTGTTGCTTTTGTTCTCTCTTGCTTTATTTGGTGGTTTTTCAATCTATGTTTGCTTTTGGTTGAGATACTATGCTTGTGAGACATTGATGATCATGTGTTTGATCATAAGCTACACTTATTCATGCTTGATATTATCCTATCTATCTTATGTGATCACTCACTATGCTTGGTGGTGAGTGCATGTATTCATTGTTTACTATTTTGAGCGCTCCACCAAGATGTATGTGACATGGAAGAGTAACCCATGAGCCTAATTCATTGTGTATTTGCAGTCCAAAGCAAATCTAAAACTATGCACAAATTTAGGGGGAGCTCTTGCTGATCACATACTTCTCAAAGCGACGATGTTATTTAAATTCTATTATCATTTGTCGAAGCTTTGATCTATATGTTGTCATCAATTACCAAAAAGGGGGAGATTGAAAGTGCAACTATCCCTAGGTGGTTTTGGTAATTCATAACAACATATAGCTCATTGAGTTAATGCTATTCCAAGACTATTATTTCAGGAAAGCTCAATGAGTGGCATGGCATGGATGATGAAAGTGGATCCCTCAAAATACTAAGGACAAAGGATTGGCTCAAGCTCAACAGCTCAAGACTCTTCATTTTACATTTTAGTGATCCAAGATCACATTGAGTCTATAGGAAAAGCCAATACTATCAAGAAGGGATGAGGTGTTGCTTAATGAGCCTTTTGCTTCATGTGCTTAGTGATATGCTCCAAAACCCTCAACTACTTTCCCACATCCACAAATGACCTAAACCTAAAGCCAAAATCGGTCTCACCGATTCTTTCTATCCGGTGCCACCGATTCCAAAAGTCATAGCCACTGCCACAAACCCTAAGCCAATCGGTCTTACCGATAGGGATCTCGGTCTCACCGAGATGGGGTTGCAATCTCTCTGTTTCCCTTCTTAACGTTTCGGTCTAACTGAAGTGAGTGATCGGTCCCACCCAGATTGCAATGTAAACTCTCTGTTTCCTTTTTGTAACATTTCAGTCTCACCGAAAAGAGCAAATCGGTCCCACCGAGTTTACCTGACCAACTCTCTGGTTAGCTAATTACCAAAATCGGTCTCACCGAGTTTGTGTAATCGGTCTCACCGAGATTACGTTATGCCCTAACCCTAACCGAACCGGTCTCACCGAGATGCATGTTAGTCCCACCGAAAATCACTAATGGTCACTAGGTTTACTAAATCGGTCTGATCGAGTTTAACTATTCGGTCCTACCGAGTTAGGTAAATTGTGCGTAACGGTTAGATTTTGGGTGGAGGCTATATATACCCCTCCACCTCCTCTTCATTCGTGGAGAGAACCATCAGAACGAACCTACACTTCCAACTTACTATTTCTGAGAGAGAACCACCTACTCATGTGTTGAGGCCAAGATATTCCATTCCTATCATATGAATCTTGATCTCTAGCCTTCCCCAAGTTGCTTTCCACTCGAATCTTCTTTCCACCAGATCCAAAACCTATGAGAGAGAGTTGAGTGTTGGGGAGACTATCATTTGAAGCACAAGAGCAAGGAGTTCATCATCAACACACCATTTGTTACTTCTTGGAGAGTGGTGTCTCCTAGATTGGCTAGGTGTCACTTGGGAGCCTCCGACAAGATTGTGGAGTTGAACCAAGGAGTTTGTAAGGGCAAGGAGATCGCCTAATTCGTGAAGATCTACCGCTAGTGAGTAGACAAGGTTGGTTCTTCGTGGACCCTTCGTGGGTGGAGCCCTCCGTGGACTCGCGCAACCGTTACCCTTCGTGGGTTGAAGTCTCCATCAACCTTGAGGTACAATAGCACCACCTATCGGAACCACGCCAAAAACATCCGTGTCTCCAATTGCGTTTGAATCCTCCAAACCCTTCCCCTTACTTTCTTGCAAGTTGCATGCTTTAATTTCCGCTGCCTATATACTCTTTGCATGCTTGCTTGAATTGTGTGATGATTGCTTGACTTGTCCTAATATAGCAAAAATCTGCCAAACTATAAAATTGGGAAAAGGTTAAGTTTTTAATTGTTCAAGTAGTCTAATCACCCCCCCTCTAGACATACTTCAAGGTCCTACATCGGCAGAACAATATCGTACCTCAGCCGGTCCAGACACCTCCGGGTCATTATTCCAATCCTATGGATAATCTTGTCGCAGCCGCTTCACGATTGGAGGCCATCCCGATCGAAGGTGATTCCTCGCAGGCTGTGGAGACACGCCGGGTCAAGGAAGTCCTTCGGACCGCTTTGATTCAACAGGAGGCATACTCATACAGCCGTGACCGGATTCATTCCACCCCTCGTCCGAGCCGGAGCTACAACAGGCGTGTGGAGGAGCCGGCCGTGTCAAGCAACGCACGGAACCGTGAAGCGGCCCGTGGCAATAACCCGGCAGGCGGTCTTCGTGATGCTCAGGAAGTGGTAGACCGGGCCCGGGCATGCAGGGAGGCCGAGTTAGCAGTACAAGACGAAGCACGTCAACTTACGCCGGTTCGTCCCACTATTTCAGTCGAGCCAGGGGTCACTTCTAGCTCCTTCGGGGTGCCCTGTCTCTTCCCCGCTCTACGCAATGTGCGCTTACCTAAAGACTTCAAGGGTCTGTGCAAGGTACCAAACTACACTGCTGATTTGTCTCCAGAAGCATGGGTAGAGAGTTACGAGATGGCCATGGAGATGCTAGATGTGGATGAGGCCGCGTGTGCAAAGTACTTTACCATGATGCTTGAAGGACGGCTCGTGCACAGTTAAAGGGCTTGCCGCCCAATTCTATCAGCTCATGGGCCCGATTCTGAGCCGGTTTATACAACATTTAAGGATACCTGTAAACAGCCCATGTCAATAGTGGACTTAGCGGCTGTGTCCAGGAGGAAGGAGAGTCAACAACCCATTGGGTACGCCGTGTCTCGGAAATTTTGCACTCGTCAGACCGTATCTACGCTGATTCTGCGATTATAACCCTAGAAGGCAACTGCCGGTTTACGCCTCTGAAGTTAAAATTGGGACGAATGAAGCGTTTTTGTAACGACATGGGCACCCTCATGGGTGCTTTAGTGAAGTATGCTAATTCTGATAGTACCAAAGATCCCGAGTCTGAGGATGACAAGGCAGGGAAGGGAAAAAAGAACAGCAACTCCAAGGGTCAGCAACATAACACGGCAGGTCATGGGAACGGAGGCAAACGTAAAGTGGATGATTTTGTGGCTAATACTAACGCGCAGGAAAAGGGTTAGCGACGTAAGGGTAAAGCGGCGAATCGCGGTGGAGCTCCGAATCCTAACCCGGATCGCCTAAACTATTTGTTGAACCAGCCCTGTCCGAAGCACGGGACGAAGGAGGTGCCAGCTAACCACCTTTGGAAGGACTGTTACATTATGCAGGAGTTCAAGAATTCTAATGCTTTCCGTTATGATCATGGATCAGGCGGCGGTTCAGGATCCGGTTTCCATGGGCCGGGTCACGATGGAGGAGCTTTCGGTTCAGGCTTCATTGGCAATCAGGGTGGACATAACAATCAGAATAATCAGAATAACCAAGGTGGTTACAGCCAGCAGCAGCAGTCGGGTTATCAGAGCCATCCAAAGCAGTTGAATACTGGGCAATATCATGTTTTCACGACTAGCTTGGATAAGCGAGACCGGAAACTCCATAAGCGAGTGGTGAATTCTGTTGAACCGGTTGTACCACGTTATTTACGCTGGTCGGAACAACCAATCGTATGGAGCAGAGAGGATCACCCTCTCCGGGTTGACAATCCGGGTCAGCTAGCATTGGTGGTAGCCCCTCAGGTGGGAGGTTATAAATTCACCAAAGTGCTCATGGATGGGGGGAGTAGCATTAACGTCTTATATTATGAGACCTTCCGCTGTATGGGGCTGACAGATAAAAATCTTAAACCATCCAATACAGTATTCCATGGTGTGGTACCTGGCAAGTCAGCATATCCTGTTGGCAAGATAGCTCTGGAGGTGGCCTTTGGGGATGATCATGATTCCCGGTCCGAGACGCTGACTTTCGAAGTGGTGAAGATCCGGAGCCCATATCATGCTCTATTTGGGCGGCCGGCTTATGCCAAATTCATGGCACGTCCTTGTTATATCTATTTATAGCTCAAGATGCTGGGTCACAAGGGAACGATAACGGTTCATGGAAGCCGCAAGATTGCTTTGGAATGCGAGGAAGGTGATGCGGCCTATGCAGAGTCGGTTTGTGCTACGGAGGAGTTAAAATATTACAAGGACAATGTTGATCCGGCGGACATGACCCCGTTGAAGAAGCCAACTACAGAGCATGATCCGGATTTAAAGTTCAAATCGGTGGCTGAGACTAAGCTTGTTGACTTCGTGCCTGGCGATTCGTCCAAGCAGTTCACTATCAGTGCCAACTTGGACCCGAAATAGGAAAGCGCGCTCATCGAGTTCATCCGTGAGAATCGGGACATTTTTGCATGGAAGCCTTCTGACATGCCAGGTGTACCGAGGGAACTCGCTGAGCACACTCTTAATGTTGATCCTAAGTACAAACCGGTGAAGCGGTTTCTCCGCGGTTTAACGAGGAACGGCAAAGCTATTGGAGAGGAGGTGGCGGGCTCTTAGCGGCGTTTTATTGTTGAAGTCTTCCATCCAGAATGGCTTGCTAATCCGGTGCTGGTTCTTAAGAAAAATGGCACTTGGCGCATGTGTGTGGATTACACAGACCTTAACAAAGCCTGTCCAGCAGACCCCTTTGCCCTCCCCCGCATTGACCAGATTATCGATGCCACCGCGAGATGTGAGCGTTTGAGTTTTCTGGATGCATATTCTGGTTATCATCAGATCAAGATGGCAGTTAAGGACCAAGAGAAGACAGTGTTCATAACTCCCTTCGGAGCCTTCTGCTATGTATCTATGCCTTTTGGGCTCAAGAGCGCCCAGGCAACTTATCAACGGTGTGTACATAATTGCCTTCATAAACAGATCGGCCGTAATGTGCATGCCTATGTGGATGATATTGTGGTCAAGTCAAGGGAGAAGGAGACGCTGATTGACGATTTGAAAGAAACCTTTGATAACCTACGGACTTACAAGATGATGCTCAACCCGGCCAAATGCGTTTTTGGTGTACCGGCAGGCAAGTTATTGGGTTTTCTTGTGTCCAACAGGGGAATTGAAGCTAATCCGGAGAAGATTACAGCTATCACCTCCCTGGCTAAACCGAAGTGTATCAACGACGTTCAGCGCTTGGCAGGATGGATTGCCGCGCTAAGCCGGTTTATCAGCCGCCTCGGTGAGAAGGCGATCCCCTTGTACCAGATGCTGAAGAAGACGGATCAATTTGTCTGGAGTTCGGCTGCTGATGAAGTGTTTGAGGACTTAAAGCGACAATTAGCCAATCCACCCGTTCTTGCAGCTCCGATTGACAAGGAACCATTGCTACTATATGTAGCGGCTAATGCTCGTGCAGTCAGCGTGGCTATTGTGGTGGAGCGCAAAGAGGCGGGCAAAGAGTATCCGGTTCAGCGTCCGGTTTACTATATCAGCGAGGTACTTATTGAGTCCAAGCAAAGGTACCCGCATTGGCAGAAACTGGTGTATGGGGTTTTCATGGTGAGCCGGAAGCTTAAACAATACTTCCAGGGACATCCTATCACAGTGGTCAGCTCTGCTCCTTTGGGAGATATAATTCAGAACAGAGAGGCGACTGGTCGGATTGCCAAGTGGGCTATAGAGCTTGGACCGCACGGTTTGCAATATGTACCTCGGACGGCAGTCAAATCTCAAGCACTTGTTGATTTCATCAATGATTGGACGGAGCTACAAGCACCTGAAGAGAAGCCGGATCACACTTATTGGACTATCCATTTTGATGGGTCCAGGCAATTGGAGGGCTCGGGGGCTGGAGTCATATTAACTTCCCCACGAGGTGATAAGTTCTGTTACGTTCTCTGCTTAATGTTCCCTTGTACTAACAATGCAGCTGAGTATGAAGCTTTGCTTCATGGTCTTCGGATGACAAAGGAGATGAATCTCAGCCGGGTTAAATGCTTGATGACTCGGACACGGTGGCTCGACAAGTTTACGCACTTGGGATTCCAAGGATCTGCTCATGGCAGCTTATCGTCGTGAGGTGGATATTGTTGCAGCCACTTTAAGGGTTACCAGTGGATCATGTGAATAGACGGAAGAACGAGCGGCGGACGCTTTAAGCGGCTGGGCTCTCGGCGTAAACCGGTCCCGCCTAACGTCTTTTAGATGTTACGCATAACCCGTCTGTCAAGCTCCCCGGTGAAGAGGATTTGGCTATTCGATCCGGAGGCTCGGTTGGTGGCAGCCCTACATGTCATACCGGATTGGACAGTTCCTTATCTTGCATACATGAACCGGGCGAGTTACGGAGGACGAGACTCGGCGAGTAGATAGTCCGGCGATCCAAGTCCATGACTATTATCAATGGCGAGTTGCATCATTGCAGCGTATCAGGAGCGTTTCAGCGCTGTGTGTCCCCTGAGGAAGGCTGTGAAATTTTGCGTGAAATACATGAAGGGGATTGTGGTCCCCATGCCGGGTCAAAATCGCTGGTTGCTAAGGCGTTTCGTCACGGTTTCTACTGGTTGACTGCCCATGCTGATGCGGAAGACCTAGTGAGACGATGCGATGGCTGTCAGAAATTCTCAAGGCGCGCTCATGTGCCGGCTCAAGAATTGAGAATGATTCCAATTACTTGGCCGTTTGCGACTTCGGGGCTGGATATGGTTGGACCATTCAAAAGGTCCAAGGACAAGAAGACCCACCTTTTGGTGGCAGTGGACAAGTTTACAAAGTGGGTTGAAGCGGAGCCCGTGAGCAAGTGTGATGCAGCCACGGCGGTTCAATTCATTAAAAAGGTGATTTTCCGGTTTGGCTTTCCACACAGTATCATTACTGATAATGGTACCAACTTGTCCAAGGGCGCTATGAAGGAGTTTTGTGAGCATGAACACATCCGGCTTGACGTGTCATCAGTAGCTCACCCACAGTCCAATGGCCAAGCAGAGAGGGCTAACCAAGAGATCTTACGAGGCATCAAGCCCCGGCTTATGGTTCCTTTACAACGAACGTCGGGATGTTGGGTTGAGGAGTTACCATCTGTGTTATGGAGCATCAACACCACGCCCAACAGATCGACAGGATACACACCGTTCTTCATGGTCTACGGAGCGGAGGCGGTCCTCCCCAGTGATATCTGTCACGATTCACCTCGTGTAGCGGCGTATGTTGAAGCGTACAACGAGGAAGCACGGCAAGATGCTTTGGACCTGTTGGGCGAGGAGCGTGACACCGCCGCCGCTCGTTCGGCGATTTACCAGCATGATCTTCGTTGATATCACAGTCGCCGAGTTAAAACCAGAACCTTTCAAGAAGGAGATCTGGTGCTTCGACTCATCCAAGACCAGACTGATATGCACAAGTTATCCCCACCTTGGGAGGGACCTTTCATGGTCAGCAAGAATCTGCACAACGGGTCGTACTATCTGATCGATGTTCGAGAGCATAAAGACTCACGCACGTCAGAGGAGGAGACCAACAGGCCCTGGAACATAGCTCATCTTCGGCCTTACTATACATGAGCCATAGGCTCTGCTTATGTACATATTAAGACAATGTATATATTATTATCAATATAATAAATCGGAGCCTTAGCTAAAGCGGGGTCTCTGTTATTTTTATATCATGTGTGGTTACACTGAGTTTTTTTATTATCTAAAAGCGACCTCCGGTTTACCCCTTGATTTAGCTTTTTCAAACAAGCTTTGTATCATGTCTCTAGGGGGCTTGGTCGTATCCGAACCAATGCAACACCTTTAGACCGGCGAAAGCCACAAGATCACTTGGGGACTTGGTCATGTCTGAACCAGTCACGCCTCTTGATCGGCCTAAGGCCACAGAATCACTTGGGGGCTTTGGTCGAACCCGAACCATCGCTACACCTCTTGACCGGCGTCATGCCACTGCATCATTTGGAGACCTTGGCTGACTTGAACCATAGCTACGCCTGTCGGGGGCTTAGTCGTGTCCGACCATGGTAATGCCACTTGATCGGCTCAGATAGCCTCTTTTTTGCAAATGACTCTGTTTTTGCTTGAGATATGTTTCTCTTATTTGCATATGTTTTGTTGTGTTCTTATACCAATGATTGTTAAGCCGGTTCGACCACAATTGACTGGAACACGGACTATTCTTGATCCGGAGACATCTTGCCCGTTTGATTTTCTCTGCTAACCTCCTATTTGGGGTAATGCTAGTCTTTTCTATAAAACCGAGCGGTTACTTGGTAACCGACCTTATATTCACGGAGCTGTTCTCCTGCGACAATGATTTTCTTAAAATGCTCGGTTTACGATTGGCACAGCCAACTTCATGGCCTATGATGGCAGGTATCATATATTGTTATATTTGATCATATGTTTAAATCTAAGAAGTTATCTTTGATTTCATATACAACCGATATTATGACCCGCCTGGTGGTACAACCACAGCGGTGTTTTAAGACCTTTTTTGCAGATAACGGTTTAACATTGATGATTCAAAAGAAGCATAAAGTTGCAATACGTATGCACGAAGGCATATCAGCACCAAGTGTGGCAGCTAGTTTATTACACGGCAACATGGTGCCCAGATGAGATAATTGTTTTCCATCATATCGTAATGAAACAACAAATATAAACCAGTTTCCGGTTTATGCTTGGTCGCCAGCTTGCTCTGATGGTTGCGGCTCATTCTGCGCCGCTTCAGCTTCTGCTCCTCTACCCAGCGGCTGGAAATCAACAGTTGTCCAGTCGATTCCCATTAACGCTTGAAATACAGCTTCATCGTGGATCAGCAAGGACGGTTCAATGTTAGGAGCGTAAGTATGCTTACGGATTGGAGGGATAAGATTCTCCGCTTCAGGAACTGGTGCAGCCACTCGTTTATTTTGACCATCACATTGAGCTTGATAGTGGGACAAATTTGCCTCTTCAGCCAATTGACAAGCCAGAGGGCGCACTTCCCGGTTTATAGCTCGGAGATCCTCTTCACTGAATTCTGTCCCGCCCTCCTTCACGCTTGGGTAGCCTTGAGCCGCTTCAACAGGATCAAAATCTGGAACCCATGCTTTTGCCCGGATTAAGGCGTTTATACCGCCAGCTCTAGCAGCAGATTTCTTCAATTCTTCAATCCGGGCAGGAAGCATTGACAACCTCTTGATGGTGTCCTGAATCAAGGTCGGAGTCGGGTTGTTGTGAGAAGCAAGATCTTGATGATCCGTTGCGCTTGTATCGATTATTCTATCAATGTATAGGCGGCTTTCAGTTTCTTCCGCACGTCTGATCCCAAGTGGCCGATACGTGTCCCTGAATCATTCAAAGGGTTGGTAAACCGGCTACAATATGAGGAGATATCGTTCATGCAAAACATAAAAATGCTTACCAAAGACGGCAACGGTCATAGCATGCACTTGACGCTTTACGCTGGTCAGCTCATCTACCACCGGTTTGAGTGCAGCTTCAGCCTTTTCTGCCCTTTGAAGTAAAGCGGTCTTTTCAGTGACCCAATCTGCCCGTTCCTTGTTGAAATCCTCTTTAAGCTTTTCCATGACGCTTAAAGCGCTGGTTAATTCGTCTTTGGCTTTTGAGGTTTCAGTCTATTGAGATTTCAGGTTTTCTTGAAGATCAGCAACTTGGCTTTCTTTCTTGCTCAGGTCACCCTGCATACAGGTCATCGATTAAAGATTATGATGCAGAATTGAAGTACCAACCACATAACAAGTTATTCCCTTGGTACTTGGGGGCTAATTTATATTTGCTTTTTGTCCAAATTTCATATAAATCCCAAGATCAATACAAGTATTCAACTTGGCACTTGGGGGCTAATGTGTATTTGCTCTATCTTCTGGTGACACTGGAATTCTTACTATACAAAGTCCCGGTTTAGCTTGCTTAAGTTAAACCGGCTCTTGGGGGCTACAGTCTCAAAGTAAAGCTTCATTCAAAAAAGGTTCAAGTTGGAAAGTCCCGGTTTAAGTTACTATCTTTAAACCATCACTTGGGGGCTATTGGAGTTGACAGATTGAAATGCGCAAGGAGAGTCGTATGAAATTTACCTCATATTTATCCTTCATCATTTTTACCAAGCCAGCTTCGCAATCACGGCTGGTATATAGCCGATTCAGATAGCCGGAATAAAGCTCCTGAGGGTCCAGAGTAGCAAAAGTGGCTAAATCCACAACCATCCTCAAGCTTCCATCCTTCTTCTCTACCAAAAGAACTGGGGCTCCCCAAGGTGATGAGCTTGGTCGAATATATCCTTTCTCCAATAACTCATTAATTTGATCCTTGATCTCTGTTGTGGCGCCTCCTCTTGTGACTTCCTTCAGTGGAACTCCCTTCATAATCCTGATCATTGCTCACGAGGGGTCCTTCATCTCCACTCGGAAAAAGGTCCTCTCCCAAGTCCATCTTTTCCTCTATCGCGACAAGCTTCATCTTCAGGTCGTCGACTGTCTCCATGAAGTCCGCGACTTCTTCCTCATGGTTAAGGAAGTCTGCGCGTGCCTTCTCCTCCAGTTCCAGTTCACGGAACAAAAGCTTCATGTGTGCCTTCGAGTTACGGCGAGTCTGAATCTCCCGTTTCATGAGAAGACACTCCAAGTCCTGGATATAAGAGAGAGTGGAGTCGTCCTCAACGGTACGGATGATATCTCCATTCCTTGCCCTGCGAGAAACCATGGCGAGGTCTGAGGGTTCGAGCTCGGCCCTGTACTCCTCTCGGAGATGTCCAAGTGCTCGATAGATAGCCACGTCCCTTCCGATGATCCAGTTGAACTCGGTGAACTCAAAGTCAATAGGCTCCGTGTGTCCTCCGAAGGTTCTCCCTGGGATATGCACTTCAATCCTGTAGCGGGTGTCCGTCGGAAGTGCGTTGGTTGGCTTCCCGGTGATCGAGGGCAGAGCAATCTTCAGCTTCTTCACCATCTGGACCAGCTTTACGCGAAGGGCATCGTCTCATCGGGCTGGCAAAACTCCGTAGCAAAGCTGGGGTGAACTCGACGCCATCTAGAATGTTGAAAATCGGAGAGGAGTTAGAAATGAACAGGGAGAATTACGGAATGATAAGGATAAAAGTAAATGGTCTCTTCCTATGGCTTTCCGATCCTAGGGGTTACGATCCTACGGTCAGCGTGTGCTCGATACCATCTCTCATAGCGACTGACCCAAACTCGGTCAAATCTACGTATACATACCATCCCAAGATCATCTTTGGTACTCACAGTACATCGATAAAGTAATCAAAGTTCAATCACACCTGAATATCATTACACGATTCTCATATAGAGTCTTTATTACAAGGGAATAAATTCGGCTCAAGGCCAACTCATGAGAAATAAACTACTAATGCTGCGAAGCGTAGAAGATAAAGCGAGTCCATCCGACTCCAAAGGGCAATCGCCAAGCGCGAGCGTAGCCTCACTCTGATCGGAATATACCTCTGCAACATAAGACGTTGCAGCCATGTAGGTCAGCTTTTTGAATAAGCTGGCAAGTCATGAAGAATAACAATAATAAAGTTACTAACACTATATGCATTTTGGCTGTGGAGCTATAAGTTTCATCATTTTGCGAAAAGCAAATTTTTCCCTACTACAAAGGACTTGCTTGCAAATTACTACAATTGTTGGTAGTTATTGAGATGGTTCCGCCAACCAATATCTCATTCCCAAATTATTAAGTCATAAACCCCTCAAATTAATTCATTAGTTTTAGTGTTGAGATTTCCGAATACTTCCAAGTTCCAGAGGCTCAAATTGTCCGTAACCGGGACACGGCTAATCGATTAGATCTTTAACTCTGCAGAGGTTTGCGACTTTCCCGCAAGAATCATTCCTCCTTTTAAGTCTTAGCACTTCATGGTGTTTGAAGACGGACCAATGAAACAGGGTCTTCCAAAGAGTTCTTCCGCTACCGCCGTACCCATCCAATCCTACCGTTCTTCTACATCTCGTAGTACCGCCCAGCCAGCGTCACTACTAAGGTTAACCCAGCCAGAGCCCATAATGGCTTGCGGCTGCATGTAAAGCTTCCGGTCATGGGGCATCCATCCTTCTCTTCGTGGCTGGGTGAAGCTTTCCAAGATGTCATGGCACTTCTCCATGCATCCCGCCAACCACTGGGTTCTCGTGGTGCCCGTCAACCGCCCTCCACCCAAAGAGTGAATTCAAGTCCATCTTGATTCTTGTAGTTCATGGGGTTGTCATCATCATTGACTCTCACATCTTGCTTATGAATTTCACTCAACCAAAACCCGTCTCGAGCATAGCAAAGTAAACTACTTCATCCCGGGTCATGGTAACAAGGGGATTGGTTCATCCTACCACATGATACTACTCAAGTTTAATAACTTCAAAATTTCAACTACTGCATGCATGGTGGGGTGGTGACAATTCTAATGCACAAAAACATAGGTATAGAAATAACATGATCAAAACTTGCCTTGCTGATGATCCTCGTAAGCTAAAGATTCGTAGTAGCAAGCTTCGCACTCCGGAAACTCTACCGAGATAAACAAATCACAATAAGCATATAGCATAGGATCACATAAGACAATAGCATAACAAAGTAACACACAAAAACCAACAAAGCAAAACCCAAAGGGAAAACTCAAAGAAAACCAACTCAAAGTTTTCCTACTTTAAACAACAACTAAAAGTAGTTTTTATATAACAAAAATTTCTTAACATAACCTAATCATGGTTTTAGGTTAACTTAACAGAAAATAATTCACTAAGCAACTAGGATAAAAAGAATTAATTAAAAATCTATTATGAAACTCCTATTAGGCCTAATCCAATTTCTATTAAGAAAATAAAATAAAACTTTTATTTATGATAAATAAAAGTTCATCCTATAAAGTGACAGAAACTATCCTAAAATAATCAATCACATGTTAAAAATAAATTTATTTACTAATTAAATTAATAGGAAAACAGTAGCTAGTTAATTAATTAGGATTAACAAGATTCTGCTTAAAACTATTTATTTATTAATCCTAAAATACCCAAATTAATTTCTATGGTTTGGCAATGTCAAAATAAAGTTGGGACAAAAGAATCATCCAAAAATAATTTTTCTAACTCAAGTTATAGCAGATTTACTATTCTGACTAAAACTAAATAAAAGCAATTTTAATTAATTTTAACATAGCTAAATATATATTCTACAGAAACAATAGAAAATTTGCAAACCAACAAAAAAAGAATCACTCAAAAATATTTAACATAATAAAAGATATGAATTTTTCAAAACAGGAACTATTCTGTTAAAACAGAAAATGAAATTAAAAGAAAAAGGGCCTAATGGGCCTAAACTGTGCACTGGGCGTAAAATAACCTAAACGGGCCCTAGGGTTAAACTAAAGCGGGCGGCTAAATAAAATAAACCTAACTAAAATAAACGGAGACTAAACCGGCCGGTCCGGTTTATTTTAAAGAATACCCCTTGAGGCGATCTAATCCTAGCCGTTCATCACGCATCGGACGGGAGGGGAGTTTCGTGGCTTACCGGAGCTCGGCGGCGGCGGGCGGCGGGCGACGAGTGTGCCGAGGGCTTGGGCCGTCGGGAGGTCAGGGAGGGCAGGCGGGTCTTGGGAGCTCGGGGAGCGCCTGGTGGAGTCGGGAAGATCGGGAGTGGCTAGGGCGGCGACGGCGACGAAAATGGCGGCGACGGGTGGTTCGGCTCCGTGAGCTCGGGTGAGAGAGGAGGGGTCCGGCGAGGGCTAGGGGGAATGGGGTGCGGGCGACGGCTTAAATAGGCGGGGCCTCGGCCTTGCTTGGGGCGATCGGAGGATCGGATCCCGGATCTTGAGGATCCGCCAATCGATGGCGGCGGCCGAAGACGTGGCGAGGGGTTGAAGATGGGGGTGGGGCCACCTGCCGAGAGAGAGAGGAGGGGCGGGCGAAGGGCGACCGCGCCAAGGGTTTTCAAGGCGGGGGCGAGTGAGGCGGCTCGGTCGGCTCATTGGTGGCCTCTGGGCCGCCTGGTGGGCCGGCTGGTGGGGGGCTTCGGCGCTGGCTGGGCCAGGGGGCCTAGCTGGCGCCTGGGGTGGGTTTTCTATTTTTTTTTAAATTTATTTTTTTAATAAAACAAAAACAGATATAAAACATAATCTATAAATATTTTATATGGGGTATATATATATACCAAAATGATCAGGGAATATTCCTATCATTTGAACATTTTCCAAAGGCAAAATCCAAACTTTATAAAAATCCATTTTTTTCAAATTCAAATAAAATTCAGATTTGAATCCAAAACTTTTGGCAATGTTTTCCTCTGATATTTTTGGAGTGTCATGTTTACTCCTCTCATACTTTTGATCAAGCATTTATCAGGTATAGTTTTTGAAATGATTCCCACTTGCCAAAGTCTGAAATTCAAATTCAAAACTCAAAATTCTCTGAAACTTCAAATGGCATTCAAATTCAAACAGGATGCATAGGATGCTTAGCTATAATTGTAAAACATTCCAAATAGGAAATTTGGGATGTTACAAACCTACCACCTTAAGATGAATCTAGCCCTCGAGATTCGGGTTGGCTAACAAATAGGTGCGGGTGGTCTCAAGAAGGTCTTCTTGGCGCTCCAGTGGCTTCTTCCTCGGTGTGGTGACTCCACAAAGACCTTGCAAAATTTGATGACCTTGCTGCGGGTGACTCTGCTCATGATCTCGAGAATTCGGACGGGTTTCTCCTTGTAAGTCAGATCCTTTGTCAAGCTGTATGGCCTCTAGGGTCTTGTGTCTCTCAACGGAACATCGGCCATGTCGGCATGACACTTCTTCACCGAGAAACATGGAAGACATCATGAACTCCGGACAATCCCTCCGGCAATTCCAACTTGTAAGCAACTTCTCCACGACGTTCGAGGATTTTGTAGGGGCCAATGAATCGGGGTGCTAACTTTCCCTTGACACCAAACCTCTTGATTCCACGAAGTGGGGACACACGAAGATATGCTCGGTCTCCCGCTTCGTAAGTCACTTCCTCGCGCTTACTGTCGGCATAACTCTTCTGTCTCGACTGTGCTATCTTGAGCCTGTCTCGAATCAGCTTGACTTTCTCTTCGGAATCCTTGATAAGGTCGGAACCGAAAAGTGATCGATCTCCAACACTATCCCACAGCAATGGTGTTGTGCACCTCCTTCCGTATAAAGCTTCGAAAGGGGCCATCTTCAGACTGGATTGATAACTGTTGTTGTATGAGAACTCAGCGTATGGCAAATTATCGTCCCAGCTAGACCCATAGTCTAGCACACAAGCTCTCAACATGTCCTCTAGAATCTGGTTGACTCTCTCGGTCTGTCCATCTGTCTGCGGATGAAAAGCTGTACTGAATTCCAGCCTCGTACCCAAAGTTTCATGCAACTGCTTCCAAAACTTTGAGGTGAACCGTGTTCCTCTATCTGACACAATTTTCCTCGGAACTCCATGCAGACATACGATCCTGGTCATGTATATCTTGGCCAACTTAGCACTGGTATAGGTAGTCTTCACGGGAATGAAGTGAGCTACCTTGGTCAAACGATCAACCACTACCCAGATGGAGTCATAACCTGAACGGGTCCTGGGTAATCCTGTGATGAAATCCATACCAAGTTTCTCCCATTTCCAATCGGGAATCGGCAAAGGTTGAAGTAACCCTGCTGGCTTCTGATGTTCTGCCTTTACACGTTGACAAACATCGCATACTTCTACGTACTCGGCAATATCCTTTTTCATACCTGTCCACCAGAAACTTTCCTTCAAATCCAGGTACATCTTGGTGTTGCCGGGGTGAATCGAGTACGTTGAATCATGAGCCTCCTGAAGAATTAGCTTCCTGAGTTCGGGATCATTGGGCACATAGATACGATCCTCGAACCATATAGTTCCGTGTTCATCCTTACGAAATCCTTTAGCTTTTCCTTCATCCATCTTTTGATTTATCTCATCAATTTCCTTGTCCGAATTCTGGGCTTCACGAATCCTTTCGGTCAAAGTGGACTGTACTTCCAGAGTTGCAACAAATCCTCTCGGAACTATCTCCAGTCGGAGATCTCTGAGGTCATCGACTAACTCCTGAGGTAATCCTCCTGCTGTAAGAGTGTTCACATAACTCTTACGGCTCAAAGCATCTGCTACAACATTAGCCTTACCTGGGTGGTAATGCAATCTCATGTCATAGTCCTTTATCAACTCTAGCCATCTCCTCTGCCTGAGGTTCAATTCCTTCTGCGTGAAAATATACTTCAAGCTCTTGTGATCTGTGTAAACATCACAACGGTTTCCGATGAGGAAATGTCTCCAGGTCTTGAGTGCATGCACTACGGCTGCTAACTCCAAATCATGTGTGGCATAATTCATCTCATGAGGTCGTAGCTGTCTGGAGGCATAAGCTACAACTTTACCTTCCTGCATTAATACTCCTCCGAGTCCTTGACGAGAAGCGTCACAATAGACCTGGTATTCCTTGTGTATGTCCGGCAAAATCAACACTGGGGCTGTGACCAACCGTTTCTTTAATTCCTGAAAACTGGCTTCACATTCCTCGGTCCAAACATACTTGGCTTCCTTCTTCAATAGCTCAGTCATGGGCTTGGCAATCTTCGAGAAGTTCTCAATGAACCTCTGATAATATCCTCGCGAGTCCGAGAAAATCTGCGGATCTCCTTGATCGAGGTGGGTGACCGCCAATCGGTGACTGATTCAACCTTGGCGGGTCAACTGCTATTCCTTCTCCTGAAATAACATGTCCGAGGAATCCGACTTCCTTCAGCCAAAATTCACATTTGCTGAACTTGGCATACAATCGATGTTCTCGAAGTTTCTCCGAACTAGACGCAAATGTTCCTTATGCTCTTCCTCGCTCTTGGAAAATCAATATATCATCGATGAACACCACGACAAACTTGTCCAGATATTCCATGAACACCTTGTTCATCAAATTCATGAAGTATGCAGGAGCATTAGTCAATCCAAATGACATGACGGTATACTCATATAAACCATACCTGGTAGTGAATGCTGTTTTGGGTATATCCTTTTCACGGATCTTCAACTGATGATACCCTGATCGCAGATCGATCTAGAGAATACCTTGGCTCCTACTATCTGATCAAACAAGTCATTAATCATCGGCAGAGGGTACTTGTTCTTGATGGTTACTTCGTTCAACGCACGATAATCCACAACCATCCTCAAGCTTCCATCCTTCTTCTCTACCAAAAGAACTGGGGCTCCCCAAGGTGATGAGCTTGGTCGAATATATCCTTTCTCCAATAACTCATTAATTTGATCCTTGATCTCTGTTGTGGCGCCTCCTCTTGTGACTTCCTTCAGTGGAACTCCCTTCATAATCCTGATCATTGCTCACGAGGGGTCCTTCATCTCCACTCGGAAAAAGGTCCTCTCCCAAGTCCATCTTTTCCTCTATCGCGACAAGCTTCATCTTCAGGTCGTCGACTGTCTCCATGAAGTCCGCGACTTCTTCCTCATGGTTAAGGAAGTCTGCGCGTGCCTTCTCCTCCAGTTCCAGTTCACGGAACAAAAGCTTCATGTGTGCCTTCGAGTTACGGCGAGTCTGAATCTCCCGTTTCATGAGAAGACACTCCAAGTCCTGGATATAAGAGAGAGTGGAGTCATCCTCAACGGTACGGATGATATCTCCATTCCTTGCCCTGCGAGAAACCATGGCGAGGTCTGAGGGTTCGAGCTCGGCCCTGTACTCCTCTCGGAGATGTCCAAGTGCTCGATAGATAGCCACGTCCCTTCCGATGATCCAGTTGAACTCGGTGAACTCAAAGTCAATAGGCTCCGTGTGTCCTCCGAAGGTTCTCCACAGATATGCACTTCAATCAGTAGCGGGTGTCCGCGGAAGTGCGTTGGTTGGCTTCCGGTGATCGAGGGCGAGCAATCTTCAGCTTCTTCACCATCTGGACCAGCTTTACGCGAAGGGCATCGTCTCATCGGGCTGGCAAAACTCCGGTAGCAAAACTGGGGTGAACTCGACGGCCATCTAGAATGTTGAAAATCGGAGAGGAGTTAGAAATGAACAGGGGAGAATTACGGAATGATAAGGATAAAAGTAAATGGTCTCTTCCTATGGCTTTCCGATCCTAGGGGTTACGATCCTACGGTCAGCGTGTGCTCTGATACCATCTCTGTAGCGACCTGACCCAAACTCGGTCAAATCTCTGTGTCTGTACCATCCCAAGATCATGCTGGTACTCACAGTACATCGATAAAGTAATCAAAGTTCAATCACACCTGAATATCATTACACGATTCTCATATAGAGTCTTTATTACAAGGGAATAAATTCGGCTCAAGGCCAACTCATGAGAAATAAACTACTAATGCTGCGGAAGCGTAGAAGATAAAGCGAGTCCATCCGACTCCAAAGGGCAATCGCCAAGCGCGGAGCGTAGCCTCACTCCTGATCGGAATATACCTCGCAACATAAGACGTTGCAGCCATGTAGGTCAGCTTTTGAATAAGCGGCAAGTCATGAAGAATAACAATAATAAAGTTACTAACACTATATGCATTTTGGCTGTGGAGCTATAAGTTTCATCATTTTGCGAAAAGCAAATTTTTCCCTACTACAAGGGACTTGCTTGCAAATTACTACAATTGTTGGTAGTTATTGAGATGGTTCCGCCAACCAATATCTCATTCCCAAATTATTAAGTCATAAACCCTCAAATTAATTCATTAGTTTTAGTGTTGAGATTTCCGAATACTTCCAAGTTCCAGAGGCTCAAATTGTCCGTAACCGGGGACACGGCTAATCGATTAGATCTTTAACTCTGCAGAGGTTTATGACTTTCCCGCAAGAATCATTCCTCCTTTTAAGTCTTCGCACTTCATGGTGTTTGAAGACGGACGAATGAAACAGGTCTTCCAAAGAGTTCTTCCAGCTACTGCCGGTACCCATCCAATCCTACCGTTCTTCTACATCTCGTAGTACCGCCCAGCCAGCGTCACTACTAAGGTTAACCCAGCCAGAGCCCATAATGGCTTGCGGCTGCACAGTAAGCTTCGGTCATGGGGCATCCATCCTTCTCCTCGTGGCTGGGTGAAGCTTTCCGAAGATGTCATGGCACTTCTCCATGCATCCCGGCCAACCACTGGGTTCTCCAGGGTGCCCGTCAACCGTCCTCCACCCAGTAGTGAATTCCGAAGTCCGTCTTGATTCTTGTAGTTCATCAACTACTGCATGCATGGTGGGGTGGTGACAATTCTAATGCACAAAAACATAGGTATAGAAATAACATGATCAAAACTTGCCTTGCTGATGATCCTCGTAAGCTAAAGATTCGTAGTAGCAAGCTTCGCACTCCGGAAACTCTACCGAGACAAACAAATCACAATAAGCATATAGCATAGGATCACATAAGACAATATCATAACAAAGTAACACACAAAAACCAACAAAGCAAAACCCAAAGGGAAAACTCAAAGAAAACCAACTCAAAGTTTTCCTACTTTAAACAACAACTAAAAGTAGTTTTTATATAACAAAAATTTCTTAACATAACCTAATCATGGTTTTAGGTTAACTTAACAGAAAAGAATTCACTAAGCAACTAGGATCAAAAAGAATTAATTAAAAATCTATTATGAAACTCCTATTAGGCCTAATCCAATTTCTATTAAGAAAAATAAAATAAAACTTTTATTTATGATAAATAAAAGTTCATCCTATAAAGTGACAGAAACTATCCTAAAATAATCAATCACATGTTAAAAATAAATTTATTTACTAATTAAATTAATAGGAAAACAGTAGCTAGTTAATTAATTAGGATTAACAAGATTCTGCTTAAAACTATTTATTTATTAATCCTAAAATACCCAAATTAATTTCTATGGTTTGGCAATGTCAAAATAAAGTTGGGACAAAAGAATCATCCAAAAATAATTTTTCTAACTCAAGTTATAGCAGATTTACTATTCTGACTAAAACTAAATTAAAGCAATTTTAAATAATTTTAACATAGCTAAATATATATTGTACAGAAACTATAGAAAATTTGCAAACCAAGAAAAAAAGAATCACTCAAAAATATTTAACAGAATAAAAGATATGAATTTTTCAAAACAGGAACTATTCTGTTAAAACAGAAAATGAAATTAAAAGAAAAAGGGCCTAATGGGCCTAAACTGTGCACTGGGCGTAAAATAACCTAAACGGGCCCTAGGGTTAAACTAAAACGGGCCGGCTAAATAAAAATAAACCTAACTAAAATAAACCGGAGACTAAACCGGGCCGGTCCGGTTTATTTTAAAAGAAATACCCCTTCGGGGGCGATCTAATCCTAGCCGTTCATCACGCATCGGACGGGGGAGGGGAGGTCCGGTGGCTTACCGGAGCTCGGCGGCGGCGGCGGCGGCGGCGACGAGTGTGCCGAGGGCTCCGGTCGTCGGGGAGGTCGGGGGAGTGGCCGGGCGGGTGCGGGGGAGCTCGGGGGAGCGTCTGGTGGAGTCGGGGAAGATCGGGAGTGGCTAGGGCGGCGACGGCGACGAAAATGGCGGCGACAGGTGGTTCGGCTCCGGTGAGCTCGGGTGAGAGAGGGAGGGGTCCGCGAGGGGCTAGGGGGAATGGGGTGCGGGCGACGGCTTAAATAGGCGGGGGCCTCGGCCTTGCTTCGGTGGGCGATCGGAGGATCGGGATCCGGATCTTGAGGATCCGCGATCGAGGCGGCGCTGCCAAGACGTGGGGGGGTTGAAGATGGGGGTGGGGCCACCTGCCGAGAGAGAGAGGGAGGGGTGCGGGCGAGCGGGCGAGCGGCGCCAAGGGTTTTCGGGCGTGGGGGCGAGTGAGGCCCGGCTCGGTCGGCTCATTGGGGCTCGGCCTCTGGGCCGCTGGTGGGCCGGTGGTGGGGGCTTCACATTGGCTGGGCCAGGGGGCCTAGCTGGCGCCTGGGGTGGGTTTTCTATTTTTTTAAATTTATTTTTTTAATAAAACAAAAACAGATATAAAACATAATCTATAAATATTTTATATAGGGTATATATATACCAAAATGATCAGGGGAATATTCCCTATCATTTGAACATTTTTCCAAAGGCAAAATCCAAACTTTATAAAAATCCATTTTTTCAAATTCAAATAAAATTCTGATTTGAATCCAAAACTTTTGGCAATGTTTTCCTCTGATATTTTTGGAGTGTCATGTTTACTCCTCTCATACTTTTGATCTAGCATTTATCAGGTATAGTTTTTGAAATGATTCCCACTTGCCAAAGTCTGAAATTCAAATTCAAAACTCAAAATTCTCTGAAACTTCAAATGGCATTCAAATTCAAACAGGATACATAGGATGCTTAGCTATAATTGTAAAACATTCCAAATAGGAATTTTGGGATGTTACATCACATCATCATGGATAGGTTCTTCCGGATCTATCGTTCTAGCCGGTTCATGAGTATCATCTTCTTCCGCCGCTTTGTCCAGACGAGCTTTTTTGCTGGGCCTAGGCTTTGTCCTGAAAAAGAAAAGATTGATAAATCCAGTAAATATGGAAAGTACTATATCAAGCAGAATTATCAGTAAAACGGCTCACCCAAGCACAATCTTGAGTGGTGGGAGCTGGGTGGCCGAAGACTCGCCGGAAGAAGAATGAGAAATGCCCTGATAATCGGAGTCAGAGGGATTAAGAGGCTGCCGAATACAACCCGCTTTAGGATAAGCATTGATGAAACAGTTAGAGACCTCAGAACGGCGTTTCCGAACCGGACTGTTCAGTAAACCGGTGGAGGTAACTACCTGACCGGTGTGCCGGGTTGTGCGGCGAGCTTCGTGCTATTGTGTCTTCATAAGAAAGTTTCGGTCCAAGTAAGCAAGGGGATGAGAGAATTTAACTTTCCGGTTTGCCCGACGGATTTTTAGTGAAGGTAAAGGATTTAAATCGGAAGAAAGAGTGATTACCTCTACAGCGTCAGCGTGACTGACCTCAGCTTCATCCTGACAATAATCATTATCAATAAGGCGTGTGAAAAGTAAACAAAGTGAGTCAAGTTCTACCTCAAGGTCCGGATTACCCACATCATCGTCAGCTGGTGGATCGGAGAAGGCAGTGGTTTTCTTTCTATTTGCTGGTTTCTTCACAACTTTGGTATTGGGCCGGATTGTCTTCTCCGGTTTCTCCTGAGGAGTCTTTTTGCTCCAAAATGGATCATCACCCTGTTTGCAAGACGTTAAAGTTAACAGAGGGTATTTAAAGCATGGCTAGATTTCATAAAGGTATATGATATGAGGCTTACAGCTGGCAGTTTGTTCTTGGCAGAAAAAGGAAGCAGGCCGGTTTGAGCGCAGGCAGTCTCAGGTTCATTCAACATCTTCTTAACAGCTTCAGTGACTTCATCGTCTGACAGCTGGACTTCAATGTGCAGTAGAGGATCTTTTAAGTCTTTTGTGTATTCGCACATCAAACCGGAGCGCAGGCTTAAGGGTAGTACGCTCCAAGATATCCAGCACCGGGCAAGGTCAACTCCGGTCAGCCCATTGGCCATGAAGGCCCGGAGCTTGGATAATTGAGGAGCATATTTGCTTATCTCCCTCGCAGTCAGTCTTTGAGGGAAGGGATGTGTATTGCTTAGCCGTTTCGGACGGTAACCCGGCAAGGGATTTTCTCCATCAGGCGAAGTATCTTTGCAGTAGAATCATGTCGCATTCCATTCTTTGGGATGGCTGTGCAGTTTGGTGTGAGGATAAGTAACTTCTTTTCTCTTTTGAATCGCCATGCCGCCTAGTTCTGTGTTCGGGCCGTCTGAAAATTCGATGCGGCGGTTTAGATGGAAACAATCTCTGAACAGTTCAACTGAGGGCTCCTCTTGAAAGAACACCTCACAAAGCACTTGGAAGTGACAGATATTGGTTACGGAGTTAGGACCAATATCTTGTGGATGCAATTGGAAGTTGGCCAAGACATCCCGATAAAACTTTGAACCGGGTGGACTGAAACCCCGGGCCAGATCGTCAGCAAAAACAACCACTTCTCCATCCTTGGGTTCCGGAACACTTTCCGGGCCAGGGACCCTCCAGCGAATGACATCTTTTTTGCCCAAAGTGCCAATTTGACTAAGTTCTCCAGCTGCGTCTCGGTCACTCGAGAAGCGACCCAATTGCACTCATATACTTGCTTGGCCATGGTACAGTCTGCAGAATATTTACACCGTTCAAAGATATGTTGGAAAGATATATACCAATGCATGTAGTATTAAACCGGAAGAAGTTATTTATAAACCGGAGTTCTGCAAAGCGGCACTATTTAGCTAATCACTGGCGGTTCAGTACGGGGGCTAATGGTATATACCGAGTTATCAGATTTTTCTACAGAGCTAAACCGCCCGATATGAAAATGATGCAGAGTCAGAACTGCGGTGAAAACAGGTTTCACAGTATTGCTTAACAGTTATCGGATCTGGAGCATGTTCAGAAAAAGAAGTGAATATTCAAGATTTTAAAAGGAGCACATGCTGAATCCATGAGCAAAGATACAGATCGATCTATGGCCCTGAGAGGTGTAAGGACAAACGAATGGTACAAGTTGTCGATTCATGAGACCAAGATTTATAGGTTTTATCTGAAGACTGCTATATGAACGAGAAGCATCTGACGAACACCGAAGAACACAAGGACCCTAGAACAGATCTACGGGGGGAAGGAAAGAAGGCTTACCGGAGCTAATGAAGAAAAGGAAGGTCGCCGCAGTATTCTGGTACGCTCAGGTTGATGCAGTGGCCAAGGACGGAGCTGAGGTCGATGGCGGCGGCGGAGCTCTGAAGCAGGGCGGCGGAAGGAAGACGAAGAAGAAGGGAACGAAGGGGAAAAATGACCCCTCCGGCCTATTTATAAGGCAAGGAACATGTGTCAGGCGCGAAAATCGAGGAGCAGTGGGGCTTGGAAGCGGAGCTGCCGCCTCGATTCTCGCAAATCTATTAACAAAAGATATTGTGGATAACTTTATGACAGGTGACGTCATGCCGGTTCACGACGGTTAGAGAAGATGATATCACAGCGGTTTACCAGACAATACAAAGATGCAGAAGACGAAGTTTTTTACTAAGGATTGACATGAACCTGTTCAAATCAATCTGGGGCCTAATGTTGGGAATATTACCACTGGGGGTAAACCGGCCAGAGCAGGCCGGGTTAACTTCACTAGTAGTTGAACATGTTAAAGCCCAAGTAGATAGCAGAGGGCTTATGTCCCATAGCCAGTTCACGGCAGTAGCTGTAAACCGGCATCAATAAGTATCTTGTGTTGTAAGTTAGGAATAGTAGAGACCGAGCCAGATACGTCTATGAACCGGCGTCGGGACTCTGTAAACTGACGGGCGTCACCCGTGTATATAATGGGACGGCCCGGCGGCGGTTTGGGACAGACAACAACAACTCGAGGCCTAGGCGAAGCTTGTTTGCTCCCTAGTCATCGAAACACCATCAATTCCATCACAACTAGACGTAGGCTTTTACCTTCATTGAAGGGGCCGAACTAGTATAACTCTCGTGTCCTTGTGTCCGCTTTAACCCCTTCAAGTTAACCCGTAGAGATTACTCCACGACTAAGTCCTTTCACGAGGACATCTGCCGTGACAAACCCACGACAGTTCAGACTTAATCTTTTAGCAACAATAGCACCTAGGCTGAAAGTTGTATCACAAAACAAAGCATGGCGCAAAATGACAAGATCAGGAGCACTAAGATTTCCACTGTTCCCGCGACCAATTAAGCATCTACTAGCAAATATCGCAAAGTAACGTAGAACAGGAAAATGTATACTAGTAATTCTTGCGCGGGAAACTTTCCTCGTTTCCCCTACAACAATTCTATCAATAAATCCATCCACATCACTACAGTGTGGTTCCTTGATACTGCCCACAAAGGGTATCTTGCAGACCCGACAAAAATCATGGAGTGACATCTCCTTAACCTCATCATATAAGTGAAACTCCACTGAAGGTGGTGATTTATTAGCATGGAAATAAAAATTTTGCACGAAAATATTAGTGAGTAGGACGCGCTGGTCGTGGAGGAAGTCAGTGAGGCCTGCATTCTCAGCCAAGTAATAAAATTCATTGTTAATTCCGCTGGCTCTCCAGAACACATCACAAGGCAATTCGCACGGCCAGACCTCCGCAGTGCGAGGAAGATTGTATTTGGGCTTTTTATTCCTCATCCAGCTTAACCTTCGAGCTTCGGCTCGAAGAGCCTCTCAACAATCTCTTCAACATTTTCTCCCTCTGAAAAATTCTGAATTTTTTTATGACTCAAAATAAAAGTGAACCAAACTCAACAAGATTGATAGCAACTACTCCCACAAGTGCCTAGAGGCTATATCATGCATTAAAACTACTTTGGACCATATAAATTTGACATGCAAGATCAAGAACAGGGTCACCTAAGCAGCAAAAAGTTGCAATAAATAAAGCACTAGAACAAAAACTAATTGGACTATTGGAGGAGTCACATACCAAAGAACAATCTCCCCAAACAATTTTGTGAATGGATCTTTGAGCAAAGAGATCGAAAATGGCAGCAAGATGAGCTAAAACACGGGTTTGAGCTATGTGAGGATTTTTCTGGAGGAAGACGAAGTGAGTAGGTGCTGGAATAAGTGGAGGGGGTCCATGTGGGGCCCATGAGGCAGGGGCGCGCTCCAGGGGGGTGGGCGCGCCCTGTGCCCTCGTGGCCAAATGGTGGCCCCATGGTGTGTTCTCAGTGCCAGTAATTCTTAAATATTCTACAAAAATCATATTTCATTTTCAGGACGCATGGAGAACTTTTATTTTCGGGGTATTTTTATTGCAAGGATAATTCAGAAAACAGACAGAATATACTATTTTTTCTTTATTTAATCTAAATAATAGAAAGTAAAAGGAGGGTACAGAGAGTTGTGCTTTCTAACTTCATCCATCTCGTGCTCATCAAAAGGAATCCACTCACAAGGTTGACCAAGTCTTGTTAACAAACTCTTTCCGAATCGCATGAAACCGGAGAATTTTCGAATAACACTAGGTTACCTCAACGGGGATATGCATGTCCCCAACAATAAGAATATCATATTTCTTCTTGACAGTCGGAAGAGGGAATTCAAAACCTCCAATAGTAATCATTGAACTTTTTCCAGTAGAAATGATACTGTGGACTTGAGGTTGTTTCCTCGTAAAATGTACCGTATGCTCATTACCATTAACTGAGAAGTGACATTGCCTTTGTTGCAATTAATAACAGCCCCTGCAGTATTCAAAAAGGGTCTACCAAGGATAATATACATACTATCGTCCTCGGGAATATCAAGAATAACAAAGTCCGTTAAAATAGTAACGTTTGCGACCACAACAGGCACATCCTCACAAATACCGGCAGGTATAGCAGTTGATTTATCGGCCATTCGCAAAGATATTTCAGTAGGTGTCAACTTATTCAAGTCAAGTCTACGATATAAAGAGAGAGGCATAACACTAACACCGACTCCAAGATCACATAAATCAGTTTTAACATAGTTTCTTTCAATGGAGCATGGTATAGTTGGTACTCCTGGATCTCCTAGTTTCTTAGGTATTCCACCTTTAAAAGTATAATTTGCAAGCATGGTGGAAATTTCAGCTTCCGGTATCTTTCTTTTATTTGTAACAATATCTTTCATATACTTAGCATAAGGATTCATTTTAAGCATATCGGTCAAACGCATACGCAAAAGATAGGTCTAATCTTTCAGCAAAGCGCTCAAAATCCTCATCATCCTTTTTCTTGGATGGTTTAGGAGGAAAAGGCATGGGTTTCTGAACCCATGGTTCTCTTTCTTTACCGTGCTTCTTAGAAACGAAGTCTCTCTTATCATAACGTTGATTCTTTGATTGTGGGTTATCAAGATCAACATCAGGTTCAATCTCTACATCATTGTTATTGCTAGGTTGAGCATCAATATGAACATCATCATTAACATTATCACTAGGTTCATGTTCATTACCATATTGTGTTTCAGCATCAGAATTAGAAATATCATTGGGATTCTCAGGTGTGTCAACAACAGGTTCACTAGAAGCATGCAACGTCCTATCATTTTTCTTTTTCTTCTTCTTAGAAGGACTAGGTGTATCAACATTAGTTCTCTGAGAATCTTGCTCAACTCTCTTAGGGTGGCCCAAAGGATACAAAGGTTCCCGAGTCATTCTACCCCCTCTAGTCATAACTCTAACAACATTATCATTTTTCTTATTATTTAATTTATTGAGCAAATCATCTTGAGCTTTAAGCACTTGTTCTACCTGAGTGGTAACCATAGAAGCATGTTTACTAATAAGTTTAAGGTCACCTTTAACTCTAGACATATAATCACTCAAGTGTTCAATCATATAAGCATTACGTTTCAATTTTCTACCAACATAAGCATTAAAATTTCCTTGTTTAACAATAAAACTATCAAACTCATCCAAGCATTGGCTAGCAGACTTATAAAGAGGAATATCACCTTCATCAAATCTATAGAGAAAATTTACCTGTACTACCTGTGTCGGGTTATCAAGACCATGTATTTATTGAATAGGTGTTAAATTCTTAACATCTTCAGCTTTAATACCCTTTTCTTTCATAGATTTCTTTGCCTCTTGCATATCTTCAGGACTGAGAAATAGAATACCCATTTTCTTCGGAGTTGGCTTAGGAGTTGGTTCAGGAAGTGTCCAATCATTATCATTACTCAATATATTATTCAATAGCAATTCATCTTTCTCATCAATTGTTTCCCTAAAAACACAACCAGCACAACTATCCAGGTGGTCTCTGGAAGCATCGGTTAGTCCATTATAAAAGATATCAAGTGTAGCGACCAGACCTCAAACAGTCTGATCTCTGTGCTTAGGTGTCATCCCTGGATGAGTAATGCTGACACCACACAGTACTTGAAGGATTTATAACAGAGTAGCAATCACACACTTATTACATCGAATGTCTCAAAAGAGAACTTAGCAAAATAAATATGGCTTAAGGCCATCTAAATAACGGTAACAGCGGAAGGCTTGGAAGATAAGCGAGTCTATCAACTCCAACAGCATCATTGAGTATAGAACCACGACCTAAACACCTTAATCGTCGTCTAAAAAGTCTGCAACATGAAAAGTTGCAGCCCGAAAACGGGTCAGCACATGGAATATGCTGGCAATGTAACACATAGAGTAATGAAAGAGTAAGCCTATACTACATGCATATATGGCTGGTGGAAAGCTCTATGGTTACAGTTTTGCGAAAAGCCAATTTTTCCCTACTGCAAAGGAATAAATTTATTTAACTATCATGGTGGTTGTTAAACATTGAGAATGGTTGACAGCATCCTCAATCCCAATTAAAATAATCATCATTAGAAACCCAACAGTATTAATTAAAGTAACATGATGAGATTCACTTGATAATCCAAGTACTAGATACTCAAGATGTCCATAACCGGGGACACGGCTAATCATGATTAGATTATACACTCTGCAGAGATTTTTGCACTTTTCCCACAAGACTCGATCTCCTCCGTTTGATTTCTCGCACTACATGGTGTTTGAGAAACGGATGACCGAGACATAGTCTTTCAGAAGCGCTAGCACCTTACGAATTGGTAGACCGTACCAACCTACAACCCCTACATCAGCTAGTCTACCACTGTAAGAGTTCGCACGACTTAATCAACTATGCTAGAGCCCATAGTAGCATGTGGCTGCACACGGAAGTTTCTAGCATGAATAATCTTATGATCCCTTTGAGCCTGGGTGGCAGTCCATAAAAAAACAGGCAAATCATGTCTACCCAGGTGCCTAGATAGGAAAATCCTGGAATAGCCAGGTACCTCAATCCACCCAGATGTGTGTTTAAGTTGCCACCTTAGATAAACCATTAATTTAACAATCTCACATCTGTCATGGATATTCACTCAAACCCAATCCACGTCCACGAGCATAGCATGGCATAATAAGCAAACGAGAAGTAACTCCCAAGGGTTTGATAATAAATCGTAATAGGTACTACCTCAACTACTTCCCATCCCACAATTTAATTTGATCCTAGTCATGCAATGTTTTAGGATTGATCTAATGCATAAAAACTGGGTATGAAAAGTATGATCAAAGTGTTACTTGCCTTGCTGATGTTTCGCGAAACCTAGAGACTCGAAGTAACAGGTGGCGCACTCCGGGTATTCTATCGCAGACAAATAAACAAGCATACAATAAGTACTCATCTAATGCACGGGTAAATCTCAAATAAAAGATCTAACCAGAAAGTTCAACTTAAGAACTCCGGTTTGCAAAAAGAATCAAATCAAACGAAGCAACGAAAGTCAAACGGCGAAAGAAAACAGCTTCGTTTTACTAATCTGGATCTAAGTCAAATTTTTTAGAATCAATAACTTGTTTAAGTTGGTTATTCGGAAACAGGGTTTCGAGACGAAACTCCAGGCGCTTGAATCGCCTGATTCTGATAAACGAGCGAAAAGTTATACTAAAACGAAAATCGGATCAGAAATCGCGATCAGAAAATAATCGCGGAAAATCCGAGAAAAAGAAAAACGACGAACAGGTTAATGAACGAACGTTCGTTAACTAGATCTAAACGACGAACATGTTCGTTAAAACGAACGAACGAGCGAATGCTCGCTATTTAACCGAACCAAAAATAAATAAACCGATCTAAAAAACGGAAACTAAAAAAAACCGGCGAAAAACCGATGGAAAACCGAACGGTTTTTCGAGAAAACCGGCGGCGCGGAAAATGAGGCAACCTCGGTATTGCGCGGGCGGGCGGCGGCGGCGGCGGGCGCGGCTGCGCGGCGGTTAGGGTTTGGCGGCGGCGGCGGTCAATGGGGCTGGTGGGCTGGTCAAGGGCTCGGTGGCGCTTATTTGAAGGCTGCCCCCGGGCGGTCTCCCGCTCGGGTACGGCCCGAAGTCGGTTCGTTGTTTTTTTTAAATAATTCCGCGTAGAAAATCAAACGAAAGAAATACTAAATGGACTCAAAAAATCCCGAGATAAATTTTCCCCGACTTCTAAAATCAAGCCGGACAAGATGAACATTTATTTGGGGCCTAGATGCAATTTTCTAAAAACACATATTTTTCCTAAATTCAAATAAAAAGGCGAAAAACTCCAAAATAAAATCTTATTTGATTTTATTATTAAATCCTTAATATTTCTTTATTTTGGGAAAGTCATTTTATTCCCTCTCTCATATTTTTGTAATAGAAATAATTGATGATAAAATTGTTAAAATCAAATGATCCTATTCTCAAAATTTCAGAAAACTCAAATATGAAAATAACGAAATCCCCAACTCTCTCCGTGGGTCCTTGAGTTGCGTAGAATTTGTAGGATCCAAAACTTGAAGCAAATAAAATATGATATGCATTGATGATCTAATGTATAAAATTCCAAATTGAAAATTTGGGATGTTACATCAAGTATTTCATTTTTCTTGAGAGGATGATCAGGAAAAGCATTAAGTAATCGGAGAAGCCTCCCCCAAGCTTGTGGGAGACTCTCTTCTTCAATTTGCACAAAATTATATAGTTCCCTTAAGGCAGCTTGTTTCTTATGAGCGGGGAAATATTTAGCAGAGAAGTAATAAATCATATCATGGGGACTACACACACAACCAGGAGCAAGAGAATAAACCATGTTTTAGCATCACCCTTTAATGAGAACGGAAATAACTTAAGGATATAGTAGTAACGATTTTTTTCCTCATGAGTGAATAGGGTGGCTATATCATTCAATTGAGTAAGATGTGCCACAACAGTTTCAGATTCATAGCCATAGAAAGGATCAGATTCAACCAAAGTAATTAACTCGGGATCGACAGAGAAATCATAATACTTATCAAAAATACAGATAGGTGAAGTAGCAAAAGAGGGTCATATTTCATTCTAGCATGCATAGACTTTTCTTTCAGCTTAGCTAACAGTTTCTTAAGATCATATCTATCTTTGCAAGCAAAAAGGTCTATAGCAGTTTCTTCATCCATAACATAACCCTCAGGCACATCAGGCAATTCATATCTAGGGGGAGAATCTTCATCATCACTTTCATCAATATTATTTGTTTCAATAATTTCATTCTCTCTAACCCTAGCAAGATGTTCATCAAGAAATTCACCTAATGGCACGGTATAATCAAGCATAGAAGTAGTTTCATCATAAGCATCATGCATAGCATAAGTGGCATCATCAATAACATTCGACATATCAGAACCAATAACAGGTGTCGCAAATTTACTCATAATAGAAGGTGAATCAAGTGCAGAGCTAGATGGCAGTTCCTTACCTCTCCTCGTAGTTGAGGGAAAAACCTTGGTTCTTTCATCTTTCAAGTTCCTCATAGTGATCAACAGATATATATCCCAAGTGACTCAAAGAATAGAGCTATGCTCCCCGGCAACAGCACCAGAAAATAGTCTTGATAACCCACAAGTATAGGGGATCGCAACAGTTTTCGAGGGTAGAGTATTCAACCCAAATTTATGGATTCGACACAAGGGGAGCCAAAGAATATTCTCAAGTATTAGCAGTTGAGTTGTCAATTCAACCACACCTGAAAGTATTTAGTAGCAAAGTAGTATGGAAGTAACGGTAACGGTGGAAAAAGTAACAATAGCAGTTTTTGTAGCAATCGTAACAGTGGCAACGGAAAAGTAACTAAGCAAAGATAAATATGTGAAAAGCTCGTAGGCAATGGATGAGTGATGGATAATTATGTCGGATACGATTCCTCAACCAACAGTTATAACATAGGGTGACACTGAACTAGCTGCAGTTCATCAATGTAATGTAGGCATGTATTCTGAATATAGTCATACATGCTTATGAAAAAGAACTTGCATGCCATATTTTGTCCTACCCTCCCGTGGCAGCGGGGTCCTACCCTCCTTTTAATAGAGTACCGGACCAAAGCATTATTACTTAGTGAATACATGAACTCCTCAAACTACGTTCATCACCGGGAGTTGTCCCGATTATTGTCACTTCGGGGTTGCCGGATCATAACACATAGTAGGTGACTATTGACTTGCAAGATAGGATCAAGAACTCACATATATTCATGAAAACATAATAGGTTCAGATCTGAAATCATGGCACTCGGGCCCTAGTGACAAGCATTAAGCATAGCAAAGTCATAGCAACATCAATCTTAGAACATAATGGATACTAGGGAACAAACCCTAACAAAACTAACTCGATTACATGGTAAATGTCATCCAACCAATCATCGTCCAGCAAGCCTACGATGGGATTACTCACGCACGGCGGTGAGCATCATGAAATTGGTGATGGAGGATGGTTGATGATGATGACGGCGACAGATTCCCCTCTTCGGAGCCCCGAACAGACTCCGGATCAGCCCTCCCGAGGAAGATTAGGGCTTGGTGGCGGCTCCGTATCGTAAAACGTGATGAATCCTTCTCTCTGATTTTTTCTCCTCGAACGTGAATATATGGAGTTGGAGTTGAGGTCGGTGGAGTCCCAGGGGGCCCACAAGGCAGGGGCACGCCCTGCACCCCTATGGATAGGGTGTGGGCCCCTGATGCTGATTCTTTTGCCAATATTTTTTAAAATGTGTCTCGATGGATTTTCAGGTCATTCCGAGAACTTTTATTTCTGCACAAAAATAACACCATGGCAGTTCTGCTGAAAACAACGTCAGTCCGGGTTAGTTCCATTCAGATCGTGCAAGTTAGAGTCCAAGACAAGGGCAAAAGTGTTTGGAAAAGTAAATACGTTGGTGACGTATCAGAAGTCTCCAACAAGTTCTATAGCTGCAAAATGGAGGAGAATAGTTCTGTCAGTGAACACATACTCAGAATGTCTGGGTACCACAACCACTTGAGTCAGCTGGGAGTTAATCTTCCTGATGATAGTGTCATTGACAGAGTTCTTCAATCACTGCCACCAAGCTATGAAAGCTTCGTGATGATCTATAATATGCAAGGGATGGAAAAGACAATTCCCGAGCTCTTTGCAATGCTAAAGGCTGGAGAGGTAGAAATCAAGAAGGAGCATCAACTGTTGATGGTTAACAAGACCATTAGTTTCAAGAAAAAGGGCAAAGGGAAAAGGGAACTTCAATAAGAACGACAAGCAAGTTGTTGCTCAAGGGAACAAGCCCAAGTCTGGACCTAAGCCTAAAACTAAGTGCTTCTACTACAAAGGGATTGGTCACTGGAAGCGGAACTTCCCCAAGTATTTGGCAGATAAGAAGGATGGCAAAGTGAAAGGTATATTTGGTATACATGTTATTGATGTGTACCTTACTAATGCTCATAGTAGCACCTGGGTATTTGATACTGGTTCTGTTGCTCAGATTTGCAACTCGAAACAGGGGCTACGGATTAAACAAAGATTGGCTAAGGACGAGGTGACGGTGCGTGTGGGACATGGTTCCAAGGTTGATGTGATCGTCGTCGACACGCTACCTCTACATCTATTGTCGGGATTAGTTTTAGACCCGAATAATTGTTATTTGGTGCCAGCGTTAAGCATGAACATTATATCTGGATCTTGTTTGATGCGAGAAAGTTATTCATTTAAATCAGAGAATAATGGTTGTTCTATTTATATGAGTAATATCTTTTATGGTCATGCACCCTTGATGAGTGGTCTATTTTTGTTGAATCTCGATGGTAGTGATACACATATTCATAATATTGAAGCCAAAAGATGCAAAGTTAATAATGACAGTGCAACTTATTTGTGGCACTTCCGTTTAGGTCCTATTGGTATAAAGCACATGAAGAAAGTCCATGCTGATGGGCTTTTGGAATCACTTGATGCTTGCGAACCGTGCCTCATGGGCAAGATGACTAAGACTCCATTCTCCGGAACAATGGAGCGAGCAACAGACTTATCGGAAATAATACATACTGATGTGTGCGGTCCGATGAGTGTTGAGGCTCGCAGTGGGTATCGTTATTTTCTACCCATCATAGATGATATGAGCAGATATGTGTATATCTACTTAATGAAACATAAGTCTGAAACATTTGAAAAGTTCAAAGAATTTCAGAGTGAAGTGGAAAATCATTGTAACAAGAAAATGAAGTTTCTACGATTGATCATGGAGGTGAATATTTGAGTTATGAGTTTGGTCTTCATCTGAAACAATGCGGAATAGTTTCGCAACTCACGCCACCTGGAACACCACAGCGTAATGGTGTGTCCGAACGTCATAACCGTACTTTATTAGATATGGTGCGATCTATGATGTATCTTACCGATTCACCGCCATCGTTTTTGAGTTATGCTTTAGAGACGGCTGCATTCACGTTAAATAGAGCACCATCTAAATCCGTTGAGACGACACCATATGAACTGTGGTTTAGCAAGAAACGTAAGCTGTCATTTCTTAAAGTTTGGGGCTGCGATGCTTATGTGAAAAAGCTTCAACCTGATAAGCTCGAACCCTAATCGAAGAAATGTGTCTTCATAGGATACCCAAAGGAGAATGTTGGGTACACCTTCTATCATATATCTAAAGGCAAGATATTCGTATCTAAGAATGGATCCTTTCTAGAGAAGGAGTTTCTCTCGAAAGAAGTGAGTGGGAGGAAAGTAGAACTTGATGAGTGAAGGAAATATTCCCTAGAGGCAATAATAAAGTTATTATTTATTTCCTTATATCATGATAAATGTTTATTATTCATGCTAGAATTGTATTAACCGGAAACATAATACATGTGTGAATACGTAGACAAACAGAGTGTCACTAGTATGCCTCTACTTTACTAGCTCGTTAAATCAAAGATGGTTATGTTTCCTAACCATAGACATGAGTTGTCATTTGATTAACGAGATCACATCATTAGGAGAATGATGTGATTGACTTGACCCATTCCGTTAGCTTAGCACTTGATCGCTTAGTATGTTGCTTATGCTTTCTTCATGACTTATACAAAGTTCCTCAAACTATGAGATTATGCAACTCCTGCTTACGGAGGAACACTTTGTGTGCTACCAAACGCCACAACGTAATCGGGTGATTATAAAGGTACTCTCAGGTGTCTCCAAAAGTATATGTTGAGTTGGCATGAACCGAGATTAGGTTTTGTCACTCCGATTGTCGGAGAGGTATCTCTGGGCCTTCTCGGTAATAGACATCACATAAGCCTTGCAAGCATTGCAACTAATGAGTTAGTTGTGAGATGTTGTATTACGGAACGAGTAAAGAGACTTACCGATAACGAGATTGAACTAGGTATTGGATACCGACGATCGAATCTCAGGTAAGTAACATACCGATGACAAAGGGAACAACGTATGTCGTTATGCGGTTTGACCGATAAAGATCTTCGTAGAATATGTAGGAACCAATATGGGCATCCAGGTTCCGCTATTGGTTATTGACCGAGAATGGTTCTAGGTCATGTCTACATAGTTCTCGAACCCGTAGGGTCCGCACGCTTAACGTTTCGATGACAGTTCATTATGAGTTTATAAGTATTGATATACCAAAGGTTGTTCGGAGTCCCGGATGTGATCACAGACATGACGAGGAGTCTCGAAATGGTCGAGACATAAAGATTGATATATTGGAAGCCTAAGTTTGGACTTCGGAAAGGTTCCGGATGAAAACAGGAAGTTACCGGAACACCGGTGGGTTACCGGAACCCCCCGGGGGGTCTATGGGCCTTGATGGGCCATAGGGAGAAGAGGAAAGGGCCGGTCAGGCAGGCCGCGCGCCCCCCTCCCCCTCTAGTCCGAATAGGACAAGGAGAGGGGGGGGGGGGCGCCCCCCTTCCCTCTTCCCCCTCCCCAATCCTATTCCAACTAGGAAAGGGGGGGGGAGTCCTACTCCCAATGGGAGTAGGACTCCTCCAGCGCCGCCTCTTGGCTGGCCGCACCCCCTTGCTCCTTTATATACGGGGCAGGGGGCACCCCATGACACACAAGTTGATCTACGGATCGCCTTAGCCGTGTCGGTGCCCCCTCCACCATATTCCACTTCGTCATATCGTCATGAGCTTAGGCGAAGCCCTCGCGCCGTGAAGTCATATCGTCATGAGCTTAGGCGAAGCCCACGTCGGTGGAGCATCATCATCGCCACCATGCCGTCGTCTTGACGGAACTCATCCCGACACTTTGCTGGATCGGAGTCCGGGATCGCCATCGAGCTGAACGTGTGCTGAACTCGGAGGTGCCGACGCTCGGTACTTGGATCGGTCGGATCGTGAAGACGCACGACTACATCAACCGCATTGTCATAACGCTTCGCTTACGGTCTCACGAGGGTACGTGGACAATACTTCCCCTCTCGTTGCTATGCCATCACCATGGTCTTGCGTGCGTAGGAATTTTTTGAAATTACTACGCTCCCCAACAAAGGGCATCCGAGCCTGGTTTTATGCGTTGATGTCATATGCACGAGTAGAACACAAGTGAGTTGTGGGCGATATAAGTCATACCGCTTACCAGCATGTCATACTTTGGTTCAGCGGTATTGTGAGATGAAGCGCCCGACCGACATTACGCCAGACGCTTACGCGAGACTGGTTTCACCGCTTGAGCACTAGTTGCTTAAAGGTGACCGGCGGGTGTCTGCTCTCTAACTTTAGTTGAACTGAGTGTGGCTACGCCCGTCCTTGCGAAGGTTAAAACATCACCAACTTGACAAACTATCGCTGTGGTTTTGATGCGTAGGTAAGAACGGTTCTTGCTCAGCCCGTAGCAGCCACGTAAAACTTGCAACAACAAAGTAGAGGACGCCTAACTTGTTTTTGCAGGCATGTTGTGATGTGATGTGGTCAAGACGTGATGCTATATTTTATTGTATGAGATGATCATGTTTTGTAACCGAAGTTATCGGCAATCGGCAGGAGCCATATGGTTGTCGCTTATTGTATGAAATGCAACGCCATGTAATTGCTTTACTTTATCACTAAGCAAGAGCGATAGTCGAGAAGCAATAGTTGGCGAGACGACAACGATGCTACGATGGAGATCAAGGTGTCGTGCCGGTGACGATGGTGATCATGACGGTGCTTAGGAGATGGAGATCACAAGCACAAGATGATGATGACCATATCATATCACTTATATTGATTGCATGTAATGTTTATCCTTTATACATCTTATCTTGCTTTGATTGACGGTAGCATTATAAGATGATCTCTCACTAAAATTATCAAGAAGTGTTCTCCCGAGTATGCACCGCTGCTAAGAGTTCAGAGTACCTGCACACCACGTGATGATCGGGTGTGATAAGTTCTACGTCCATCTACAACGGTGCAAGCCAGTTTTGCACACGCAGAATACTCAGTGTTAAACTTGATGAGCCTAGCATATGCAGATATGGCCTCGAACACGGAGACCGAAGGTCGAAAGCGTGATCATATAGTAGATATGATCAACATAGTGATGTTCACCATTGAAAACTACTCCATCTCACGTGATGATCGGTTATGGTTTAGTTGATTTGGATCACGTAATCACTTAGATGACTAGAGAGATATCTGCCTAAGTGGGAGTTTTTAATATGATTAATTGAACCTTAATTTATCATGAACTTAGTACCGATAGTATTTTGCTTGTCTATGTTTACTGTAGATAGATGGCTCGTGCTGTTGTTCCGTTGAATTTTAATGCGTTCCTTGAGAAAGCAAAGTTGAAAGATGATGGTAGCAATTACACGGACTGGGTCCGTAATTTGAGGATTATCCTCATTGCTGCACGTAAGAATTACGCCCCGAAGCACCGCTGGGTGCCGTGCCTGCTGCAGAGCAACGCCGGTTGTGAACGTCTGCGAGCAAAGCTGATGACTACTCTATAGTTCAAGCAGTGCCATGCTTTACGGCTTAGAACCGGTCTTCAACGACGTTTTGAACGCCATGGAGCATATGAGATGTTCCAGAGTTGAAGTTAATATTTCAAGCAAATGCCCGGATTGAGAGATATGAAGTCTCCAATAAGTTCTATAGCTGCAAGATGGAGGAGAATAGTTCACAAGGAGCACATACTCAAAATGTCCGGGTATAATAATCACTTAATTCAGCTGGGAGTTAATCTTCCGGATGATAGTGTCATTGATGTAATTCTCCAATCACGCCACCAAGCTACAAGAGCTTCGTGATGAACTATAATATGCAAGGGATGACTAAGACAATTCCTGAGCTCTTCACAATGCTAAAAGCCTCGGAGGTAGAAATCAAGAAAGAGCATCAAGTGTTGATGGTCAACAAGAACACTAGTTTCAAGAAAAAGGGCAAAGGGAAGAAGAAGGGAAACTTCAAAAAGAACAGCAAGAAAGTTGCTGCTCAAGAGAAGAAACCCAAGTCTGGACCTAAGCCTGAAACTGAGTGTTTTTACTGCAAGCACACTGGAAACAAGCGGAATTGCCCCAAGTATTTGGCGGATAAGAAGGATGGCAAGGTGAACAAAGGTATATGTGATATACATGTTATTGATGTGTACCTTACTAGAGCTCGTAGTAGCACTGGTATTTGATACTGGTTCTGCTGCTAATATTTGCAACTCAAACAGGACTACGGAATAGGCGAGCACTAGCAAAGGACGAGGTGACGATGCGCGTGGGAAACGGTTCCAAAGTCAACGTGATCGCGGTCGGCACGCTACCTCTACATCTACCTTCGGATTAGTTTTAGACCTAAATAATTGTTATTTGGTGCCGCGTTGAGCATGAACATTATATCTGGATCTTGTTTGATGCGAGACGGTTATTCATTTAAATCAGAGAATAATGGTTGTTCTATTTATATGAGTAATATCTTTTATGGTCATGCACCCTTGAAGAATGGTCTATTCTTGTTGAATCTCGACGGTAGTGATACACATATTCATAATGTCGAAGCCAAAAGATGCAGAGTTGATAATGATAGTGCAACTTATTTGTGGCACCGCCGCTTAGGTCATATCGGTGTAAACGCATGAAGAAACTCCATACGATGGACTTTTGGAATCACTTGATTATGAATCACTTGGTACTTATGTAACCGTGCCTCATGGGCAAGATGACCAAAACACCGCTCTCCGGTTGTATGGAGAGAGCAATGATTTATTGGAAATCATACATACAGATGTATGTGGTCCGATGAATGTTGAAGCTCGTGGCGGATATCGTTATTTTCTCACCTTCACAGATGATTTAAGCGAGATACGGGTATATCTACTTGATGAAGCATAAATCTGAAACATTTGAAAAGTTCAAAGAATTTCAGAGTGAAGTTGAAAATCATCGTAACAAGAAAATAAAGTTTCTACGATCTGATCGTGGAGGAGAATATTTGAGTTACGAGTTTGGTCTGCATTTAAAGCAATGAGGAATAGTTTCGCAACTCACGCCACCAGGAACACCACAGCGTAATGGTGTGTCCGAACGTCAGAATCGTGCTTTACTAGATATGGTGCGATCTATGATGTCTATTTCCGATTTACCGCTATCGCTTTGGGGTTATGCTTTAGAGACGGCCGCATTCACGTTAAATAGGACACCGTCAAAATCCGCTGAGACGACACCTTATGAACTATGGTTTAGCAAGAAACCAAAGTTGTCGCTTCTGAAAGTTTGGGGTTGCGATGCTTATGTGAAAAACTTCAACCTGATAAGCTTGAACCCAAATCGGAAAAATGTGTCTTCATAGGATACCCAAAGGAGACAATTGGGTATACCTTCTATCACAGATCCGAAGGCAAGACATTCGTTGCTAAGAATGGATCCTTTCTAGAGAAGGAGTTTCTCTCGAAAGAAGTGAGTGGGAGGAAAGTGGAGCTTGATGAGGTAATAGTACCAGCTCCCTTATTGGAAAGTAGTTCATCACAGAAATCGGTTTCTATGACACCTACACCAATTAGCGAGGAAGATAATGATAATGATCATGAAACTTCAGATCAAGTTGTCACCGAATCAGAGATCAACCAGAATAAAATCCGCACTGAGTGGTACGGTAATCCTATTCGGAAGTCATGCTACTAGATCATGGTGAACCTACGAACTATGAAGAAGCGATGGTGAGCCCAGATTCCATAAAATGGCTTGAAGCCATGAAATCTGAGATGGGATCCATGTATGAGAACAAAGTATGGATTTGGTTGACTTGCCCGATGATCGGCAAGCCATTGAGAATAAATGGATCTTTAAGAAGAAGACCGACGCTGATGGTAACATAACTGTCTATAAAGCTCGACTTGTTGCAAAAGGTTTTCGACAAGTTCAAGGGGTTGACTACGATGAGACTTTCTCACCAGAAGCGATGCTTAAGTCTGTCCGAATCATGTTAGCAATTGCTGCATTTTATGATTATGAAATTTGGCAAATGGATGTAAAAACTGCATTCTTGAATGGATTTCTAGAAGAAGAGTTGTATATGATGCAACCGAAGGTTTTGTTGATCCAAAAGTGCTAACAAAGTGTGCAAGCTCCAGCGATCAATTTATGGTCCGTGCAAGCCTCTCGAGTTGGAATAAACGCTTTGATAGTGTGATCAAAGCATATGGTTTTATATGCACTTTGGAGAAGCTCTGTATTTACAAGAAAGTGAGTGGGAGCTCAGAGCATTTCTAATATTATATGTGGACGATATATTGTTAATTGGAAATGATATAGAATTTCTGGATAGCATAAAAGGATACTTGAATAAAAGTTTTTCAATGAAAGACCTCGGTGAAGCTGCTTACATATTGGGCATTAAGATCTATAGAGATAGATCAAGACGCTTGATTGGACTTTACAAAGCACATACCTTGATAAAGTTTTGAAAAGTTCAAAATGGATCAGCAAAGAAAGGTCTTTTACCTGTGTTACAAGGTGTGAAATTGAGTCGACTCAATGCCCGACCACAAGAAAAGATAGAGAGAAATGAAAATGTTCCTATGCTTCAGCCATAGGCTCTATCATGTATGCAATGCTGTGTACCAGACCGACGTGTGCTTAGCAATAAGCTTGGCAGGAAGGTACCAAAGTAATCCAGAGTGGATCATCGGACAGCGGTCAAGAACATCCCGAAATACCGAAAAGGACTAAGGATATGTTTCTCATATATGGAGGTGACAAAGAGCTAATCGTAAATGGTTACGCTGATGCAAGCTTTGACACCGATCCGGACGATTCTAAATCGCAAACCGGATATGTATTTTTATTAAACGGTGGAGCTGTCGGTTGGTGCAGTTCTAAACAAAGCGCCGTGGCGGGATCTACATGTGAAGCGGAGTACATGTATTTAGGTCTTTTATAAAAGCATGGTTCCTACACCATAAATTCCTAGGCATTTATTTGCACATTCTAAATTTTTGTTTTAAATATTTTGTAAAACTTTTATTGTTGACATGATTTTGAATTTGAATTTAAACCGTTTCAACTAACGCGATATTGGCAACAGAATCAAGGTGACGGGCATCATTAGCGAGGTTCACCGTAGCTTAAATATCCAAGGCCATGTGCACCATCCCGAGTACATGTGCCACCAGTCTTAGGATATAGAACGATGTTGTACTAGAGACTCACAGATGACATAGTTGGGTCTGTCCGACTCAACCTATTCGACTGGATCCACTATGTCGAATCCGACAGACCTTTCCAAGTCCATACTATCCGTTAGCACCCAATGCTTCCATGGCTAGTGAGACAGCCATCGATCGCTTTTATATGCTAGTCTAGTCGGCTGCGGTCCACACAACCCTTTCGACTAGGGACCTTTAGGACAGTCATCATGCAATGCACAGTCCCACAAACAAGTCACGATTTGCTGATACACATCATTGATAATGTCCAAGGACTATCTTTATTCATAAACACATAGGAAATATCATCATACATGATTGCCTCTAGGCATATGTCCAACATTACGGTGGTGAACAAATTACTGCTGAGCAATTGATAGAAAAGTTTATAGTTATGAGAATATCTAGGCATGATCATGAACATAGGCATCACGTCTGCGTCAAGTAGACCAAACGATTCTCGATCTACTACTATTACTCCACACATCGACCGCTATCCTCGCATGCATCTAGAGTATTAAGTTCATAAGAACAGAGTAACGATTAGGCAAGATGACATGATATAGAGTGATAAACTCATGCAATATGATATAAACCCCATATTTTTATCCTCGATGGCAACACAATACATGTCGGTTCCCTTTCTCACATCGATCGAAAACCGCAAGATTGAACCCAAAGCTAAGCACTTCTCCCATTGCAAGAAAGATCAATCTAGTAGGCCAAACTAAAATGATAATTCAAAGAGACTCGCAAAGATATTAAATCATGCATATAAGAATTCAGAGAAGAACCAAATATTGTTCATAAATAATCTTGATCATAAACCTCAATTCATCGGATCTCACAAAGACACCGCAAAAAGTATTACATCGAATAGAACTCCAAGAAGATCGAGAGAACTTTGTATTGAGATCGAAGAGAGAGAAGAAGCCATCTAGCTAATAACTATGGACCCAAGGTCTGTGGTAATCTACTCGCACATCATCGGAGAGGCTATGGTGTTGATGTAGAAGCCTCCGTGATCGAATCCCTCCCAGCAGATCAAAAAGGCCCCAAGATGGGATCTCACGAGCATGTAAGGTTGGCAAGGAAAAGTGGTTTTGTGGCTCCGATGTTTCGTATAAGAGTATATATAGGAGAAAGAAGGGTCGGTGGAGCTACGAGGCCCACGAGGTGGGGGCGCGCACCCTCGGGCGCGCCCGCCTCGTGTCCACCTCGCTTCCTTTTGACTTCTACTCCAAGTCTCCTCGGTTGCATTTGTTCCAAGAAAGATCCCTCAAGGTTTCATTCCATTTGGATTCCGCTTGATATTCCTTTTCAAAAAACACCGAATAGGCGTAAAAAAAGAATTTGCATTGGGCCTCTTGCTAGTAGGTTAGTCCAAAAATAATATAAAAGAGCATATTAAAGTCCATTAAACATCCAAAACAGATAATATAATAACATGAAACAACTAAAATTATAGATACGCTGGAGACGATCAAGCATCCCAAGCTTAATTCCTGCTCGCCTCTAGTAGGTAAATGATAAAAACAGAGGTTTTGATGTGGAATGCTACCTAACATAATTTTCAATGTAATTTTCTTTTATTGTGGCATGAATGATCAGATCCGAAGACTCAAGACAAAAGTTTAATATTGACATAAAATAATAATACTTCAAGCATACTAACTAAGCAATTATGTCTTCTCAAAATAACATCGCCAAAGAAAGCTTATCCCTACAAAATTATATAGTTTGGCTATGCTTCATTTTCACACACAAAATGCTCTCATCATGCACAACCCTCGATGACAAGCCAAGCAATTGTTTCATACTTTAGTATTTTCAAACTTTTTCAACTTTCACGCAATACATGATGTGAGCCATGGACATAGCACAAAGGGTGGAATAGAATATGATGATGGAGGTTGTGTGGAGAAGACAAAAGGAGAATGTCTCATATCGACACGCCTAATCAATAAAGCTATGGAGAAGCCCATCAATTGATGTCAATGCGAGGAGTAGGGATTGCCAGCAACCGATGCACTAGAGCTATAAATGTATGAAAGCTCAACAAAAGAAACTAAGTGGTGTGCATCCAACTTGCTTGCTCATCAAGACCTAGGGCATTTGAGGAAGCCCATTGTTGAAATATACAAGCCAAGTTCTATAATGAAAAATTCCCACTAGTATATGAAAGTGACAATATAAGAGACTCTCTATCATCAAGATCATGGTGCTACTTTGAACACAAGTGTGGGAAAAAGGATAGTAACATTGTCCCTTCTCTTTTCTCTCATTTTTGGGCCTTTTTGGCCTTTCACTTTTTTTCTTTTTTTGGTCTTTCCTTTTTTGGCCTTCCTCTTTCTTTTTATTTCTCACATGGGACAATGCTCTAATAATGATGATCATCACACTTCTATTTATTTACAACTCAAGGATTACAACTCGATACTAGAACAAAATACGACTCTATATGAGTGCCTCCACGGTGTAACTGGATAGGCAATGAATCAAGAGTGACATGTATGAAAAATTATGCATGGTGGCTGCCACAAATACGATGTCAACTACATGATCATGCAAGGCAATATGACAATGATGAAGCGCGGTCATAATAAACGAATAAAGGAAAGTTGCATGGCAAATATCTCGGATGGCTATGGAAGTGCCATAACGTAGGTATGGTGGCTGTTTTGAGGAAGATATATGGAGGTTTATGTGTGATAGAGCGATCATATCACGGGTTTGATTCACCGCTAAGTTTGCACCAACTCAAGGTGAGAAAGGGCAATGCACAAGATCAAGAGGCTAGCAATGATGGAAGGGTGAGAGGCGATAATCCATGGACTCAACATTAGTCATAAAGAACTCACATACTTATTGAAAAAATCTATAAGTCATGAAAACCAAGCACTATGCGATGTCCTAGGGGGATATATTGGTAGGAAAAGACCATTGCTCGTCCCCTGTCGCCACTCATAAGGAGGACAATCAAAGAAACACCTCATGCTTCAAATTTGTCACACAACGCTACTATACGTGTGCTACGGACTTGCAAACCTCAACACAAGTATTCCTCAAATTCACAATTACTCAACTAGCATGACTCGATATTACCATCTTCATATCTCAAAACAATCATCAAGTATCAAACTTCTCATAGTATTCAATGCACTCTATATGGAAGTTTTATTATACCCATCTTGGGTGCCTATCATATTAAGACTAATTTTATAGCCAAAGAAAATTACCATGCTGTTCCAAAAGACTCTCAAAATAATCTAAGTGAAGCATGAGAGATCAATAATTTCTAAAAATAAAACAACCACCATGCTCTAAAAAGATATAAGTGAAGCACTAGAGCAAAAATTATCTAGCTCAAAAGATATAAGTGAAGCACAGAGTGTTCTAATAAATTCATTCATGTGTGTCTATCCCAAAAGGTGTGTACAGCAAGGATGATTGTGGTGAACTAAAAAGCAAAGACTAAAATCATACAAGACGCCTCCAAGCAAAACACATATCATGTGGTGAATAAAAATATAGCCTCAAGTAAAGTTAATGATAGACAAAGATTTAAAGAGGGATGCCTTCGGGGCATCCCTAAGCTTAGCTTTTGGTTGTTGTCGTTGTCAAAACCGCGGATCTCTAGGGGGTCCGAATCATGCCTAGGCGGATGGTAACAGGAGACAAGGGACACGATGTTTTTACCCATGTTCGGCCCTCTCGATGGAGGTAATACCTACTCCCGCTTGATTAATATTGATGATATGGGTAGTACAAGAGTAGATCTACCACGAGATTAAGGAGGCTAAACCTAGAAGCTAGCCTATGGTATGATTGTTGTTCGCCCCACGGACTAAAACCCTCCGGTTTATATAGACACCGGATAGGTTAGGGTTACACAGAGTCGGTTACAATGGTAGGAGATTTACATATCCAGACGCCAAGCTTGCCTTCCACGCCAAGGAAAGTCCCATCCGACACGGACGAAGTCTTCAATCTTGTATCTTCATAGTCTTGAGTCCGCCGGACGATAGTCCGCTATCCGGACACCCCTAGTCCGACTCCTCAAGAGTCTCAATCAGGCTTCAATGACGATGAGTCTCGCGTTGATTGTCTTCGCATGCGAGGCGGGTTCTCCTCCGAATACTTCATAGAAGGTTTTGAACACAAGGATAGTGTCCGCTCGCAAAACAAGTTCCACATAACATCGTAGAATAATTTTACACGATCTGCCGACGATTCCGCGCGCGGACATCACACCACGGCCAGGCCTTTATATGAATCGCTTACTGTTTCCACCTTAGCGTTTAGCGAGGCGGTTTCCTTGGCACGCCTTATCAAAGCATAGATCGTGCCCCTTATTCCGAATTCTCATCACGGACGTAGGTAACCCATCCGCGCCATTGATTACGCTTTGGGAAATAAGCGAGTTTTACCAGTTGGTGGGGACGATAGCTTCGTCTGCTCATATAAGGGATAAGGATCCACCCACCCACGCCTTCTTCCTCCTTTGCTTATCCATTTTCACAGACTCGAGCTCCAAAGACCCAAGTCCGCACATCCCACCTCAACCTTTCTCCAATCATGTCGAGCGGGGCAGGTGGATGGCCTCCTCCGTCAGAGGGGCACATCGCCAGATCAAGGGAGGCCGGATACTTGTCCGCAACATCGCGACAAGCTTCCCGACGAGGGGCAGCTCATTCCACCACTGGCCCGTGAGAGGGTGGTGTTTCTCCCCACTTCCTCCGCAGACTAGGTTTTCCTCTTCACCCCTTTGTCCGGGGCTCATGTTCTACTACGGCTCGGACTTCCACGACCACCCCTCAATTTCATCCTCAACATCTCGCGCTTATCGTGGTGCGAGGGCTCCGCATCCAGCCCCACTTCGCTTATGGCTGAAGATCTTCAACGTCGCCAAGGTAGGGCGGCCGCTGGTGGAGTGCGGAGCGCCATGGTTGGCAAGATGGCCAAAGTCCCATGGCTTGAAGGCGCCTTCAGGAGACAATAAAGGTGGCAATCGGGTGGTTCTACATCACCGAGCCCTGCAACACCAAATGGGTGGCGCCCCGAATTCAGATCTGGCTTCCCACACGGCCTCGCATGGAAAGAGACGGCCCGAGGGGAATCGGATGAGACATCCGGACTTCAAACATGCGTCCAAACCTCGTGGCCAAGAATCTTAGGCTTGTCGACGAATCTGTGTGATGCTCATCCGCCGGATTCTCCCATGCCAACAAAGGGCCTTTAAATTGTGGAGTTCGATCCGACAGCACTAAATCTTGAACCGCTCTTCGACACTATGTACGAAGATGCCCGAAGGTGCTTTTCAAGGGCGCCAAAGCCCCAAAGATCCGCTACCAAAGATCACGCATAAATTCGCAGCGCCCAGCCGGGCGAGGTGTTATTTTACCCTTTACGGACTCTTTTTTCATAGATTGACTCTACGGGATCTAAAACTCCCAATTTGACAGATCGGCTGAAGACGTCCGGACAGATTAATCGTCTGACCCTTTGCCGTAAGACCAGCTGACGCCTGATCGACGGGCTGGGTTCGCGCCGCACGTGGTGCCGAAGAAGGCCAAGGAGGTCACGGAATCAAGGAGCTCCCGACGCCAGTGCCGCAGATTCAAAGCGGAATCTTCTCCTAAGATGAGGAGGAAGAAGAAGAAGCCCTCCCCAAATGGGAGGAGAAGAAAAGGAAGGCCGCCAGAACGCCGGATTCGGCGCGCCAGTGTCCTTCGCTTATTCGCTGTTTTGTCATGTGCTTGCGTTGCACTTTGCCATGTCATCATCTGCATTTTTATCATGTCATCATGCATCGTGACGGTAATGCGTGTTCGCCCCATGCATCCGAGCATTTTCCCGCTGTCCGCTTTTGCAATCCGCGCCCTATGTCTCCAGCGCCTCTCTTTACCTCTTTTCATGTGCGGGTGTCAAACGCTTGAATGGACCGAGGTTTGTCAAGCGACCTTGGTATAGCACCGTAGACCGCCTCGTCAAGTTTCAATCATTTGAGGTCGTTCGTACTCCAACGGTTAACCGGTAACCGCAGCCCTCTTTGTTGCAGCCCAACTCCCCTTCTAATTGGCCCAAACCCACCAAACTCCCTCCATGCTCTTGGTCGCTCGATCACGATCGCAGCGTAAAACCGCACCTCATTTGGACTCTCCTAGCCCTCTACCTATATATATGTCTTCCTCCCCGAGATCCCGCAGCCTAAACCCTAAAAATCATCCTGTCGCTCACGGACATGTCCAATCCCCGGACAGGGTTCCACCGCCGCCAGCCAACGGGGCATGCCACGTGTCCACTCCGCCGCGCGTCTGCGGAGCCCACGGAGGGCTCCGCCAGCCAAGGCCCCCGCCCTGGCCGCCTCCCGGCCGGGTCGCCTCACGGGCGCCTGAGCCTGGCCCCGCCTGGCCATCTCCGAGCTCTGGCTGGCGATCCCCGCTGACCGGCGATCGAGACGGGCTGGCTGGGCTCCAAGGCCGGCCATTGCCTCACGCCACGCTGTATGTAGCCTCCGCCGAAGCTCCTCATGGTCCGCGCCTGCTGCGGCCACGCGCTAAGTTCGCGCGCTGGGCCGGACTCGCTTCGACCTCATGCTCCACGGGCGCCTACCAAGCCGGCCCGATCCGGCCGCCATGGAAGCCACGGATCCGCCTTCGGCCTGGCCTCCCGTCACGAGTTCCTCCTCGCGAGTTGGGATCCGTGGATCGACGAGATCCACCGATCCCAACCAAACGCACCTTTCCTCTCCGGATCCCTCGCCCCGATGTCTCCATCCCGTTGATTTTTCCGAGGTATAAAATCCACTAAGTCCCCTGATCTGCAGTAAATTTGTTGCATTTTCATCGATTATATCTCTGTCGTCGTTGCTCCGTTTTATGCGTAATATGTCAAAATGTTCGCCTTAAAGAGTAGATCATTTCATCTCATTGCATCGTTTCCATTTGAGCTCATCTTGATGCCCGAAATGCTGTTAGAAGAGTGCTATGTGATGTTAGTTTCTGATTTTTATCAGAACATGCATTTTTGTTATTTTTGCCATGATTGATGCGTGCACCCTATGAACTTGAGTCCTACATGTGTTTTGTAATATTCCATGTCTTCTTTCCAGTGGTGCTTGCTATGTATTTTTGTGATCTATGGTGACTAGCACAAGCATGCAAACTAGGTGTCTTGTTGTTGCTGTTTTCAGCCCTGTTTTGCTGATATTTTCATGCCATGTTAACTAGATGCTACAGAGAGATCCATGCATATTTTGAGATACTTCAGTAAGGATGTTTTGTCATGCATGTCATGATCTATCCATCCATGCCCTTCTTTGCAATTATGGAGTGCCATAGCTTGAGTCAATCGAGCTCTACTTTTGCTATAAAATGTTTCCTGGCAGATTGTTTACATGTTATTCAATTTTGCCAAGGTTGTTGTGGTTGGTCCTTGCATGCTATGTTGTTGTTCTTGCCATGTATATATTCTATGCCATGTCTTCTTACTGTGAGTTGCCTTGCCATGCCATGTATTGCTCTGTGGTGAGTGGTTCAAGCTCACCAACATGCCTACCTGTCGTTGTTCCTGCCATGTTTAAATCTGTAATATAACTTGCCATGTTTACGTATGCCATCATATTTTCTGATCCTTTTGGCTCATGGTCACTAAAGGACATTTGTTCTATGCGTTAGTAGATTCATGCCATGCCTTTGTTTGCCATGATAAGTTCCTGTAACATGTTGTTTCATAGCTCTAAACTTTGCAACCTGATGTTATTTCTCACAAAGTCTGAAACTGTTATTACTTGCAATCTTGCCATGTGTTTTTGGGCATGTTCTAGTTGTTTCTGGAGATAGCTCAGTGTTCATGTTTTGTAATGCTTTACCTGTAAATCATGCCCATGCCTTTTTTTATTACATTGAGGTGCTGTAGCATATTGTTTTGATGCTTGCAATATGCCTAGTGGCTGTTTTGGACAGATTGTTACTATGACTTGTATAGGGTGTATGTGTTGAACTGCTGTCTGCTTTTGAGTGTGCTCTATATGAAACTTGCTTGATTTTGCATGTAGTTTCATATTATCATGTTGGATCCTTGTTTTGAGGTGTTTTCTTGATGTTTATATGCATTTTGCACCAATGCCATGTTTAACTTGTTTTGCTCATATCTTCTAGTCAGAGTTCAATTAAATGAACTTTATATGTAACTTGACTAGAATTTCGTAGATCACCTCTAAAAATATCGAGAGCAAAGTAAAGAGGCATTATGGGAAGTTTCGAGTTTGGCGGGCAATCGCTCCTTGCCTCAAACAGAGTGTGAAAGGGGTTACGGCGATGGAATTAAGTATTGTGTTTAATACCGAACGAGGATCACACGGAAGGTGGCTCGTGAATTACATACAAAGCCAAGCGTGAGGAATATCTTTGGAAATGTGGTGTACAGGAGAGTCAGGTTTGATCTGTGGAACTGTGGTTATGGGCCCACCATGTGGGTTAAAGGTAGGAAGGGGATGACGTCTTGCACGATCATATAAGCAAGGCATGTCGAGAATAACCGTCGATTATGTTGACAACATCGTTGGTACCAAGGGCGAGGGATGAAGAGAACCATTTTCCTGCTCGTTGAACGAGGCGGACCAGTAGGCAAAGTTCTCGTCCATCGGCGGTTACTGGAATGTCATCAACAAGAGTAACAGGGTCTTTCTGACAGAGTTGTACACTGAGGTGTTTACAAAAGCAGGACAATATTACTGCTTAGATCATATAGACCTCAAGAAAGGTCAAACCAAACAATGGAATGGAAAATATGATTATCAGATTGAACCGAACAATGGAAAGAAAAAATGTGTTTAAACACATATTCCAGGGGTATATCCTTCCCAAGGACAAGCAGAGATTAAATCATGATATTCGTGCCAGGATATAACGTAAGAAACCCTTCTGATAAGGGGAGAGAATTTTCATGACACTACCCATACAACGGTGCCTGGATAATAGAGCAAGTAACATTTAGCATTGGGCTTCAAATGTTCTTGTTGAAAATCGGAGTACCACAAACATGCTTCGAGATAGCATCGACATGGTCTCCAAGCGAAGGTCAGACTTCGGATACACAAAGGATCCATCAAGAACAACTTGTAGAATAAGTTATTCAATTTCCTCATGGAAGAATGGTTAACCTTGATAAAAAGGAAACTAAAACATTTGGTCCTCCGCCAGGTATGCTAGGCATGACATCACCTTATCGGGTCATATGAGGAACAATGCTATAACTCTAGAAAATATGTTCCAACAATCATATCTGACCGAGATTTAGATCTGATTGGTGGCAGGATACCTAAGAAGAAAAGGTGCAACACAATTTACGAGATGACAATGTAAGATTCTCGGGAAATGAACTATGGAGCGAGTTCCGACACACAAGTTCATCATTTAATCAAGTAGAGGTGAGGAGATGGCTGATTGACTCAGCGACAATCCATTGACATTTCCAAAAAGGGTGGATTTCCACAACTATGTGAACAAGAAGATATCATTTGTCAGATCAAATGATATAATGAGGTGTGCTGGAGGAAAACATACACAGTTAAACATTGGTTGAAAGGTGCACCCGAAATATGGGCTGGGTTGCACGATCAATGTTTAGACTAGTGATTCCATAACCGATAGGCTAAGAATGAACTATCGATCATCAATTTCAAAGCAATAGGGTTGCTAGAAGAGCATAATCCAAACAACACCGTTCACTTGTTGGTACCCCAGTTAGAACCAACACGGGGACCAAGAAAGAATGATGATGGGGAGGAGCATCACTATACCAAGAATCCTTAAGAGGTGGGGCAATCTCAAGACATTCCTGACATAAAAGATGGTAATACTCCAAGGTAAAGAAGAACTCAGGCTGGATAGCAAGGAACTCAAGGAATAACACAGAACACGAACATGTTTATGTTGGAGGGAAGGCAATTAAGTGGTCGATGACAACAAAAATCATCGAGGCAAGGATGGTATTTCTCATCATGAATTCAATTGATATCTTGGAAAAGCTCGGAGTACTGATGATGATCACGACACATTTGTCGAGAAATTTCATGAAGATGTTATCGATCGGCGATGACATCAAGTCAAAGGAATGATGAAGCAAAAGGTTAACGGAACCGAGGGTACGACACAAACTCCAAAGCAAGCTTGCTGTCCAAAGCGAAATGATATGATGAGGAAAGATCGACGTAAGCTTAGCTCATCATAAAAAAAATATGCTCTGTGAAGAAGGACCAGGTAGCACAGTTAAAATCGGCACGACGAGGATATAGCCAAACAGGCTAGGAATGACGTGATTGAGTTCAAACTCGTAAGTAATGAAGGTTACCAAGAGTTGCTTAATTGCGATGCGAACTTGAGTCAGTTATCGGTATCTTTGAGTGTTTAATAACTCAGAGCCCGTGAAAAATTGGAATCAATGAGAATGTAACACTTGATGAACCACTCATAAGAAGTTATGCAGTTCCGTGATAATCTTGAGATACCAGGGGGTAATACTCGACGACAAATCAAACTAGAGGTTGGACTGGGGTATTACTCTGCAGAAGACAAGTGCTTAAACTTGCACGAGAAATGGTATTTAAGGAAAACATGGTCGGAAACCACAATCATAAAGGATCGAACCACGGATAAAAGATGAACTTATAACAAGGGGGTAATTACTTTTACGAGCAGCTTCCATGATAAGTTATACATCGTGTCCATGGGCATGAACGCAAGGTTCAAGGTCGACTCCACTTCTTCAATGTATAACCTTCCATTCACTTCTCGCTTTGATAAAGGCATTAGTGTTGAAAGTTTTACCTGGTGAAATACTGATGAGTATGACTCGTGAAAACTCCCGAGTTCACACATATTAAGGAAGGCATAGGTTCAACCCATCAGGGTATCGTGGAAATATATACCACAAGCTTCAATAGTAAATACCACCAGCTCGAAAGCTGAGTATGGTTGAGAAAGCAGAGGATACAATTTACCAAAGGCATTATGTATCTGAGGGAAGGCTCACAAGGTTATTGAATATAAAGGACGCTGTTGGATAAAATCCAACAAAGGATCTGCCGGTCCATAATGGAGCTGATGTGAGTATCGGTACTCAATCAGAGGAAGAAATAATGCAAGGGCGTCAAATTATAGAACATCTGAATAATTAGATGCTTAGATAACAAAGGAATTATGATTTCCGAAACAAAGGATCAGAAGCAGACTATTGATTAAAAATGAATAAGTTGAATAGACTTGGGGGTACAATCGACGGCAATTTGATGGGTCGATAACCAGCTCATGTTCAAAATGACATCTGAGCTGGAAAGATAATTTAAAAGGACCAACCGATGATTGCATGCACTCGCACTCATGTTGAATCAATAGGTTCAAGATGACGGTGTCAAAAGGAGACTAATGGATATTGCCAGACATATGGGAAGCATCGATAATGCAAGCAGACAAGTGTTTGCAGAGCAATAAGCTGCTAAGGATTTTACAGGATCGAATAGTATTTCGAAGACTTTTGTGAAACACCTGAACAACTGGGGATGAGCGGATACTCGATAAGGGCGAGAAATTATCCGTAGGTGTATTCAGGTGACAAAGAACAGCAAGGCAGCAAGCTCAAAGGATTATCGAAACAACGATTTAGTGTTTCGGGTATCTTGTAATAACAAGACCAACCGATTAATGTAAGAATAACAACTGCAAGTAGTTATCCATAAGGGTTGACGGTGGAAGGGAATTGCAAACGCGATGAACACAAGTTCTCGGGTTAACAATGAGAGTATCTTCGAGGTCTTCATGTGTAGCGCATTTATCATCAGTAATAAGGGGCTCTCCGGGTGAAAGTGATAACGAGATCCTAATGTTAGATTTAGGAAAATTCATTTAACCCGAATAGAAGAGATGTCAGAGTCCCAGAGTATAGGTCAAGGAATAAAAGATCCTACTACCACCCAATGGTGACGTGTGCCCGTAAGACACACAGCCATGTTAGTAAAAGTTTTGTATTGACTAGACTCGACTTCGGCCAAGGAGTATAGAAGGGGGATTCCTACAGGCAGTCGGCTCTGATACCAACTTGTGACGCCCCGATTCAATCATACACTAATCATGCACGCAAACGTGTATGATCAAGATCAGGGACTCACAGGAAGATATCACAACACAACTCTAAAACATAAGTAAGTCATGCAAGCATCATAATACAAGCCAGGGGCCTCGAGGGCTCGAATACAAGTGCTCGATCATAGACGAGTCAGCGGAAGCAACAATATCTGAGTAGAGACATAAGTTAAACAAGTTGCCATAAGATGGCTAGCACAAATTGGGATACAGATCGAAAGAGGCGCAGGCCTCCTGCCTGGGATCCTCCTAACTACTCCTAGTCGTCGTCAGCGGGCTGCACGTAGTAGTAGGCACCTCCAATGTAGTAGTCGTCATCGACGGTGGCGTCGCCCTGGCTCCATCGTGCAGTCGCAGCAACCAGGTAAAGAAAGGGGAAAAGGGGAACAAGGCAACCGTGAGTACTCATCCAAAGTACTCGCAAGCAAGGAGCTACACTACATATGCATGGGTATATGTGTAAAGGGCCATATCGGTGGACCGAATCGCAGAATGCCGTAATAAGAGGGGATAGCTAATCCTGTCGAAGACTACGCTTCTGGCAGCCTCCGTCTTGCAACATGTAGAAGAGAGTAGGCTGAAGTCCTCCAAGTAGCATCGCATAGCATAATCCTACCCGGTGATCCCCTCCTCAATGCCCTGTTAGAGAGCGACCACCGGGTTGTATCTGGCACTTGGAAGGGTGTGTTTTATTAAGTATCCAGTTCTAGTTGTCATAAGGTCAAGGCACAACTCCAAGTCATCCTGTTACCGAAGATCACGGCTATTCGAATAGATTAACTTCCCTGCACGGGTGCACCACATTACCCGACACGCTCGATCCCATTTGGCCGGACACACTTTTCTGGGTCATGCCCGGCCGCGGAAGATCAACACGTCGCAGCCCCACCTAGGCATAACAGAGAGGTCAGCACGCGGTGCACAGGGGTCTGGGCCCATCGCCCTTAGCACACCTGCATGTTGCGAGGGCGGCCGGAAGCAGACCTAGCCTAGTGGCGTTCCAGTCCAATCCGGCGCGCGCCGCTCAGTCGCTGACATCACGAAATGCTTCGGCTGATACCACAACGCTGGTTGCCCATATCTTGTCCCACGTGGCGGTTAGTGCGTATAAGGTCAACGACCCAACTCAGATCAAATACCAAGATCTCGTTAAGCGTGTTAAGTATCCACGAACGCCGAACAGGGCCAGGTCCACCTCTCACCTAGGCGGTCTCAACCTGCCCTGTCGCTCCGCCACAAAGATCCACTCGCGGGTGCTCCACAAGCCGACCCGACTTTAGTCACCACATGTATCATGTATAAAGTATATAGTATATACCCGTGATCACCTCCCGAGTGATCACGGCCCGATAGTATAGCACAACAGACGGACAAGAATGTAGGGCCACAGATGGAATACTAGCATCCTATACTAAGCATGTAGGATTGCAGGTAAAGGTAACAACAGTAGTAGCAAGGACAGGCTATGCATCAGGATAGGTATAACAGAAAGCAGTAACATGCTACAGTACTCTAATGCAAGTAGTATAGAGAAGAGTAGGCGATATCTGGTGATCAAAGGGGGGGCTTGCCTGGTTGCTCAGACAAGAAGGAGGGGTCGTCGGGGACGTAGTTGACCACATGGGCATCAGCATCGTCACGGGGTTTACCGAAGAGAAGAGGGGGGAGAAACAGTAAATACATAGCAAGCAAGTGCATAACAAGATAACAGGCAGAGCTAGACGTGTTCCAACGCGGTATGAGGTGATACCGGTGAAGGGGGAAAACATCCGTGAAAGTATTCCCGGTGTTTCGTGTTTTCGGGCAGAGGAGCCGGAGGGGTAAAGTTGCGGGTTCAATAGGTTAGGGATGTGTGGCGGACGAACGGGCTGCATATCCGGATTTGTCTCGTTGTTCTGAGCAACTTTCATGTTGAAAATAATTTAATCCGAGTTACGGATTAAAAGATATGATTTTCTAACGATTTACTAATTTCTGAAATTTAATTAATTATTTAAATTAATTCGAAAAATGGATTAATGACATCAAGATGATGTCATGTCGACGTCGGCAGATCAACGAGTTGATTGGTCAACTGACTTGTGGGTCCCTTTGTCATAGGCTATTAACTAACCTAATGTTAATTAACTAAACTAAATGATTAGGTTAATTAACTAGTTTTAATTAAGTTAATTAGTTCACTAATTAATTAACTAATTAATTTTACTATTATTGTTTTAATTCCTTTTCGTTTTTATTGGGGCCGGGCCCGTGAGCCAAGGCTGAGAGGCCTAGCGGGTGTCTTGAACAACGGTGTGGGCGCCGGGTGAGGCCCCAGCCCGCCTGGGTTGAGGTGAGGCCTTGGCCATCCGGTCACGGGGTCGCCGGCGTGGGGCCGAAGGCGAGGCCAAGGGTGGCCAGCAGCGGCGGTGAGGAAGGCAGCAGCGGGGGAAGGCGTAGCGCGAGGGGCGCGTGGGAGGGAGCGCGTGTAGCGTGGACCGAGGCGACCAGGGAGGCTTGCCGGAGCGCGGTAGGATGGCTCGATGGCCGGTGCAGGGGTAGGAGCGGCGCGTGCAGGAGGGCAATCCCGACGAGCGCGGGTGCTAGGCGGCAGGGGAGTGAGCAACGACCGGAGGGCGTGGTCGCACTTGCGCGGGTGGACACGGGGTCACGGGCTGCTGGATGAGGAGCATGAGACAGCGAGCGGGCCACGCGACATGGCGGTGAGGGGAGCGGGCGGAGCGCTGGTGAGTGCGCCGAGGCGTGGCCTGCTACTACGAGTCTTGGTGACATGGCGGGAAGAGAGGAGAGGCGGAGTCGCCACGAGGGCCGAGGGTTCGAGGCAGCAGGCTCGGGAGGAGGACGGGACGACGCGTCGCAGGGAGGCAGTCCGGTGGGAGGTGGAAGCAGGCGGCGAGGAGGAGCTCCGCGATGGATGGCGTCGGGCGGTGGTTCGGTGATGGAGAGGTCGAAGACGATGGCGTCAAAGAGGTGGTCCTGGAAACGGCGAAGGCCATGCGTCGGGGCACGGTCGCAGGCGCGTCGGGTGCGGGACGGCGCGGGCGCGCAGTGTTGGGGGTGGTCCGACGACGGCGTGTGGGCAGGGCGTCGCGAGAGAGAGGGGTCGGTTCCATCCCCGATCCGGATCGGATCGAGGGGAGGGGGAGGAGAGCGTAGTGGGGGGATATTTTCGGGGGAGTGCGGGAGTGTCGGTGGGGTTTTCCCCGAGTGGGGGATATGGAGGAGGGCGTGGGGCGCCGGCTGGGCCGGCCTGATTGGCCCCGAGGCCATCTGGGCCGTGGCCCAGCGGGGAGGGGGGGTTCTCTTTTATCCTTTTTTTATTTGTTTTACAATTTTGTTTTTGTATTTTTTTCCTTTCTGTTTAATTCATTTTAAGTATTTAGGTCTTTTATAAAAGCATGGTTCCCACACCATAAATTCCTAGGCATTTATTTGCACACCCCGAACATTTTTGTTTTAAATATTTTGTAAAACTTTTATTGTTGACATGATTTTGAATTTGAATTCGAACCGGTTTCGAACTAACGCGATATTGGCAACAGTAATCAAGGTGACGTGGCATCATTAGCAGAGGTTCACTGTAGCTTAAATATCCGGGCGTCACAGGCACCATCCCGAGTACATGTGCCAGCTCAGGTCTTAGGATATAGAACGTATGTTGTACTAGAGACTCACAGATGACATAGTTGGGTCTGTCCGACTCGAACCTTATCTCGACTCGGATCCGACTATGTCGAATCCGACCAGACCTTTCCAAGTCCATACTATCCGGTTAGCACCCAATGCTTCCATGGCTAGTGAGACTCAGCCATCGACCGTTTCATATGCTAGTCTAGTCGGCTGCGTGTCCACACAACCCTTTCGACTAGGGACCTTTTAGGACAGTCATCATGCAATGCACAGTCCCACAAACAAGTCACGTACTTGCTGATACACATCATTGATAATGTCCAAGGACTATCTTTATTCATAAACACATAGGAAATATCATCATACATGATTGCCTCTAGGGCATATGTCCAACATTACGGTGGGTGAACAAATTACTGCTGAGCAATTGATAGAAAAGCGCATAGTTATGAGAATATCTAGGCATGATCATGAACATAGGCATCACGTCCGTGTCAAGTAGACCGAAACGATTCTGCATCTACTACTATTACTCCACACATCGACCGCTATCCTGCATGCATCTAGAGTATTAAGTTCATAAGAACAGAGTAACGCATTAGGCAAGATGACATGATATAGAGTGATAAACTCATGCAATATGATATAAACCCCATATTTTTATCCTCGATGGCAACAATACAATACATGTCGGTTCCCTTTCTGTCACTGGGATCGAGCACCGCAAGATTGAACCCAAAGCTAAGCACTTCTCCCATTGCAAGAAAGATCAATCTAGTAGGCCAAACTAAACTGATAATTCAAAGAGACTCGCAAAGATATTAAATCATGCATATAAGAATTCAGAGAAGAACCAAATATTGTTCATAAATAATCTTGATCATAAACCCTCAATTCATCGGATCTCGACAAAGACACCGCAAAAAGTATTACATCGAATAGAACTCCAAGAAGATCGAGGAGAACTTTGTATTGAGATCGAAAGAGAGAGAAGAAGCCATCTAGCTAATAACTATGGACCCGAAGGTCTGTGGTAATCTACTCGCACATCATCGGAGAGGCTATGGTGTTGATGTAGAAGCCCTCCGTGATCGAATCCCCCTCCGGCAGATCGCCGAAAAAGGCCCCAAGATGGGATCTCACGAGTACAGAAGGTTGCGGCAGTGAAAAAGTGGTTTTGTGGCTCCCCCTGATGTTTTCAGGGTATAAGAGTATATATAGGAGAAAGAAGTAGGTCGGTGGAGCTACGAGGGGCCCACGAGGGTGGGGGCGCGCCTACCCCCTGGGCGCGCCCTCCTGCCTCGTGTCCACCTCGTTGCTTCCTTGACTTCTACTCCAAGTCTCCTGGGTTGCATTTGTTCCAAGAAAGATCCTCGCGAAGGTTTCATTCCATTTGGATTCCGTTTGATATTCCTTTTCTTCAAAACACTGAAATAGGCAGAAAACAGCAATTTGCATTGGGCCTTCGGTTAGTAGGTTAGTCCCAAAAATAATATAAAAGAGCATATTAAAGTCCATTAAACATCCAAAACAGATAATATAATAACATGAAACAACCAAAAATTATAGATACGTTGGAGACGTATCAAGCATCCCCAAGCTTAATTCCTGCTCGTCCTCGAGTAGGTAAATGATAAAAAACAGAGGTTTTGATGTGGAATGCTACCTAACATAATTTTCAATGTAATTTTCTTTATTGTGGCATGAATGATCAGATCCGAAAGACTCAAGACAAAAGTTTAATATTGACATAAAAATAATAATACTTCAAGCATACTAACTAAGCAATTATGTCTTCTCAAAATAACATCGCCAAAGAAAGCTTATCCCTACAAAATTATATAGTTTGGCTATGCTTCATTTTCGTCACACAAAATGCTCTCATCATGCACAACCCTGATGACAAGCCAAGCAATTGTTTCATACTTTAGTATTTTCAAACTTTTTCAACTTTCACGCAATACATGATGTGAGCCATGGACATAGCACAAAGGGTGGAATAGAATATGATGATGGAGGTTGTGTGGAGAAGACAAAAAGGGAGAATGTCTCATATCGACACGTCTAATCAACAGGCTATGGAGAAGCCCATCAATTGATGTCAATGCGAGGAGTAGGGATTGCCAGGCAACCGATGCACTAGAGCTATAAATGTATGAAAGCTCAACAAAAGAAACTAAGTGGGTGTGCATCCAACTTGCTTGCTCACGAAGACCTAGGGCATTTGAGGAAGCCCATTGTTGAAATATACAAGCCAAGTTCTATAATGAAAAATTCCCACTAGTATATGAAAGTGACAATATAAGAGACTCTCTATCATCAAGATCATGGTGCTACTTTGAAGCACAAGTGTGGAAAAAAGGATAGTAACATTGTCCCTTCTCTCTTTTTCTCTCATTTTTTTGGGCCTTTTTTGGCCTTTCACTTTTTTTTCTTTTTTTTGGTCTTTCCCTTTTTTTGGCCTTCCTCTTTCTTTCTTTTTTATTTCCTCACATGGGACAATGCTCTAATAATGATGATCATCACACTTCTATTTATTTACAACTCAAGGATTACAACTCGATACTAGAACAAAATACGACTCTATATGAGTGCCTCCGCCGGTGTACCTGGATAGGCAATGAATCAAGAGTGACATGTATGAAAAATTATGCATGGTGGCCTTGCCACAAATACGATGTCAACTACATGATCATGCAAGGCAATATGACAATGATGAAGCGTGTCATAATAAACGGAACAGTGGAAAGTTGCATGGCAAATATCTCGGTATGGCTATGGAAGTGCCATAACAGGTAGGTATGGTGGCTGTTTTGAGGAAGATATATGGAGGTTTATGTGTGATAGAGCGTATCATATCACGGGGTTTGGATTCACCGCTAAGTTTGCACCAACTCTCAAGGTGAGAAAGGGCAATGCACATGCATCAAGAGGCTAGCAATGATGGAAGGGTGAGAGTGCGTATAATCCATGGACTCAACATTAGTCATAAAGAACTCACATACTTATTGAAAAAATCTATAAGTCATGAAAACCAAGCACTATGCGCATGCTCCTAGGGGGATATATTGGTAGGAAAAGACCATTGCTCGTCCCCGGTCGCCACTCATAAGGAGGACAATCAAAGAAACACCTCATGCTTCAAATTTGTCACACAACGTTTACCATACGTGCATGCTACGGGACTTGCAAACCTCAACACAAGTATTCCTCAAATTCACAATTACTCAACTAGCATGACTCTGATATTACCATCTTCATATCTCAAAACAATCATCAAGTATCAAACTTCTCATAGTATTCAATGCACTCTATATGGAAGTTTTTATTATACCCATCTTGGGTGCCTATCATATTAAGACTAATTTTATAGCCAAAGAAAATTACCATGCTGTTCCAAAAGACTCTCAAAATAATCTAAGTGAAGCATGAGAGATCAATAATTTCTACAAAATAAAACAACCACCATGCTCTAAAAAGATATAAGTGAAGCACTAGAGCAAAAATTATCTAGCTCAAAAGATATAAGTGAAGCACATAGAGTGTTCTAATAAATTCCGATTCATGTGTGTCTATCCCAAAAGGTGTGTACAGCAAGGATGATTGTGGTGAACTAAAAAGCAAAGACTAAAATCATACAAGACGCTCCAAGCAAAACACATATCATGTGGTGAATAAAAATATAGCCTCAAGTAAAGTTACTGATAGACAAAGACGAAAGAGGGGATGCCTTCAGGGGCATCCCCAAGCTTAGGCTTTTGGTTGTTGTCGTTGTCAAAACCGGCGGATCTCGGGTAGGGGGTCCCGAACTGTGCGTCTAGGCGGATGGTAACAGGAGACAAGGGACACGATGTTTTTACCCATGTTCGGGCCCTCTCGATGGAGGTAATACCCTACTCCTGCTTGATTAATATTGATGATATGGGTAGTACAAGAGTAGATCTACCACGAGATTAAGGAGGCTAAACCCTAGAAGCTAGCCTATGGTATGATTGTTGTTCGTCCTACGGACTAAAACCCTCCGGTTTATATAGACACCGGATAGGTTAGGGTTACACAGAGTCGGTTACAATGGTAGGAGATTTACATATCCGTATCGCCAAGCTTGCCTTCCACGCCAAGGAAAGTCCCATCCGGACACGGGACGAAGTCTTCAATCTTGTATCTTCATAGTCTTGGAGTCCGGCCGTGACGATAGTCCGGCTATCCGGACACCCCCTAGTCCGGGACTCCCTCAGTAGCCCCTGAATCAGGCTTCAATGACGATGAGTCTGGCGCGTTGATTGTCTTCGGCATTGCGAGGCGGGTTCCTCCTCCGAATACTTCATAGAAGGTTTTGAACACAAGGATAGTGTCCGGCTCTGCAAAACAAGTTCCACATAACATCGTAGAGAGAATAATTTTTACACAGATCTGCTGACGTATTCCGCGGCGTGACATCACACCACGGCCAGGCCTTTATATGAATCGTTTTTTACTGTTTCCACCTTAGCGTGTTTAGCGAGGCGGTTTCCTTGGCACGTCTTATCAAAGCATAGATCGTGCCCCCTTATTCCGGAATTCTCATCAATACGGACGTGGGTAACCCATCCGCGCCATTGATTACGGCGCTTGGGAAATAAGCGAGTTTTACCAGTTGGTGGGGACGATAGCTTCGTCCGTCTATATAAGGGGATAAGGATCCACCTTTTCACCTACGCCTTCTTCCTCCTTTGCTTATCCATTTCCGCGCACTCGAGCTCCAGCACCCAAGTCCGCACATCCCACCTCAACCTTTCTCCAATCATGTCAGGAGCGGGGGGCAGGTGGATGGCCTCCTCCGTCAGGAGGGGCACATCGCCAGACTGCGGGAGGCCGGATACTTGTCCGGCAACATCGCGCACAGGCTTCCCGACGAGGGGCAGCTCATTCCGACCACTGGGCCCCGTGAGAGGGTGGTGTTTCTCCCCCACTTCCTCCGCAGACTAGGTTTTCCTCTTCACCCCTTTGTCCGGGGGCTCATGTTCTACTACGGCCTGGACTTCCACGACCTGGCCCCGAATTTCATCCTCAACATCTCGGCGTTTATCGTCGTGTGCGAGGCTTTCCTCTGCATCCAGCCCCACTTCGGCTTATGGCTGAAGATCTTCAACGTCCGGCCGAAGGTAGTGGGCGGCCGTCAAGTGGAGTGCGGAGGCGCCATGGTTGGCAAGATGGCCAAAGTCCCATGGCTTGAAGGCGCCTTCGTGGAGACAATAAAGGGGTGGCAATCGGGGTGGTTCTACATCACCGAGCCCCGCAACACCAAATGGGTGGCGGCCCCCGAATTCAGATCTGGCTTCCCCACACGGCTCTCGTCATGGAAAGAGACGGTCCTGACGTAGGGGAATTCGGATGAGACATCCGGACTTCAAACATGCGTCCGAAACCTGGTGGCCAAGAATCTTAGGCTTGTCGACGTAATCCAGGTGATGCTCATCCGCCGGATTCTCCCATGCCAACAAAGGGCCTTTAAATTGTGGGAGTTCGATCCGGCACAGCACCAAACCTTGAACCGGCTCTTCGACACTATGTACGAAGATGCCTGGAAGGTGCTTTTCAAGGGCGCCAAAGCCCCAGCATCCGCTACCAAAGATCACGGGTACAGCTCGCAGCGTCCAGCCGGCGAGGTAAGTTATTTTACCCTTTACGGGACTCTTTTTTCATAGATTGACTCTACGGGATCTAAAACTCCCTAATCTTTGACAGATCGGCTGAAGACGTCCGGACAGATTAACTGTCCGACCCCTTTGCCAGAAGACCCAGCGGACGCCCGATTGACGGGGCTGCTGGCTCCGGCGCCGTACGTGGTGCCGGAGAAGAAGGCCAAGAAGGAGGTCACGGGAACTCGAAGGAGCTCCCGACGCCAGGTGCTGTCAGATTCCAAAGCGGAATCTTCTCCGGAAGATGAGGAGGAAGAAGAAGAAGCTCCTCCCCCAGCGGGGGAGGAGAAGAAAAGGAAGGCCGCTGTAACGCCCCGGATTCGATGCGCCAGGTGTCCTTCAGTTATTCGCCGTCGTTGCCTTGTCATGTGCTTGCGTGTTGCACTTTGCCATGTCATCATCTGCATTTTTATCATGTCATCATGTGCATCGCATTTGCATACGTGTTCGTCTCATGCATCCGAGCATTTTCCCCGTTGTCCGTTTTGCAATCCGGCGCTCCTATGTCTCCAGGCGCCCTCTTTTACCTCTTTTCATGTGCGGGTGTCAAACGTTCTCGGAATGGACCGAGGTTTGTCAAGCGACCTTGGTATAGCACCGGTAGACCGCTGTCAAGTTTCAATCATTTGAGGTCGTCGGTACTCCAACGGTTAACCGGTAACCGCAGAGCCCTCTTTGTTGCAGCCCAACTCCCTTTCTAATTGGCCCAAAACCCACCAAACTCCCTCCATGCTCTTGGTCGCTCGATCACGATCGCGTGGCGAAACCGCACCTCATTTGGACTCTCCTAGCTCCCTCTACCTATATATATGTCTTCCTCCCCGAGATCCCGCAGCTAAACCCTAAAAATCATCCGTCGCTCACGGACATGTCCAATCCGGCGGACAGGGTTCCACCGCCGCCCGCAGCCAACGGGGCATGCCACGTGTCCACCCGCCGCCGCGTCCGCTGGAGCCCACGGAGGGCCAGCGAGCCCGCGCCCGCCGCCGCCTGCCCTCCGGCCGGGTCGCCGCCGCCTCCCATGGCGCCCGAGCCCCGCCGCCGCCCGCCATCTCCGGTAGCCCGCCTGGCGATCCCGCCGACCTCCGGCGATCGAGACGCTGCCGTCTGCGCCGGCCGCCGTCGAACCCTGCCGCCCAGCGCCCGGCGAGCCTCGCCGCCAAGCTCCCAGCAGGTCCGCTTTCGCCTCCGCGCGCCTCGCCCGGCAGCCGGGCGCCGCTGCCGCCCTCCGCCGCCAAGCTCCGCGCCGCCCTGGCGGACCTCGCCTCGCCGGACCCGCGCCCCTCCGCCTCGGCGCGCCGCCGCCCGGCCCCGGATCCCGCCCGCCCGCCCATGGAGCTCGCCGGATCCGGCCCCGTCGGCGCCCGTCCGCTCCTCCCGTCGCCTCGCCGGAGTTCCTCCTCGCCGGAGTTGGGATCCGGTGGATCGGGACGAGATCCACCGGGATCCCAACCAAACGCACCTCTGCCTCGTCCCGGATCCCCTCGTCCCGGATGTCTCCATCCCGGGTTGACTTTTCCCGGAGGTATAAAATCCACTAAGTCCCCGTATCTGCAGTAACTTTGTTGCATTTTCATCGTATCATATCTCTGTCGTCGTTGCTCCGTTTTGCGCGTGTAATATGTCAAAATGTTCGCCTCAAAGAGTAGATCATTTCATCTCATTGCATCGTTTCCATTTGAGCTCATCTTGATGCCCGAAATGCTGTTAGAAGAGTGCTATGTGATGTTAGTTTCTGATTTTTATCAGAACATGCATTTTTGTTATTTTTGCCATGATTGATGCGTGCACCCTATGAACTTGAGTCCTACATGTGTTTTGTAATATTCCATGTCTTCTTTCCAGTGGTGCTTGCTATGTATTTTTGTGATCTATGTGGTGACTAGCACAAGCATGCAAACTAGGTGTCTTGTTGTTGCTGTTTTCAGCCCTGTTTTGCTGATATTTTCATGCCATGTTAACTAGATGCTACAGAGAGATCCATGCATATTTTGAGATACTTCAGTAAGGATGTTTTGTCATGCATGTCATGATCTATCCATCCATGCCCTTCTTTGCAATTATGGAGTGCCATAGCTTGAGTCAATCGAGCTCTACTTTTGCTATAAAATGTTTCCTGGCAGATTGTTTACATGTTATTCAATTTTGCCAAGGTTGTTGTGGTTGGTCCTTGCATGCTATGTTGTTGTTCTTGCCATGTATATATTCTATGCCATGTCTTCTTACTGTGAGTTGCCTTGCCATGCCATGTATTGCTCTGTGGTGAGTGGTTCAAGCTCACCAACATGCCTACCTGTCGTTGTTCCTGCCATGTTTAAATCTGTAATATAACTTGCCATGTTTACGTGGGCGCCATCATATTTTCTGATCCTTTTTGGCTCATGGTCACTAAAGGACATTTGTTCTATGCGTTTAGTAGATTCATGCCATGCCTTTGTTTGCCATGATAAGTTCCTGTAACATGTTGTTTCATAGCTCTAAACTTTGCAACCTGATGTTATTTCTGTCAAAGTCTGAAACTGTTATTACTTGCAATCTTGCCATGTGTTTTTGGGCATGTTCTAGTTGTTTCTGGAGATAGCTCAGTGTTCATGTTTTGTAATGCTTTACCTGTAAATCATGCCCATGCCTTTTTTTATTACATTGAGGTGCTGTAGCATATTGTTTTGATGCTTGCAATATGCCTAGTGGCTGTTTTGGACAGATTGTTACTATGACTTGTATAGGGTGTATGTGTTGAACCGTTGCTCCGTTTTGAGTGTGCTCTATATGAAACTTGCTTGATTTTGCATGTAGTTTCATATTATCATGTTGGATCCTTGTTTTGAGGTGTTTTCTTGATGTTTATATGCATTTTGCACCAATGCCATGTTTAACTTGTTTTGCTCATATCTTCTAGGCGTAGTCTCAATTAAATGAACTTTATATGTAACTTGACTAGAATTTCGTGTAGATCATCGTGGTGCACCTTAACTTGCTGTTTAACAACTTTAACATAAGATTTATTCAGATCTGGACCAAGTTCGAAATTTGCATTTGAGGACTTACCGAATTGTTATATGTTGTTCCGGCCTCATTCAAACTTGCTTTGATGTGTTGCTCTTGTTTGCATCATCTCTTGCCATGAGTAGCTTCATGTAGCTTTTTCATGCATCATGCTTGGTTGTGCATCATGCCTTGTTCATGTGTGGTGTGTTTACCTTGTTGTGTGCTTCTTCTTGTTAGTTCCTGTTTGCTATGCGATCGTGAGGATTCGTTCGCTCACGCTTGGTTCGGCTTCATCCGTTCGTCTTCTTCATGGACTCGTTCTTCTTCCTTGCGGGATTTCAGGCAAGATGACCGCTACCCTGGATCTCACTACTATCATTGCTATGCTAGTTGCTTCGTTCTATCGCTATGCTGCGCTACCCATTACCTGTTCCTCAAGCCATCCCAAATTGCCATGTCAGCCTCTAACCTTTTGCACCCTTCCTAGCAAACCGTTGTTTGGCTATGTTACTGCTTTGCTCAACCCCTCTTATAGCGTTGTTAGTTGCAGGTGAAGATGAAGTTTGTTCCTTGTTGAACATGGAGATGTTGTTCCTTGTTGGAACATGTTTACTTGTTGGGATATCACAATATATCTTATTCAATTAACGCATCTATATACTTGGTAAAGGGTGGAAGGCTCGGCCTTATGCCTGGTGTTTTGTTCCACTTGCCGCCCTAGTTTCCGTCATATCGGTATTATGTTCCCGGATTTTGCGTCCCTAACGCGTCGGGTGATTTATGGGACCCCTTGACATTTCGCTTTGAATAAGACTTTTCCAAAGAAGGCCCAACATTGGTTTTACCATTTGCCTCACCTATACCCTTTTTCCCTTGGGTTTCGGAGCCCGAGGGTCATCTTTATTTTAGCCTCCCCGGGCGGTGCTCCTTCGAGTGTTGGTCCGAACCGAGCAACTGCTTGGGGCCACCACGGGAAACTCGAGGGTTGGTTTTACTCGTAGCTTGACTTATCCAGTGTGCCTCGAGACCGAGGTACGTGCGACTCCTATCAGATTTGTCGGCACATCCGGGCGGCTTTGCTGGTCTTGTTTTATTGCTGTGAAATGTCTTGTAGCCGGATTCCGAGGCTGATCGGGTCTTCCCGGGAGAAGGAATATCCTTTGTTGATCGCGAGAGCTTATCATGGGCTAAGTTGGGACACCCTGCAGGTATAAACTTTCAAAGCCGTGCCCGCGGTTATGTGGCGATGGGAATTTGTTAATGTCCGGTTGTAGTAAACTCAAGTAAACTCTTCTAAAATACACCAACCGTAGCGTAACTCGTGAGTGTCTCTTTTCGGGGTTGATCGAGAGGAGAACACGGCTTTTGGGTTATGTCTGATGTAAGTAGGAGTTCGGGATCACTTCTCGATCATTACTAGTTGACGACCGTTCCTTTGTTTCTCTTCTCGCTCTCATTTATGTATGTTAGCCACCATACATGCTTAGTCGCTGCTGCAACCTCACCACCTTACCCTTCCTTTCCTTTAAGCTTTGCTAGTCTTGATACCCATGGTAATGGGATTGCTTGAGTCCTCGTGGCTCACAGATTACTACACCACCAGTTGCGGTACAGGTTTGCGATGATCATGACGTGAGAGCGATGTTTGCTTGTGTTGGAGTTCTTCTTCCGCTTCTTCTTCGATCGGGGATAGGTTCGGTCGGCAGCCTGGGCTAGCGTGGTGGATATTGTTTGAGTTTCGTTTATGTTCCATTCGTAGTCGGATGGTGATCTTGTATGTGATGTTGTTGATGTATTCTTGTGGCATTTGTGCCTTATGTATGTATCCCCACCTATTATGTAATGTTGATGTAATGATATCCACCTTGCAAAAGCGTTTCAATATGCGGGTCTATCCTTGGTGGGACCTTCGTGTTCCTTTTGGATAGGGTCGCATATTGGGCGTGACAAGTTGGTATCAGAGCCTCGACCGACCTTAGGAGCCCCCTTGATTGATCGTGTAGTTTGGCCGATGTTGAGTCTAGAATAAACTTTTTTTCGGAGTTTAGTTATATCGGAGCGTAGGAATTCTTTTTACTCCTCAGCCCCTTCGTCGCTCTGGTGAGAAATCTTGACGTAGGTGTTTTGAATTACTCCTCTTCCCCTTCAAATTTTTCTTTAGGTTCACGCAGTTGGTTTTTTTCGATCGTTGGCCCTCAGCTCTTTTCATCCGGTGCATTTCTCGTCAAGTTGACTCGAGCCTCTTCATCTTTGAGTTCAATCCTCAGTTCTTCCTCCGACGTCGTTGTTTTTCCTTGTCCGAAGTTGTCCTTGTTTTTCCCACCCGCCCTCCCTGTTCTCCTTCTCGGAACCGGAGTCCGTAATCGAGTATCCATCCTACTCTTGTGAAGTCTTTGCTTTCTTTCATCAATGATTTCAACCGGTGTTTTCTCTTCAAGATATTCGCTGCTTCCCTTCAAGTTGCCTTTGTTTTTCCGCCCTCCACCCTATTATTCCCGGAGTTCGAGTTTGTTTCGACCATCAATTTCATTCGTGCGGAACCTCTTCAGTCTTCCCTCAATTGTTTCAACCAGTGAATTCTCGTCTTGTTCGTCATTCTTCATCCCTTTCTTTTTCCGGTGCACTCAATTCAAGTTGGTTCGAGTTGATAACATTCTTTTCCTTGGATCAAGTGTTTTTTTTCCCCTGCTCGTTCGCCTCTCGCCAGTTTATCATTCCGGAGTTCCGAAGGCATCTCAGGAGATTCGTCTATGTTTGAATTAATTCGAGGTTGTCACCTCATTCAAATATTTCAATTGTTCCGGTGCATCATCTATCTGTTCAACACCCCTTTCCAACGGTGTTATCTCTTCAGTGGGCCCTAACCCACAGGTTTTTTTCCCAGGATCTTACCTGACTCTTTTAATTCCCCGAAGTTATTCTCAATTCTTTTCGGAGTTTGACGTAAGAATGAATTTCATCAGTCAAATGCTTTTTCAAGATCAATTGCAATTCTTTTCATTATTGGCTCAACCTCTTTGCTTTTCATTCTCCCGGAGTACCTCAGTAATTTCGGTGTTGTTTCTCGTCGTCCTTGAAGACCGAAGTAGAGTTTCTCTTAAATCTTGTCCGTTCCCCCGGAGATTCATGGTGCTAGCTCGATGTGATCCTATCTAATTGTTTCCAGTTGTGCAATTCTTTTCATCCATCCGGAGTATTTCAGGAGTTGATTTCTATTTCTTTTCATCCGGAGGTCATCTTTTCGGAAGATTTCTTCGTTCCAAGTTTTTCAAAGTAGTTCTCCAATTATTCTATATCCGTGCCCCTTCGTTCGTCTCAATATTCTTCCGTGCTGCGTTCAAGCATTCGTTAATCAGTTCGCGATCTCTTCGTTCTCTTGTCTCTAATTTTCCTCAAGTATCTTCGTGGTTTCTAATTCTTTCCGCGATTCGTTCTCTTCTCTTCGCTCATTTTCATTTCTAACGGCGGTTCGCTCAAGATTCTTTTTCTTTGATTATCATATTAATCCATTCGTTCTTTTCAACCTACCGGTGGTTCATGAAGACCTTCTCAAGTTTGCGCTCTATCTTCTTAATCCTTTTCAAGAAGAATAAGTAGTATGCAAAATCCATTGCTTGTCATCAATTTAATTTGATAAAGGATAAGCATACAATAAATCTTATTCTTATTTCCTCAAAGTGATTGATCCTTTCCTTCAGAGTTTGTTCTTGATGAATAAATTCTAGTTCCAAGTGTTTTCATCTTTTCTTTTCCGGAGTTCAATTATTTCCTCGATCATTTCGTTGGAACCTCCATCTAAATCATCGCAAGGCTCGTCTTATTCTTTCATCCTTCATTTCTATCTCATCATCTTTTGTTACCGGAGTTCTTCATGGTGGTTCTTCATGATTTAATTCATTCTTAAAGAGTTCATCAAGATTTTGTTGCTGGAATTCAAGTATCTTTTCTTCTCGCGTCTCGAAGTGCAATTAATTCTCCGTATTCTTTTGAAGTGGAGTTTTGCATCTCTTCGTTCTTCTCAGCTATTTAATCTTTTCCACTTGTGGTCGGCGATCAGCTCATAATTTTGAGATGTTTTCCATAACTCCACAACAATCTTATTCTTTCGTTGTTGATTTTCTCAACAACTTCATTCAATCCTTCCTTCTAAGTTCTTTTCATTCAATTCTTTCAATTCTTCTGGAGGCATTGCGTGGTCATCTCGTCTAGTTTCATCCCATCTTGTGAAGCTCATGTTCTATTCTTCCCTTGTTCAACCGGTGTGCTGTCTAAATTCTTTCAGTCTTATTCGTTTCTTTTCTCATTCTAACCACTCCGGTTAGAATGAGTTGTTTCATAGTCTATCTGATTTCCGTGAACTTTCGATTCTCGTCATTCTCGTCGTTCCTCTCTTCTTCTCGTGTGCTCTCGATTCCTTGCTTCTTCTCTTGAGTTCTTTTTTCACCTCATCCTTTTCTCTTCCGTCTCGGTCCTAAGATCTCGGGACGAGATCTCTTGTTAGTGGAGGAGTGTTGTAACGCCCCGGATTCGATGCGCCAGGTGTCCTTCAGTTATTCGCCGTCGTTGCCTTGTCATGTGCTTGCGTGTTGCACTTTGCCATGTCATCATCTGCATTTTTATCATGTCATCATGTGCATCGCATTTTCATACGTGTTCGTCTCATGCATCCGAGCATTTTCCCCGTTGTCCGTTTTGCAATCCGGCGCTCCTATGTCTCCCGGCGCCCTCTTTTACCTCTTTTCATGTGCGGGTGTCAAACGTTCTCGGAATGGACCGAGGTTTGTCAAGCGGCCTTGGTATAGCACCGGTAGACCGCCTGTCAAGTTTCGGATCATTTGGAGGTCGTTTGGTACTCCAACGGTTAACCGGGTAACCGCAGAGCCCTCTTTTGTTGCAGCCCAACTCCCCTTTCTAAGTGGCCCAAAACCCACCAAACTCCCCTCCATGCTCTCGGTCGTTCGATCACGATCGCGTGGCCGAAAACCGCACCTCATTTGGACTCTCCTAGCTCCCTCTACCTATATATATGTCTTCCTCCCCGAGATCCCGCAGTCTAAACCCTAAAAAAATCATCCCGTCGCCCGCCGGACATGTCCAATCCGGCTGGACAGGGTTCCGCCGCCGCCCGCAGCCAACGGGGGCATGCCACGTGTCCACCCCGCCGCCGCGCCTGCTGGAGCCCACGGAGGCCCGAGCCAGCGCCCCTGCTGCCGCCTGCCCTCCGGCCGTCGCCGCCGCCTCCTCCATGGGCGCCCGAGCCCCGCCGCCGCCCGCCATCTCCGGTAGCCCGCCCGGCGATCCCGCCGACCTCCAGCGGCAGGGACGCGCCGTCCTGCGCGCCGCCGCCGTCGAACCCTGCCGCCCGCGCCCGGCGAGCCTCCGCCGCCAAGCTCCCATGGTCCGCTCGCCTCCGCGCGCCTCGCCCGGCCGCCGGGCGCCGCTTCGCCGCCCTCCGCCGCCAAGCTCCGCGCCGCCGCGGGCGGACCTCGCCTCCTCCGGACCCGCGCCCCTCCGCTTGGCGCCAAGCCCGCCCGGCCGCCGGATCCCGGCCGCCCCCGGAGCTCGCCGGATCCGGCCCGCCGCGCCGTCCGCTCCTCCGTCGCCTCGCCGGAGTTCCTCCTCGCGGAGTTGGGATATCCGGTGGATCGGGACGAGATCCACCGGGATCCCAACCAAACGCACCTCTGCCTCGTCCCGGATGTCTCCATCCCGGGTTGACTTTTCCCGGAGGTATAAAATCCACTAAGTCCCCGTATCTGCAGTAACTTTGTTGCATTTTCATCGTATCATATCTCTGTCGTCGTTGCTCCATTTTGCGCGTGTAATATGTCAAAATGTTCGCCTCGAAGAGTAGATCATTTCATCTCATTGCATCGTTTCCATTTGAGCTCATCTTGATGCCCGAAATGCTGTTAGAAGAGTGCTATGTGATGTTAGTTTCTGATTTTTATCAGAACATGCACTTTTGTTATTTTTGCCATGATTGATGCGTGCACCCTATGAACTTGAGTCCTACATGTGTTTTGTAATATTCCATGTCTTCTTTCCAGTGGTGCTTGCTATGTATTTTTGTGATCTATGTGGTGACTAGCACAAGCATGCAAACTAGGTGTCTTGTTGTTGCTGTTTTCAGCCCTGTTTTGCTGATATTTTCATGCCATGTAAACTAGATGCTACAGAGAGATCCATGCATATTTTGAGATACTTCAGTAAGGATGTTTTGTCATGCATGTCATGATCTATCCATCCATGCCCTTCTTTGCAATTACGGAGTGCCATAGCTTGAGTCAATCGAGCTCTACTTTTGCTATAGAATGTTTCCTGGCAGATTGTTTACATGTTATTCAATTTTGCCAAGGTTGTTGTGGTTGGTCCTTCCATGCTATGTTGTTGTTCTTGCCATGTATATCTTCTATGACATGTCTTCTTACTGTGAGTTGCCTTGCCATGCCATGTATTGCTCTGTGGTGAGTGGTTCAAGCTCACCAACATGCCTACTTGTCGTTGTTCCTGCCATGTTTAAATCTGTAATATAACTTGCCATGTTTACGTGGGTGCCATCATATTTTCTGATCCTTTTTGGCTCATGGTCACTAAAGGACATTTGTTCTATGCATTTAGTAGATTCATGCCATGCCTTTGTTTGCATTGACAAGTTCCTGTAACATGTTGTTTCATAGCTCTAAACTTTGCAACCTGATGTTATTTCTGTCAAAGTCTGAAACTGTTATTACTTGCAATCTTGCCATGTGTTTTTGAGCATGTTCTAGTTGTTTCTGGAGATAGCTCAGTGCTCATGTTTTGTAATGCTTTACCTGTACATCATGCCCATGCCTTTTGTAATTACATTGAGGTGCTGTAGCATATTGTTTTGATGCTTGCAATATGCCTAGTGGCTGTTTTGGACAGATTGTTACTATGACTTGTATAGGGTGTATGTGTTGAACCGTTGCTCCGTTTTGAGTGTGCTCTATATGAAACTTGCTTGATTTTGCATGTAGTTTCATATTATCATGTTGGATCCTTGTTTTGAGGTATTTTCTTGATGTTTATATGCATTTTGCACCAATGCCATGTTTAACTTGTTTTGCTCATATCTTCTAGGCCGTAGCTCTGAATTAAATGAACTTTATATGTAACTTGACTAGAATTTCGTGTAGATCATCGTGGTGCACCTTAACTTGCTGTTTAACAACTTTAACATAAGATTTATTCAGATCTGGACCAAGTTCGAAATTTGCATTTGAGGACTTACCGGAATTGTTATATGTTGTTCCCGGCCTCATTCAAACTTGCTTTGATGTGTTGCTCTTGTTTGCATCATCTCTTGCCATGAGTAGCTTCATGTAGCTTTTTCATGCATCATGCTTGGTTGTGCATCATGCCTTGTTCATGTGTGGTGTGTTTACCTTGTTGTGTGCTTCTTCTTGTTAGTTCCTGTTTCGTTGCGATCGTGAGGATTCGTTCGTCTACGCTTGGTTCGGCTTCATCCGTTCGTCTTCTTCATGGACTCGTTCTTCTTCCTTGCGGGATTTCAGGCAAGATGACCGCTACCCTGGATCTCACTACTATCATTGCTATGCTAGTTGCTTCGTTCTATCGCTATGCTGCGCTACCCATTACCTGTTCCTCAAGCCATCCCAAATTGCCATGTCAGCCTCTAACCTTTTGCACCCTTCATAGCAAACCGTTGTTTGGCTATGTTACTGCTTTGCTCAACCCCTCTTATAGCGTTGTTAGTTGCAGGTGAAGATGAAGTTTGTTCCTTGTTGGAACATGGAGATGTTGTTCCTTGTTGGAATATGTTTACTTGTTGGGATATCACAATATATCTTATTCAATTAACGCATCTATATACTTGGTAAAGGGTGGAAGGCTCGGCCTTATGCCTGGTGTTTTGTTCCACTCTTGCCGCCCTAGTTTCCGTCATCTCGGTATTATGTTCCCGGATTTTGCGTCCCTAACGCGTCGGGTGATTTATGGGACCCCTTGACAGTTCGCTTTGAATAAGACTTTTCCAAAGGCCCAACATTGGTTTTACCATTTGCCTCACCTATACCCTTTTTCCCTTGGGTTTCGGATCCCGAGGGTCATCTTTATTTTAGCCCCGGGCGGTGCTCCTTCGAGTGTTGGTCCGAACCGAGCAACTGCTTGGGGCCACCACGGGAAACTCGAGGGTTGGTTTTACTCGTAGCTTGACTTATCCGGTGTGCCCCGAGACCGAGGTACGTGCACTCCTATCAGATTTGTCGGCACATCCGGCGGCTTTGCTGGTCTTGTTTTATTGCTGTGAAATGTCTTGTAGCCGGATTCCGAGACTGATCGGGTCTTCCGGGAGAAGGAATATCCTTCGTTGATCGCGAGAGCTTATCATGGGCTAAGTTGGGACACCCTGCAGGTATAAACTTTGAAAGCCGTGCCAGCGGTTATGTGGCAGATGGGAATTTGTTAATGTCCGGTTGTAGTAAACTCGAAGTAAACTCTTCTAAAATACACCAACCGTGTGCGTAACCGTGAGTGTCTCTTTTCGGGGTTGATCGAGAGGAGAACACGGCTTTTGGGTTATGTCTGACGTAAGTAGGAGTTCAGGATCACTTCTCGATCATTACTAGTTGACGACCGTTCCTTTGTTTCTCTTCTCGCTCTCATTTGCGTATGTTAGCCACCATACATGCTTAGTCGCTGCTGCAACCTCACCACCTTACCCTTCCTTTCCCTTTAAGCTTTGCTAGTCTTGATACCCATGGTAATGGGATTGCCGAGTCCTCGTGGCTCACATATTACTACACCACCAGTTGCAGGTACAGGTTTGCGATGATCATGACGTGAGAGCGATGTTTGCTTGTGTTGGAGTTCTTCTTCTGCTTCTTCTTCGATCAGGGGATAGGTTCCAGGTCGGCAGCCTGGGCTAGCAGGGTGGATATTGTTTGAGTTTCTGTTTATGTTCCATTCGTAGTCGGATGGTGATCTTGTATGTGATGTTGTTGATGTATTCTTGTGGCATTTGTGCCTTATGTATGTATCCCCACCTATTATGTAATGTTGATGTAATGATATCCACCTTGCAAAAGCGTTTCAATATGCGGGTCTATCCTTGGTGGGACCTTCGTGTTCCTTTTGGATAGGGTCGCATATTGGGCGTGACAGCCGCCCCAGCTGGGGAGGCCGGAGGGTCCAAGAAGGGAAGAACCCTTCCTCCGGACTTCTCCACCAACGTAGACGACGACGAGGAGGACTGGCCTACAAGGGCCAAGCCCTTGGCGAGATCGTAAGTGTCCGCATACCCATGGTGTTTTATTATTACAGAGTGTTCTCTAATGTTGAACAACCGTGCAGCCCGCCCAAGGGCGAGTTCGCCGATTCATTGAGCGGGTCCCTGGGCTCGTCGGAAATGGAGAGTACTTCGCTTCCGACCGCCTCCTCGCCTCACGCTGCGGGCTACGCCGCGGCGGGGCCCCAAGAGGGGCTCGGTCAAGAGGAGGTAGCGCAGGAGGTGCCACAAGGCGACCTCCCGGACTCCAGGCGCGCGGGGGGCAAAATCCCCAGGGGCTCTAAGCCCGACCCTCGTCCGTACTCCATGCCAGAACCATCAGCGGTTCCGAAGTCCGGACAGCGGATCCTTCGCAAGAAGGGTAAGACGCCGGTGTCCTCCGTCCAACCGAGGCACCGGATAGCTCTGAGGCGCTTAACAGCGCTTCCATCGAGGAGGAACACCGCCTTGTCATGAGTGCGGTGATCCGACAGTTCAGTCCGCCAAGAGCGGATCGACCAAGCTCTGTACCAGCCTTCTAACAGGCTTTGAGGTAAGTTTTAGAATATGTAAAAATATAACCGCATAGATAGTAGCCCATGATGCTTAGTTCGGTGTTCGGAAAGAAAAGCCGGACTAAGGATCTAAAAAGATATACGCAGGAGTATAACATAAGTATGTCAATATGGGAATGCAGGCTGCGCTGCTGACCTCTCTGCCACACTTGGCATGGAGGTCAATGTATTGAAGCAGAACCTCGAGCGGTCCGAGAACGAGCTCGGACAAGCCAAGAAGGAGCTCGAGGACAAGGAAGGTAAGTAATACCTTACTAAAGAAATACCTTATAGAAAAGGTTTTGGTTGCAAAAAATAACAGGAATAACATGGGTACTGCAGGGGCCACGAACGAGGTGGCGGCCCTGAAGGAAGCGGTGTCCGTGGCCGAAAACAAAGCGGCTGCGGAACGCACCGAGCGAGAGAAGGGGGAGGCGCAGCAGGACAAGGTACGGCAAGAGCTCCAAGCTCTCGTGGAAAAACACGAGAGTTTGGAGCATGACTCGAAGACTCAAGAGTCCGAGCTCGCCTCGGCTCTTGAGAGTGCCAAAGCTGCTAAGGCCGAGGCCCAAAAAGCCCTCCAAGAAATTGAAGCACTAAAGAAGATAGCGGCGGGTAAGGCATTCTTTATGCAAAGCAAGAATGTAAAAGTCAATTACCTGTTACTTACCCGGATTCGAGCTCTCCAGAGCATTCGCAGATTTGCCCGTGGTCGTCGATGCTGCCGCATTCTACCGCGCCTGTGAGGGAGCTCCATGGAGAAGGTGTTCGGTCACGGTATCTTGAGGCCGACCATCCGGTGCCCCTGAGCGACCAGCTGAAACAGCTGGTCGAGCTCCATAAGGTCGCCGAACAGGCCATGAAGGGCCTTATAGCGCGGCTGTGGCCATTGGAGGCCATGCCCGGGAGCTACTTCGGCTTGGTGCAGCGGCTGGTGGATGCCTGTCCGCGGCTTGAAGTCATCAAGCACTCCGTCTGTATTGAAGGTGTCCGTCGGGCCCTTGCCCGTGCTAAAGTGCACTGGGGCAAGCTGGATGCGGAGAGGCTTGTGACGGACGGGCCGCCGAAGGGCCATGAGCATCGCACGCCCGAAATGTACTATGAGGGCCTCCTGAAGGGTGCCCGCCGAATAGCGGATGAGTGCTCCAGAGATGTAATTTTTTAATAAACTTGCATTTGTTATCCTGTACGCTGAAAACTTGTTCATATGCGCTAAGCAACGCTTATTAATTTAAAATATTACCTTATGTGCGGCCGTTTATCAAATTTGAGAGATGGCAAGTAGTTGGCTTCAGCCCCCATGCCACGAGTGCTCGGATGTTCGGGATAAACTTGAGCACTCTTGTTCCCATTCTTGGGTCCATCTAGGGAGGCGCTCAACACAATGAACAAGGAAACCGGACTTATAATGCTTGAACACTCTCACTTAGCCATAGAATTCTATAATTTTAAATTTCGTGAAGCCCTAGTATTCGAAGACCGAGTTCGGGCGCTATCCACGCCTTGGCGGACAATTCGGTTCCTCGCTCTAAGCGGCATAAGTCTTTAGGGACCGAAAAACCTCTCGAACAGCGATCGGCTCTCGCCCTATCATGACGGTCAATTTTAGCTTTCCATCGAGGTGCTCGACCCAGCATAACTGGGGCACAATCGCAGTGGTTCTCCCGGTGCTACCTTAGCCGATATAGCGGAACGTAAGGTACCAAAACACGGGAGCCGGGCAAACCCAATATTGACCCAAGACATGATTCGGAGCCAATTCATATAATGCTATAGTTCGGGGTGCCGCACTTGTGAAAGTGTTCGAACTTATCACACCATAATTTTGGGATACTTAAGCCCCTGGTGTATTGGCCGTACCAAAGTGTACCGTTGCAACATGTCATGAAATGAACACATGTATATATAAAGGAAATAGAGCAATAATAAGCAAAAGTTGTGTATTGTTTATTCAAAAAGGTACTGCAATGGAAGCAGAACGATACAAATAGTGCGGTAAGCAAGGGATGTGACTGTCTAACATGTCCCCCTCCAGGGGTAAGCTGCTGGATGATATGTAAAACAGGTATAATGCTCGTAATAGAGACCACCTGAACACTTGACGTGGCTTTCCGCTTCCCTAGTTGTTGCATCGTGAGTTCGGCGATTCGAGTGCCGGACAGGACTTCTCAAAGACGGAGTCAAGGAAGTAAAAAAAAGGAAAAAAAGAAAAAAGAAAAAAAGTGACACAACGGGAGCCCCTGGTGCGGTCGAGCCGCATTATTGGCGTGCCGTTGTCTTGCCCCTCCCCATGTGCCCATGGTATCTCCAGAGCGTAATTATGTACGCGTAATACTACCTTCGCAATTTCGCGAGGGCGGGGGTTGGGGCCGGATTGCTACTCGTGCTTGAATCGTACCAGGTAATCTTGTTGCAGGTTACTCCGGGCGCGCTTGGCGGTGTCCGGACGCTTAGTGGCCGGACTCGAGAATTGCCGTGAGAGGCTGCTTTGCACCTCCGCCGGGAGGGCCGCCATATGCTCCTCCGTTCGGAGAGAGCGTTCGGTGTTTCCATTGACCGTGATTACTCCTCGAGGGCTTGGCATCTTGAGCTTGAGGTATCGGTAATGCGGCACCGCATTGAACTTTGCAAATGCGGTTCGAGCAGTGCATTATAGCCGCTGCGGAATGGAACGATGTCGAAGATTAACTCTTCGCTTCGGAAGTTATCCGAAGATCCGAAGACCACTTCGAGTGTGACTGAGCCTGTAAAATTGGCCTCTACACCCGGTATGACGCCTTAAAGGTCGTCTTTGTAGGTTTAATCCTTGAGGGGTCTATGCCCATTTTGCGCACTGTATCCTGATAAAGCAGGTTCAGGCTGCTACCGCCATCCATCAGGACTCTGGTGAGGTGAAATCCGTCAATAATTGGGTCAAGAACCAATGCGGCGAAGCCGCCGTGAGGGATGCTAGTGGGGTGGTCCCTTCGATCGAAGGTGATCGGGCAGGAAGACCATGGGTTGAACTTTGGGGCGACTGCTCCATCGCATATCGTCCCGTAGTGCACGCTTCCGCCCCTTTTGGGTATGTGGGTTGCGTATATCATGTTCACCGTCCGCACTTGTGTGGGAAAACCTTCTGTCCTCTATTGTTCGGGCGGGGCTCTTCCTCGTCATCGCTATGTAGCGCCTTGTCATTGAGTTCGCACTTAACTTGCTGCTTGCTTGAACTCCCAACAATCCTGTTGGTGTGATTGGCTGGTTTTTCGGGGTGCCATGTATTTGGCACAAGCGATCGAGTATCGGTCCAAGTTGGACGGGCCCTGGGTATTTCTTTTGAATGGCTTCTTCCGCTGACCGGGTTTAGAGCCTCTGAATCCGGCATTGACGGCTGTATCTTCAGTATTATCGCCGTTAATGCGGTGCTTGTTCTTGTTGCGATGAGACCTGCCATTGCTGTCCTTGGTATCCGGACTATCAGGATGTTTGGCCAAGTTGTTGCTTCGAGCTAGCCAGTTGTCCTCTCCCGCACAAAAGCAAGTCATGAGGGTTGTGAGGGCTGCCATAGATTTCGGCTTTTCCTGTCCTAGGTGCCGGGCAAGCCACTCGTCGCGGATGTTATGCTTGAAGGCTGCAAGGGCCTCTGCATCCGGACAGTCAACGATTTGATTTTTCTTTGTTAGGAACCGAGTCCGTAATTGTCGGCCGATTCTTCCGCTGCTGAATTATGTGGCTAAGGTCATCGGCGTCTGGTTGTCGCACATATGTGCCTGGAAAGTTATCAAGGAATGCGGCTTCCGGTCCTCCCAACAACCAATTGATTCTGCTGGTAAGCTATTGAGCCATGTCGAGCTGGTCCTTTAAGCTTGAGTGGGAGGTATTTGATGGCATGTAGATCATCACCGCGGGCCATGTGGATATGGAGGAGATAATCCTCGATCCGCACCATGGGATCTGTGGTACCATCGTATGATTCAATGTTTACGGGCTTGAAGCCCTCGGGATTTGATGATCCATTACTTCATCCGTGAAGCATAGTGGGTGTGTGGCGCCTCAGATTGGGCTATATCACGGCGTAGCTCATATGAGCTTTGTCTCATCGTGTTCGCCCGGCGGTTTTGCTGTATCCGCTCGACGGTAATCATCCCGCATTGTTGGCGCGCACGCGATCCGTAGATCGATCTTGTATGTTTTGCCTTATCCTCCAATATATCTCGCAAGTCCGTAGCGTTTTCCGTGCCATGGTACTTTTTGAGCGGCGTCGGGTGTGGCTTGAGCGGAGGGTCTAGAGGCCTCTCTATCGCGCCACGGGTGGCGGTCTGCCATGTCATCTTGCTGGTGACTTGGGTGCTTCTTCCTCTAGTCGAGGCAACGGTCTGCGTTTGGGGTAGCTTTTGGAGGCGTTCGAGTTCATACTCTTGACCGCAAGGACTTCATCCACACCAGCTAGCTAGCAGTCTTGATCAGCTCTAAGCTGTTGTTGCTTTTTCTTGAGGCTGCTTGCCGTGGCTATAAGCCCACGTTTGAAACGCCCTGTTCGGCGGGATCCTCGTGCACGACAAACTCGTCGTCGTTGAGGCTTGCCTCATCTTCCGAGGGAGGCGATAATTATCGCCCTCAACCTCTTTTTGCGCGACCGTCGTGCGGGCTTGCTTCTCCCCTCCTGCTGCCGAGTCCTGCTGGAGGGGCTCTCTCGCACTGTCCGGGTGTTATTATCTCCGTGCGGAATCACCGTTTTATTGTGGCGGGATTTAGAGCGGCGCCACGACGCCGGCGCTTGGCTGTTTCTTGGAGGGGTCATCCTCCATTGTTCCATCGCCGTTCCCATCTTTTGGGATGTCCACAATATATATGTCATATGATGAGGTGGCCTTCCAGTGCCCTGTAGGCGCTGGGTCTTGTTCGTCTCTGGCATCGTCGTCCATACCGTCGATGTCTTCGGAGTCGTAGTCTAGCATGTCGGTTAAATCATCGACAGTGGCTACAAAGTGGGTGGTGGGTGGGTGTTGAATTTCTTCGTCGTCCGCATCCCAACCTTCCTGTCCGTAGTCCGGCCAGGGCTCTCCGGATAAAGAGAGATACTTTAGTGAATTCAGGATGTCACCAAAGGGCGAGTGCTGAAAGATGTCCGCGGCAGTGAACTCCATGACCGGCGCCCAATCGGATTCGATTGGCAGGGGCGCGGAGGGTTCGGAGTCCGGAGAGGAGTCCGGCACCCTGGAGTCGAGGTCTTCGCAAAGGACAGGGATGGAGTTCGGCTCGATCGCCGTAGAGATTGTAGCCCCCGAGGCGGTGTCCAACCACTCGTCCTCGATCGGGGAATCCGGCTCCGGATTAAGGGTCGGAGCGGATGCTGGTGCGGCCTTGAGGCACTTTGTTCGCTGCGAGCTAGATCATGCCCATCGAGACAAGTCGGCGCGGCTTGCGCGGCTCGAGTCCGTCGAAGATCAAGTCTCCGCGGATATCGGCCGTATAGTTTAAACTTCCAAATCTGACCTGATGGCGGGGCGTAGCTTCGATCTGCTCCGGATGGCCAGCGAATTGGCCCGCATGCAAAGCCGCCCGAACACGAAGATCTGTCCGGGAGAAAAGTCTCACCCTGGACGCGTCGTTGTTGATGCTCGTAGGAGCCATCGGACCTATCGGTGGCGACACGAGGAACTCTCAATGAAAGCACCAATGTCGGTGTCAAAACCGGCGGATCTCGGGTGGGGTCCCGAATCGTGCGTCTAGGAGGATGGTAACAGGAGACAAGGGACACGATTTTTTTACCCAGGTTCCGGCCCTCTCGATGGAGGTAATACCCTACTCCTGCTTGATTAATATTGATGATATGGGTAGTACAAGAGTAGATCTACCACGAGATCAAGGAGGCTAAACCCTAGAAGCTAGCCTATGGTATGATTGTTGTTCGTCCTACGGACTAAAACCCTCCGGTTTATATAGACACCGGATAGGTTAGGTTTACACAGAGTCGGTTACAATGGTAGGAGATCTACATATCCGTATCGCCAAGCTTGCCTTCCACGCCAAGGAAAGTCCCATCCGGACACGGGACGAAGTCTTCAATCTTGTATCTTCATAGTCTTGGAGTCTGGCCGTGACGATAGTCCGGCTATCCGGACACCCCCTAGTCCGGGACTCCCTCAGTTGTCCTTGAATTTTACCTTGGGGTGGCTTGGGCATCCCAAGCTTAGGCTCTTGCCACTCCTTATTCTATAATCCATCAAATCTTTACCAAAAACTTGAAAACTTCACAACACAAAACTTAAACAGAAAATCTCATGAGCTCTGTTAGTGTAAGAAAACAAACCACCACTTTAAGGTATTGTAATGAACTCATTCTTTATTTATATTGGTATTAAACCTACTGTATTCCAACTTCTCTATGGTTCATACCACCCGATAATAGCCATAGATTCATCAAAATAAGAAAACAACACACAAAAAGCAGAATCTGTCAAAAACAGAACAGTCTATAGAAATCTGATTTGTTCGAATACTTCTGGAACTCCAAAAATTCTAAAAACTAGGACAGCCTGGATAATTTGTATATTGATCTACCTCAAAAAGAATTGTTATTTTATCGCGTTCTCGTGAGTTTGAACAATTATTTTGGTGAGCGTAAAGTTTCTGTCTTTTTCAGCAAGATCAAACAACTATCACCCAAGAAGATCCTATTGGTTCTACTTGGTACAAACACTAATTAAAACATAGAAACACAGCTAAACAGAGGCTAGATGAATTATTTATTACTAAACAGGAACAAAAAGAAAGGAACAAAAATAAAATTGGGTTGCCTCCCAACAAGCGCTATCGTTTAACGACCCTAGCTAGGCATAAAAACAAGAATAGATCTAGGTATTGTCATATTTGGTATGCAATCCATAAGTGGCTCTCATAATAGATTCATAAGGTAATTTAATTTTATTTCTAGGAAAGTGTTCCATGCCTTTCCTGAATGGAAATTGGAATCTAATATTTCCTTCTTTCATATCAATAATTGCACCAATCGTTCTAAGGAAAGGTCTACCAAGAATAATAGGACATGTAGGATTGCAATCTATATCAAGAACAATGAAATCTACGGGCACATAATTCCTATTTGCAACAATAAGAACATCATTAATCCTTCCCATAGGTTTCTTAATGGTGGAATCCGCAAGATGCAAATTTAAAGAAAAATCATCAAATTCTCGGAAACCTAGCATATCACACAAAGTTTTTGGAATCGTGGAAACGCTAGCACCCAAATCACCTAAAGCATAGCATTCATGATCTTTAATCTTAATTTTAATAGTAGGTTCCTACTGATCATAAAGTTTTCTAGGGATAGAAACTTCTAATTCAAGTTTTTCTTCATAGGATTGCATTAGAGCATCAACAATATGTTTAGTAAAAGCATTATTTTGATCATAAGCATGAGGACAATTTAGCACGGATTGCAAAAAGGAAATACAATCTATCAAAGAGAAATTATCATAATTAAATTCCTTGAAATCCAAAATAGTGGGTTCATTGCTATGTAAAGTTTTGACCTCTTCAATCCCACTTTTATCAATTTTTGCATCAAGATCTATAAACTCCGAATCATTGGGACGCCTTTTAACTAAAGTTGACTCATCTCCAGTCCCATCTTTATCAAGATTCATATTGGAAAACAAAGATTTAATAGGAGACACATCAATCACTTTTAGATCTTCATCATTATTTTCATGAAAACTAGAAGAACACGCTTTCACAAAGCAATCTTTTTTAGCACGCATCCTAAAGGTTCTTTCTTTGCACTCATTAATGGAGATTCTCATGGCTTTTATAGACTCATCTATATCATGCTTAGGTGGAATAGATCTAAGTTTCAAGGAATCAAGATCAAGAGAAATTCTATCCACGTTCCTAGCCAACTCATCAATCTTATTCAATTTTTCTTCAAGCAAAGCATTGAAATTCTTTTGCGGAATCATAAATTCTTTAACACTAGTCTCAAAATCAGAGGGCATCTTATTAAAATTTCCATAAGAGTTGTTGTAGGAATTACCATTATTATTAGAGGAATTACTAGGGAACGACCTAGAATTAAAATTTCCACTATACGCGTTGTTACCAAAATTGTTCCTACCAACAAAATTCACATCCATAGATTCATTATTATTCTCAATCAAAGTAGACAAAGGCATATCATTAGGATCAGAAAAAACACTCTTATTAGCAAACAATTTCATAAGTTCATCCATCTTTCCACTCAAAACATTAATCTCTTCTATCGTGTGAACCTTTTTACTAGTAGATCTTTCGGTGTGCCATTGAGAATAATTAACCATAATATTATCTAGAAGTTTAGTAGCTTCTCCTAAAGTGATTTCCATAAAAGTGCCTCCCGCAGCCGATTCTAAAAGATTTCTAGAAGCAAAATTCAATCCAGCATAATTTTTTTATAATCATCCATAAAATCAAACCATGTGTAGGGCAATTACGTATCATTAATTTCATCCTCTCCCAAGCTTGTGCAACATGCTCATGATCAAGTTGCTTAAAATTCATAATGTCGTTTCTAAGAGAGATGATCTTCGCGGGAGGAAAATACTTAGAGATAAAAGCATCTTTGCACTTATTCCATGAATAAATACTATTTTTAGGCAAAGAAGAGAACCAAGTTTTAGCACGATCTCTAAGCGAAATGGAAATAGCTTCAATTTAAAAATATCATTATCCACATATTTCTTCTTTTGCATACCGCACAAATCAACGAAGTTGTTCAGATGGGTAGCGGCATTTTCACTAGGAAGGCCAGAAAATTGATATTTCATGACAAGATTCAACAGAGCAGCATTAATTTCACGAGATTCAACATCGGTAATAGGAGCAATCAGAGTGCTAATAAAGTCATTGTCGTTGGTATTGGAAAAGTCACACAATTTAGTATTATCTTGAGCCATCGTGACAAACAATCAATCCAACACACAAGCAAACAAGAAGCAAGCGGAAAGAAGCGGACGAAAAAGGGCGAATAAAACGGCAAGGGTGAAGTGGTGGAGAGGAAAACGAGAGGCAAATGGCAAATAATGTAATGCGAGGGAGAAGAGTTTGTGATGGGTACTTGGTATGTCTTGACTTGTGCGTAGATCTCCTCGGCAATGGCGCAGAAATCCTTCTTGCTACCTCTTGAGAATGCGTTGGTTTTCCCTTGAAGAGGAAAGGGTGATGCGGCAAAGTAGCGTAAGTATTTACCTTAGTTTTTGAGAACCAAGGTATCAATCCAGTAGGAGACTACACACAAATCACCTAGTACCTACACAAACAATCAAGAACCTTGCAACCAACGCGATAAAGGGGTTGTCAATCCCTTCACGGCCACTTGCAAAATTGAGATCTGATAAAGATAATAAGATAAATATTTTTGGTATTTTTGTTGTATAGATTGGAAAGTAAAGATTGCAAAATAGTAAACTAGAATTATAGATCGGAAACTTATATGATGTAAAGTAGACCCGGGGGCCATAGGTTTCACTAGTGGCTTCTCTCAAGATAGCATATATTACGGTGGGTGAACAAATTACTGCCGAGCAATTGATAGAAAAGCGCTTAGTTATGAGTATATCTAGGCATGATCGTGAACATAGGCATCATGTCCGTGTCAAGTAGACCGAAACGATTCTGCATCTACTACTATTACTCCACACATCGACCGCTATCCAGCATGCATCTAGAGTATTAAGTTCATAAGAATACAGTAACGCATTTGGCAAGATGACATGATGTAGAGGGATAAACTCAAGCAATATATTATAAACCCCATATTTTTATCGTCGATGGCAACAATACAATACGTGTCGGTTCCCTTTCTGTCACTGGGATCGAGCACCGCAAGATTGAACCCAAAGCTAAGCACTTCTCCCATTGCAAGAAAGATCAATCTAGTAGGCCAAACTAAACCGATAATTCGAAGAGACTTGCAAAGACATTAAATCATGCATATAAGAATTCAAAGAAGAATCAAATATTGTTCATAGAAAATATTGATCATAAACCCACAATTCATCGGATCTCGGCAAACACACCGCAAAAAGTACATCGAATAGAACTCCAAGATGATCGAGGAGAACTTTGTATTGAGATCCAAAGAGAGAGAAGAAGCCATCCAGCTAATAACTATGGACACGAAGGTCTGTGGTAAACTACTCACACATCATCGGAGAGGCTATGGTGTTGATGTAGAAGCCCTCCGTGATCGAATCCCCCTCCGACAGATCGCCGGAAAAGGCCCCAAGATGGGATCTCACGTGTACAGAACGTTGCGGTGGTGGAAAAGTGGTTTTGTGGCTCCCCCCGATTTTTTTCAGGGTATAAGAGTATATATGATACGTCTCCGTCGTATCTACTTTTCCAAACACTTTTGCCCTTGTTTTGGACCCTAACTTGCATGATTTGAATGGAACTAACCCGGACTGACGCTGTTTTCAGCAGACTTTCCACGGTGTTATTTATATGCAGAAACAAAAGTTCTCGAAATGACATGAAACTCCACGGAACGTCTTTTCAAAAATAATAAAAAATCCTTGCCAAAGATGAAGACCAGGGGGGCCACACCCTGTCCACGATGGTGGGGGCGCCCCCCCCCCCTAGGGCGCGCCCCCCTACCTCGTTGGCCCCCTGGAGCTCCTCCGACGCCAACTCCAACTCTATATATTTGCTTTTGGGGAGAAAAAAATCAAGGAGAAGAAATCATCACGTTTTACGATACGGAGCCGCCGCCAAGCCCTAAAGCCTCTTGGGAGGGCTGATCTGGAGTCCGTGCGGGGCTCCGGAGAGGGGGATTCGTCGCCGTCGTCATCATCAACCATCCTCCATCACCAATTTCATGATGCTCACCGCTGTGCGTGAGTAATTCGATCGTAGGCTTGCTGGACGGTGATGGGTTGGATGAGATTTATCATGTAATCGAGTTAGATTTGTTAGGGTTTGATCCCTAGTATCCACTATGTTCTGAGATTGATGTTGCTATGACTTTGCTATGCTTAATGCTTGTCACTAGGGCCCGAGTGCCATGATTTCATATCTGAACCTATTATGTTTTCATGAATATATGTGTGTTCTTGATCCTATCTTGCAAGTCTATAGTCACCTACTATGTGTGATGATCCGCAACCCAAGTGACAATAATCGGGACCACTCCGGTGATGACCATAGTTTGAGGAGTTCATGTATTCACTATGTGCTAATGCTTTGTTCCGGTTCTCTATTAAAAGGAGGCCTTAATATCCCTTAGTTTCCATTAGGACCCCGCTGCCACGGGAGGGTAGGACAAAAGATGTCATGCAAGTTCTTTTCCATAAGCATGTATGACTATATTCGGAATACATGCCTACATTACATTGATGAATTGGAGCTTGTTCTGTGTCACCCTATGTTATGACTGTTACATGATGAACCGCATCCGGCATAATTATCCATCACCGATCCAATGCCTATGAGCTTTTCCTATATTGGTTCTCATTTATTTACTTTCCCGTTGTTACTGTTACAATCACTACAAAATACCAAAAATATTACTTTTGCTTCTGTTACTTTTGTTACCGTTACCACTACTATCATATTACTTTGCTACTAAATACTTTGCTGCAGATATTAAGTTATCCAGGTGTGGTTGAATTGACAACTCAACTGCTAATACTTGAGAATATTCTTTGGCTCCCCTTGTGTCGAATCAATAAATTTAGGTTGAATACTCTACCCTCGAAAACTATTGCGATCCCCTATGCTTGTGGGTTATCAAGACTATTTTACGGCGCCGTTGCCGGGGAGCATAGCTCTATTCTTTGAGTCACTTGGGATTTATATCTGCTGGTCACTATGAATAACTTGAAAGACGCTAAGACAACAATTTATCCCTCAACTACGAGGGGAGGTAAGGAACTGCCATCTAGCTCTGCACTTGATTCACCTTCTGTTTTGAGTAAGCTTGCGACACCAAACCTGCTTCTGCTATTCGTTCTGATATATCGCATGTTATTGATGATGCCACTTCTGCTATGCATGATACTTATGATGAAACTACTTCTATGCTTGATACTACTGTGCCCCTTAGTGAATTTCTTGATGAACAAATTGCTAGGGCTAGAGAGAAAGAAATTATTGAAACTGATTATATTGATGAAAGTGATGAAGAAGATATGCCTGTTATTCCTAAGGGTTATGTTTTTGATATGGAAGCTTCTGCAGCTATTTTAGCTTGCAAAGATAGATATGAGCTCAAGAGGTTATTAGTTGAATCGAATAAGCAATCTCTTAAAGATAGGATGAGGCCTAACCCCGCTTTTGCTACTTCACCTATTTGTGTTGCCGATAAGGATTATGAATTCTCTGTTGATCCTGATATAATTACTTTGGTTGAATCTGATCCTTTTCATGGCTATGAATCTAAAACTGTTGTGGCACATCTTACTAAATTAAATGATATAGCCACCCTGTTCACTAATGATGAGAGATCTCGCTACTTTTATATCCTTAAAATATTTCTGTTCTCATTAAAGAGTGATGCTAAGATATGGTTTAATTCTCTTGATCCTGGTTGTGTGCGTAGTCCCCAGGATATGATTTATTACTTCTCTGCTAAATATTTCCCTGCTCATAAGAAACAAGCTGCTTTGAGGGAAATTTATAATTTTGTGCAAATCGAAGAAGTGATCTCCCACAAGCTTGGGGGAGGCTTCTCAAGTTACTTAATGCTTTGCCTGATCATCCTCCTAAGAAAATTGAAATAATTGATATCTTTTATAATGGGCTAACCGATGCTTCTAGAGATTACCTGGATAGTTGTGTTGGCTCTCTTTTCAGGGAAAGAACACTGGATGAAGCTGAAATTCTATTGAATAATATGTTGACAAATGAAAATAATTGGGCACCTCCCGAGCCAGCTCCTGAGCCAATTACTAAGCCTACTCCTAAACCAACTCCGAAGAAGAGAGGTGTTCTATTTCTCAGTCCTGAAGATATGCAAGAGGCAAAGAAATCTATGAAAGAAAAAGGTATTAAAGCTGAAGATGTTAAGAATTTACCTCCTATTAAAGAAATACATGGTCTTAATCTACCGCCTGTTGAAGAAACATATGATCGTAATCCATTACCTATTGAAGAACCTCCTGGTCTTGATAACCCGACACAGGTAGTAAAGGTAAATTCTCTCTATAGATATGATAGAGCTGAAGTCCCTCCTGCTAAAATTGCTAGCCGATGCTTGGATGAGTTTGATAACTTTATGGTTAAGCAAGAAGATTTCAATGCTTATTTTGGTAGACAATTAAAAAATGCTTATATTATTAAACACTTGGGTGATTATATGTCTAATGTTAGAGGTGAACTTAAACTTGTTAGCAAACATGCTTTTATGGTTACCACTCAAGTAGAACAAGTGCTTAAAGCTCAAAATGATTTGCTCAATGAAATGAATAGTAAGAAAAATTATTATGCTTTTAGAGTGGCTACTAGAACTGGTAGAATGACTCAGGAACCTTTGTATCCTGAAGGCCGCCCTAAGAGAATTGAGCAAGATTCTCAGAGAAATAATATTGATGCACCTAGTTATTCTAAAAGGAAGAAAAAGAAAAATGATAGGACTTTGCAAACTTCTAGTGAACCTATTGCTGAACCACCTGAGAATCCCAATGATATTTCTATGTCTGATGCTGAAACACAATCTGGTAATGAACATGAACCTAGTGAAAATGTTAATGATGATGTTCATGATGATGCTCAACCTAGTAATGATAATGATGTAGAAATTGAACCTGTTGTTGATCTTCATAACCCACAATCAAAGATTCAACGTTATGATAAGAAAGACTTTGTTGCTAGGAAACATGGTAAAGAAAGAGAACCATGGGTTCAGAAACCCATGCCATTTCCTCCCAAACCATCCAAGAAAAAGGATGATGAGGATTTTGAGCGCTTTGCTGAAATGATTAGACCTATCTTTTTGCGTATGCGATTGACTGATATGCTCAAAATGAATCCTTATGCTAAGTACATGAAAGATATTGTTACTAATAAAAGAAAGATACCGGAAACTGAGATTTCCACCATGCTTGCAAATTATACTTTTAAGGGTGGAATACCAAAGAAACTTGGAGATCCAGGAGTACCCACTATACCATACTCCATTAAAAGAAACTATGTTAAAATTGCTTTATGTGATATTGGAGCCGGTGTTAGTGTTATGCCTCTCTCTTTATACCGTAGACTTGACTTGAACAAGTTAACACCTACTGAAATATCTTTGCAAATGGCCGATAAATCAACTGCTATACCTGTCGGTATATGTGAGGATGTGCCTGTTGTGGTTGCAGACGTTACTATTTTAACAGACTTTGTTATTCTTGATATTCCCGAGGACGATAGTATGTCTATTATTCTTGGAAGACCTTTTTGAATACTGCAGGTGCTGTTATTGATTGCAACAAAGCCAATGTCACTTTTCATGTTAATGGTAATGAGCATACGGTACACTTTCCGAGGAAACAACCTCAAGTTCATAGTATCAACTCTATTGGAAAAATTCCATCGATTATATTTGGAGGTTTTGAATTCCTACTGTCAAGAAGAAATATGATATTCTTATGATAGGGGATGTGCATATCCCCGTTGAGGTAACATAGTGTTATTCGAAATTTCTCCGGTTCCATGTTACTCAGAATGAGTTTGTTAACAAGACCTGATCAACCTTGTTAGTGGATTCCTTTTGATGAGCATGAGATGGATGAAACTAGAAGGCACAACCTTCTGTACCCTCTTTCCATTTTCTTTTATTTAGTTGAAATAAAGTAAAAAAATAGTATTTTTTTGTCTGTTTTCTGATTTATCCATGCAATATAAAAATACCCCGAAAATAAAAGTTCTCCAAATGCCCTGAAAATGGAATATGATTTTTTTCTAGAATATTTGAGGATTTATGGAACTGAGAACACAGCAGGGGGGTCAACCACCTTGCCACGAGGGTTGAGGGCGCACCCTACCCCCCAGGACGTGCCCCCCTGCTTCGTGGGCCCACAATGGCCCTCCTCCACTTATTTCTGCACCCACACACTCCTTCTTCCTCCCACAAACACGAATATCTAGCTCAAGCACGAGTTCTAGCTCACTTTGCTGTGATTTTCGATCTCCTTGCTCAAAGCACCTCTCACAAAACTGCTTGGGGAGATTGTTCCTTGGTATGTGACTCCTCCATTTGTCCAATTAGTTTTTGTTCTAGTGATTTATTCATAGCAAATTTTTGCTGCATAGGTGACCATGTTCTTTAGCTTGCATGTCAAATTTATATGGTTCCAAGTAGTTCTAATGCTTGATATAAGCTCTAGGCACTTGTAGGAGTAGTTGCTATCAATTTTGTTGAGTTTGGTTTACTTTTGTTTGAAGTTACTAAAAATTTCAGAATATTTCAGAAAATGATGAAGAGACTTTTGAGGGGCTCATCGAGCCGAAGCTCGAAGGAAAAGCAAAATGAAGAAGCACAGATGCCCAAATTTAATTTGCCTCGTACCGTGGAGGTTCGGCCATGTGAATGGCCTTCCGATGACTTCTTAAGACAAGCCAGGATTTTTGAGGATTTCTATTCATTGGCTGAGAATGCTGGCCTCACCGACTTCCTCCGTGACCAACGTCATCAGTATCTCTTACTCACTAATACTTTTGTGCAAAACTTCTACTATTTTCCTAAGGAATCACCTCCTTTAGTAGATTTCATTTATATGATGTTGTTAAGAAGATGCCATTTGCTGAATTTTGCAAGGTTTGCAAAATACCCTTTGAGGGTATCTTAGATGAACCACACCTAAAGATGTGGAATAATTTATTGACACCATCACTGTGGGAGAAACCAGGAAGGTTTCCGATGCAAGAATCACTAGCATACATTTTCCTGTTTTATGCTACTTTGCCATATTTGCTAGTCGTTGCTTGATTGGTCGTGGAAACTGTGGAAACCTTAGTGTTCTTGATATTATCACTTTGTTACATGGTTTGTTCCGCGATAACACTGTTAGTATGGGCGGAATTATTGCTAAACGGTTAAGTTTGAACCGTACTAAGGGCCCCATCTTTGGAGGTATTTATGCTTCACGCCTAGCTGCACATTTTAACATACCTATTCGGCTCTATGAGAAAGAAGAAAAATTGCTGCCCAACACTTATTTAGATTATAAGAGTATGCTAGCGCATAATTTTATTGTTAAGGGCAGGGAAGGGGAGCTTAAATACAAATTATTCTTTAATAAACATCACCCTGAGACTATTACTTTGCCTGCTCCTTCTTTGTTTAATTTGTCTGAAGGTCCGTATCTTGTTCCGTGGGCGGCCGTTCAAGCCTACCGGAACCCTACACCAGCCCCGGAGCCGGAACCACAATTTGAGCCTGCACGACAGTCTGATTACTTTTGGGATCCGGAGATGGCTGCCAGCCAGTGGCAGTCAGAGTCCTTTCGTCGCAGTACGACCCCAGCTACACCTACGGGTATCCGCCAGGCCATCCCTGGCAATGAACCAACTTAGGCCAAAAGCCTAAGCTTGGGGGAGTACGTATTTCCCACCGACATTACATTTATGTTCACACACACTCATTGCTAGATGTCGGTGCTCATACTTTTTCACTGTAATATCCATGCTAGTTTATTTTATTTTTCCTGCTTTCTTCTTGTGTGTTTGTTAAACTTTAAGAAAAACAAAAAAGATTAGTAGTAATTTTTAGTTAGTTTACTTTTCTTGCTGTAGCAGTAATAATTAAAAAGAAAACCCAAAAATATTTCCCGTTCTTCTTTTGCTTGTTGGGGGCTTTCCCGTGTAAATAGTTTTATTTCTTTTCTTTTCTTTGGGGGTCGTTAGGAGAAGACCATAATCAAATTGTTGAAGTAGCTCTTCTATGCTTTATTGTTGATTTAACCAAGAGCCTATATTGCCTTGTCTTCTCCTGTTTATTGAATGCTCGCAGATTCCAGCTTAGTCCAATGCACATGCGCTCTTATTATTATTCACTTCGTTCGGTCGTGCAAGTGAAAGGCAATTATGATGAAATATGATGGATTGACTGAGATGAGAAAAGCTGGTATGAACTCGACCTCTCCTGTTTTTGTAAATATGATGAGTTCATCATTCCTGATTCAGCTTATTATGAATAAACATGTTTGCAATGAAAATTAGAGATCATAGTTGCTCGTGCCATGCTTGATTAGCTATGAGTTATAATGTTTTACCTTGTGTGCCAACATGCTATTAAAATGGTTGTGATGTGGTATAGTGGGGTGGTATCCTCCTTTGAATGATTTGAGTGACTTGACTTGGCACATGTTCACACATGTAGTTGAAACAAATCAACATAGCCTTCACGATATTTATGTTCATGATGGATTATATCCTACTCATGCTTGCATCCAATGTTTATTAATTTTAATGCATGAGGGAGTCCTGGACTAGGCGGTGTCCGGATAGCCGAACTATCATCACGGCCGGACTCCAAGAGTATGAAGATACAAGATTGAAGACTTCGTCCCGTGTCCGGATGGGACTTTCCTTGGCGTGGAAGGCAAGCTTGGCGTCTGGATATGTAGATCTCCTACCATTGTAACGACTCTGTGTAACCCTAACCTATCCGGTGTCTATATAAACCAGAGGGTTTTAGTCCGTGGGACGAACAACAATCATACCATAGGCTAGCTCCTAGGGTTTAGCCTCCTTGATCTCGTGGTAGATCTACTCTTGTACTACCCATATCATCAATATTAATCAAGCGGGGTAGGGTATTACCTCCATCGAGAGGGCCCGAACCTGGGTAAAACATCGTGTCCCTTCTCTCCTGTTACCATCCGCCTAGACGCACAGATTCGGGACCCCTACCCAAGATCCGCCGGTTTTGACACCGACATTGGTGCTTTCATTGAGAGTTCCTCCGTATGCGTCACCGATAGGCCCGATGGCTCCTTCGATCATCAACAACGACGCGGTCCAGGTGAGACTTTTCTCCCGGACAGATCTTCGTATTCAGCGGCTTTGCACTGCTGGCCAATTCGCTTGGCCATCTGGAGCAGATCGAAAGCTACGCCCTGGCCATCAGGTCAGATTTGGAAGTTTGAACTATAGGCCGATGTCCATGGAGACTTGATCTTCGACGGATTCGAGCCGCAGCCGAGCGTGCCGCAATGTCTCGATGGGCATGATCTAGCTCGCAGCGAACAGCGCCACAGGCTGCACCAAAGATCCGCTCGACCCTTAATCCGGGCGGATTCCCGATTGAGGACGAGTGGTTGGACACCGCCTCGGGGGCTACGATCTCTACGGCGATTGAGCCGAACTCCATCCCTGTCCTTTGCGAAGACCTTGACTCCAGGGTGCCGGACTCCACTCCGGACTCCGAACCCTCCGTGCCCCTGCCAATCGAATCCGATCGGGCGCCGGTCATGGAGTTCACTGCCGCGGACATCTTTCAGCACTCACCTTTTGGCGACATCCTGATTTCACTAAAATCTCTCTCTTTATCCGGAGAGCCATGGCTGGACTACGGTCAGGAAGGTTGGGATGCGGACGACGAAGAAATTCAACGCCCACCCACCACCCACTTCGTAGCCACTGTCGAAAGCTTACACGACGTGCTTGATTTCGACTCCGAAGACATCGACGGTATGGACGACTATGTAGGAGACAACCATGAACCAACGCCTATAGGATGATGGACAACCACCTCATCCTATGATGTATACATGGTGGATACACCTAAAGGAAATGAAGACGAGGAACAACGGGACGCTACGAAGGATAAATCCCTCGAAAAGCAATCAAAACGGCAACGTAAACGCCGAACCAAGTCCCGCCTCAACAGAGACCCGGCCATAGAGCAGGGCGAACCGGTGGACGACGAACATGCCATCGAGCAATCATCCGAACAAGACAACTTGGATAAACAACCCGTCCCCGGCGAAGACAACAGTCTGGACGATCTCACGTCGGACAAATTGTTGGAGCAAAATAACCTCCAGAAAAGGCTCATCGCCACTGCGCGTAGCCTGAAAAAGCAGAAGCGGAAGCTTAAAACAGCGGAAGATGCACTCAGAATGAGATGGAGCAAAGTATTCAACACCGCAGACAAATACGGCGACAATCGCCGAACAAAGAGCTACCCAAAAAGAAAGCTACTGCCCGAATTTGACGAGGAGGCCTTAGAGCCCCCACAATCAAAAAGTAAGAAGGCCACCCGGTCGGATGGACGACCCCACGGCAAAAAGAGAGCGGCAAATGGCGCCGCACACAAGCCGGTATGCGATCCGCATAAGGATTCACATCAAAAGGATGGCCCAGTTAGGTCCATCTACGGGCCAAGAAAGCAAGCTCTTCAAAGCAATGCAACACACCAAAAATCCGAACATCACGGCACACCCAAATATAGGGGCGCCGCACACCCCCTGTGTTTCACCGATAAGGTGCTGGATCACGAATCCCAGCGGGATTCAAACCCGTAAACATAGAGGCATACGACAGAACAACATACCCTAGAGTATGGATTGAGGATTATATCCTCCACATACACATGGCTAGAGGAGATGATCTCCACGCCATAAAATACTTACCCCTCAAGCTCAAAGGGCCAGCCCGGTATTGGCTCAAAGGCCTCCCTGAAAATACCATTGGAAGTTGGGAAGAGCTCGAGGATACTTTTCGGGCAAACTTTCAAGGGACTTATGTCCGTCCTCCGGATGCAGACGATTTAAGTCATATAACTCAACAACCCGGAGAGTCAGCCCGCAAATTCTGGAACAGGTTCCTCACCAAAAAGAACCAAATAGTCGACTATCCGGACGCCGAAGCCTTAGCAGCTTTCAAACACAACGTCCCAGACGAATGGCTCGCCAGACACCTCGGCCAAGAGAAGCCAAGAACCATGGCCGCATTAACAAGCCTCATGACCCGCTTTTGCACGGGAGAGGATAGCTGGCTAGCAAGATGCAGCACCAGCGACCCAAGTACATCCGAAGTCAGGGATGGAAATTGGAAACCACGGCGCAACAAGGACCAGCGCCAGATTAAAGGGAACGGTCCAAAGAGCGCGGTAGTCAATGCCGGATTCAAAAGCTCACGGCAGAACAACAAAAAACTGCCCCTTAAGGACAATAGCGATGAGCTATCCAACTTAAACAAAATCTTGGACAAGATATGTCAAATCCACAGTACTCCCGGGAGGCCTGCAAACCATACCCACAGAGATTGTTGGGTCTTCAAACAGTCCGGCAGACTCAACGCCGAACACAAGGGGCTCGACACACCAAGTGAGGATGATGACGAACCCCACAAGTAGAGCACCGGAAAACAAAAGAATTTCCCACAAGAGGTTAAAACAGTAAACTCACTTCACGTGATAAAAGGGAAAAATAGAGCGGCGCCCAGTAAGATGCGCGCCGCACATACTACCCTAGCGAAGTACCAACACTGGTTGTCAAAACCAATCACCTTCGACCATCATGACTACTGCGAATGTATCCGGAACGCAGGATGGACTGCCTTGATATTGGATCCTATAATCGACGGATTCCAATTTACACAAGTCCTCATGGATGGCAGCAGTGACATAAACCTGATATATCAGGACACAATCCGCAGGATGGGGATAGACCCAAGCAAAATTCGCCACAGCAACACCTCCTTTAAAGGGGTAATGCCAGGCCCATATGCTCATTGTACGGGCTCCCTACCGCTAGAAGTTGTGTTCGGTTCATCCGACAACTTCCGTCGCGAAAAGTTAGTCTTCCATGTTGCCCCATTTAAAAGTAGCCATCAAGCACTATTGGGACGCGAAGCTTTCACCCTCTTTAACGCAATACCGCATTATGCATCTCTAACACTTAAAATGCCCGGTCCACGCGGCATCATCTCATTAAAAGGAAGTATCAAGTGTTACTCGAGCACGAAAGAACATGAGACTGCCTTGACAGCCCCACACCTATCCGGCTCCGCTAGTCAAAGAACCCCGGACACGGCTAGACGAGTCCGGCGCCTACTAGCGGCATACCCCCATACAAGGGGCTGCATGCATGTATAACAAGAGACAATAAAGCTCAATTTTATTCACCTTTTCGAATCGTACTCTGTTTATTTAATATAAAGTACATCTTTCGCACGATCCTTTTTCTTTTAAACTAAGTTCCTCTCTTCTACAGATGAACAACATGCTACACCCGTCCAGGATACGGCACAACGGAGACACAGCGTGACACGCAGAGGGGACCCGTTGCAGGGATTCTTTTCGATTAAGACCTGCGTAAACCTTTTTACCGTCTCTTGTTGATATACATCCCCGGTTTCTTACTATAACCGAGGAGGAGGCTGGCGTTTTGGCATTGGCGCACCAGAATTTTTGCGCGTGCACGGACACGAGGATTAGGGCATTATTCTGCCCGTTTTATAAAGACCGAATACCTTAGGGAGTATTCGGCGTCTCGAGATTAGGCTTATATGCATCAGCTCGAATCATGTCTTTGGTCAATTGTTGGGTTTGCCCGGCTCACATGTTTTGCTGCCTTACGTTCCGTTCTATCGGCTAACGCGGCACCGGGAGAACTATTGCGATTGTGCCCGGTTAAATGCAGGCGAGCACCTCGATGAAAGCGAAAACTGACTGTCATGATATAGCGAGACTGGTCAACCACTCGATGGCTTATCGGAATGTTTAGAATTCCTCCGCATTAACGAAGGACCGGTTTTCGGTCAGGCACATACGCACCCCAAATTCGGGAGAGTGCGGTGCCCCCAGGGGCTATATAGTAGCCCCACCCTCGAACTCCTATGGCTAAATGAAAGTGATAAAGCATTATAGTCCGGTTGCCTAGTTTGCTACACTACCACCTCCTTAATAGGACCAAGACGTTGGATTAAGTGTGAAAAAGCGCCTTCTTTGCAAACACCCCCGCACTATGTGCGTGGGGGCTGAAGCCAAGGACTACCATCTTTCAGGTTATATATACATATACACAAACGGCCGCACAGGGAGTAGTTTACTACTTGAACGCACAAGTATAAAAAGCTCTTATATTATATTGAAACACTGTTTTCACAAATCATACATGTCATTTAAACATAATATCCTTGAGCAATCTTGTGTCTCTATTAAGCGAGCGCCTGCAGACTTCCTCAAAGTAGTGCTCGGCAGGTACTCGGCTTTGTCGAATCTTGGGATGCAACATCGGTGGCCTTCATCTCTGCCCAAGATGTCTTGACACGGGCGAGCCATCCGCGCTCCCTCAATACCGCCGACCGCTTCATTGCATCGTCACGCATACCGCACCAAGGAACTGCTGCACTAAACCAAAATAACTCTTCGGCTGGGGTCCGCCCGGCCACAAATGAGTCATGACATGCTTCATGGCAAGTACGGATAATCGATTCAGCTCGGCCCATTCGGCCAACCGATCGGTCAACGGAAGAGGACGCTCCGGACTATGGAATTGCGACCAATATAGCTCTTCCCTTCTGTGCCCCTTCTGGCCCCGGAAGTGCTCAATCGCGTCCGTAGCGCTCGCCGCTAAGTCCAGATAAGCATCCTCCGAACTCCACAACTTGTCCAACTGAGCATAATTTGGATCCGTATATTTCCTCCGCAGCAGAAACAGTTTTCCAGCCGTAATAGCCCCGGCCTGACTCAGCTCCTCCTTGGCAGCTCTCAAAGCGGAACGGGGATCCTTGGATTCGGCGGTGGCCTTTTTCAGGCCCTCTTGCTCCGCTTGACGTTCTTTTTCAAGAACCTCGCAGCGGTCGGTAATATTCTTCAACTTTCTGGCCATACCGGCCATTTCATCTTTGCTTCGGCAGTGAGCAGCCCGTTCGGCTTTTAGCTCTTGACCGCCCTTAAGCGCCATTACTATTTCGGCTTGCTCTTTCGCTCGGGCGAGTTCCGCCCGAAGCTCCTCCACAGCAGCGGCACCATCTGCATTAAGCATACAAGTAGTAAGACATGGGCATCAAGCTCTCTTACCAGGTGTCCGCGTAGAAGTCGCATACCTTGTGACTCGTCAAACCGTTTATTGACCAGCGCGATGTACGCATCCGCCTCGTCAAGTTGCCGCTTTAGTTCGGCATATTCATCAGTCCGGCTGGCCACCGGATGCTCCGCCACCTGTTTAGGAGCGGCGATATGTTATAACTGAGATTTTGACCCTCGGCACGCTGTCAATTTTGACAACATACCGAGTCTCAGGGGCTACTATCTATACAGGGCGCATTCTATATGCATAACTGTCAGAAGGTACATCATTTTTGCGTACCTCGAACCCCGTCAGTAAGCTTCTGACGGCTTCATGCAATCCGCTCTCCGCGGATGCAATTCTTTCAATCACCGTACCCATTAGAGCGCGGTGATCTTCTGAGATAGCCACTCGCCCGAGCAGATCCTTCAGCTCCTCCGACCGCACGCCAGTTGGCGCCAAACCTTCCGGCCCCGCCGGACTAGGGGAAACCCTCCGCGACGACACCTCAGGGTCGTCCGCCTCGTACGAGGGTGCGACAGGTGGAGGCGTTTGGCTCTCCATCATCTCCGGAAGAAGATCCCCCGAAGACGAGCTCTGCTGAGAAGGGCTGAGATCCGAACTACAAGGTACAATTTCGGTTATCTTTAGAAATAAATACAGGGATGTTCCTTATTTACAAGACCCCTTCTTTTTACTTACGGCTCGCTGGAGGGCTGATTCCCTTGGGGAAATAGTGCGGCTGGGTTACTTCCCAGCGCCAGACTCTCTGACGAAGATTCCTTTGCCCTCTTTGAGGCCTTGACCTCCGGATCTTCCGAAGCGGTCCTCTTCTCTCCTCGAAAGATGGGACTTTTAATCCCTCCTTCCTTGATAGCCTCCTTCGTAAGGCAGTCGCTTCCCGCTCCCCCTTCGCCTTCTTCAAAAGGCGGCCTTCAACATCTTGGTCAAGATGGGATCCAGCGTGGTCTCTGGGAGGGAGTCGGACACCTTATTAAATTCCCTTGGCTATCCACTCTGTTCAAGAAACGGCTCCTTTAAAGGGATATATATATGATAAATGAATGAACAGCTTGTCCGGTTCTGGGACTACTTACTTGAGTATCTGGGCGATTGCAGCTTAGTCCTGCGTCCTCGGTCAGGTCGGACACTTCTCTTGTGATCCAAGAACAGTTTATACATCTCCACAGGCGTCGTACCCATAAAATTTTGGAGAGCTCGTGGTCCCTCCATTAAATTCCCACAGGAGGAGGCGATGTTTGCAGGCGAAGGCGCGGATCAACATAACCTGCGCCACTGCAACCAGATTGATCTCTCTTTCTTGGAGGTCTCGAATCGGCCCTGCAGCAAAGGAACGTCCTTGGGCGGCCCCAGTCGAGCCTTGTTGACCCATGACGCCAGCCCGCTGTGGTGGACCTGGCGGAAGGCGGGGCGCCACCCATTTGGTGCCCCTGGTTGCGGTGATATAAAACCAATCCGTGGCCACAAACCAAGCTCCTCTTGAAAAGAGCCCTCGGACCACGGAGCATCAGCACATTTGCTTATGACCGCCCCTCCGCACTCTGCTTGTTGCCCCGATCATCTTGGGCTCCACCTTGAAGGTCTTGAGCCACAATCCAAAGTGAGGGTAATATGGAGGAAGGCCTCACATCGACAATGAATGGCGAGATATGGAGGGTGGACTCAGTTCAAGTCAAGAAAATCCAGCCCATAATAAAACATGAGCCCCGCACAAAGGGATCCGTCGGAAGCCTAAACCCGAAGGAAGTGAGACACGAACACCACGTTCTCGCCGGGCTCGGGAGTGGGAATGACCTGCCTTGGAGCAGGCAGCCTATCGAGATCTCGCGGTTAGATACTGGCGTCTCGCAGCTTTAGCACATCTTCTTCGTGACGGAGGAAGACATCCATCGGCCGTGCTGGTCGGAGCGGACATCGTCGAAGGTCCGGCGCCTAAATCTGAAGCTTTGGGTGTTAGAACTCGAACGCGAGGCGAACTTCGATGGAGGTGTAAAAGAAGAGGGCCTTGGTCTCATTATAAAGAGGTTGAATACCAAGATCCCACCCCATGGTCGATTAGGACTCGCCGATAGAGGAGGCATGCCGGCGGGCACGGTTGGGTTACCCACGTCCGTATTGATGGGAGTCCCGAAATAAGGGGGCACGATCTATGCTTTGATAAGACATGCCAAGGAAACCGCCTCGCTAAATGCGCTGAGGTGGAACAGTAAAAAACAATTCATATAAAGACCTGGCCGCGGTGTGATGTCACGCCGCGGAATACGCCGGCAGATCTGTGCAAAGTTATTCTCTCTACGGTGGTATGTGGAACTTGTTTTGCAGAGCGGACACTATCCTTGTGTTCAAAACCTTCTATGAAGTATTCGGAGGAGGAACCCGCCTTGCAATGCCGAAGACAATATGCGCGCGGACTCGTCGTCATTGAAGCCTGGTTCAGGCTCTTGAGGAGTCTGGACTAGGGGTGTTCGGATAGCGAACTATCATCACGGCCGGACTCCAAGACTATGAAGATACAAGATTGAAGACTTCGTCCGTGTCCGGATGGGACTTTCCTTGGCGTGGAAGGCAAGCTTGGCGATCTGGATATGTAGATCTCCTACCATTGTAACCGACTCTGTGTAACCCTAACCTATCTCATTGTGTATATAAACCGGAGGGTTTTAGTCCGTAGGACGAACAACAATCATACCATAGGCTAGCTCCTAGGGTTTAGCCTCCTTGATCTCGTGGTAGATCTACTCTTGTACTACCCATATCATCAATATTAATCAAGCAGGAGTAGGGTATTACCTCCATCGAGAGGGCCCGAACCTGGGTAAAAATATCGTGTCCCTTGTCTCCTGTTACCATCCGCCTAGACGCACAGTTCGGGACCCCCTACCCGAGATCCGCCGGTTTTGACACCGACAATGCATGTTCATGACTGTTGTCGCTCTCTAGTTGGTCGCTTCCCAGTCTTTTGCTAGCCTTCACTTGTACTAAGCGGGAATACTGCTTGTGCATCCAATCCCTTAAACCCCAAAGTTATTCCATATGAGTCCACTATACCTTCCTATATACGGTATTTACCTGCCATTCCAAGTAAATTTGTATGTGCCAAACTCTAAACCTTCAAATAAACATTCTGTTTTGTATGCTCGAATAGCTCATGTATCAACTAGGGCTGCCCTTATCTTCCATGTTAGGCGGGTTATTCTCAAGAGGAGTGGACTCCGCTCCTCACTCACGAGAAAATGGCTGGTCACCGAGATGCCCAGTCCCATGCTTTATTCAAACAAAATCAAAATAATTGCAAACAAAACTCCCCCTAGGACTGTTGCTAGTTGGAGACACTTGTTGTTTCGAGCAATTCATGGATTGATGCTTGTTGGTGGAGGGGGAGTATAAACTTTACCATTCTGTTTGGGAACCGCCTATAGTGTGTGTACCATGGAAGATATCGCCATCTCTTAGTTGTTATGTTGACAATGAAAGTATGCCGCTCAAAATATTATTTATCTCTATTTCAAAACCGAGCTCTGGCACCTCTACAAATCCCTGCTTCCCTCTGCGAAGGGCCTATCTATTTACTTTTATGTTGAGTCATCACCCTCTTATTAAAAGCACTAGCTGGAGAGCGCAGCTGTCATTTGCATCCATTACTGTTAATTTATATTGGGTATGACTATGATTGGATCTCTTTTACCATGAATTACAATGCCTACTCAGTCCTTGATCTTTAAAGGTGCTCTGCATTTATGTTTTGCGGTCTCAGAAAGGGCTAGCGAGATACCATCTTGTTATATCATATCATGATTGTTTTGAGAAAGTGTTGTCATCCGAGATTTATTATTATGGCTCGCTAGTTGTTTATGCTATTGATATGAGTAAAAATGAGACACGAGAATTGTTGCAAATGTGGTTAGTCATAATCTTTCTTTGAAAACTTGAATCTTGGCTTTACATATTTACAACCACAAGAGCAAACAGAGTTTGTAAAGTTTTTCTTTATCACTTTCAGTTTATCAACAGAATTGCTTGAGGACAAGCAAAGGTTTAAGCTTGGGGGAGTTGATATGTCTCCGTCGTATCTACTTTTCCAAACACTTTTGCCCTTGTTTTGGACTCTAACTTGCATGATTTGAATGGAACTAACCCGGACTGACGCTGTTTTCAGCAGACTTTCCATGGTGTTATTTATGTGCAGAAACAAAAGTTCTCGGAATGACCTGAAACTCCACGGAACGTCTTTTCAAAAATAATAAAAAATCCTTGCCAAAGATGAAGACCAGGGGGCCCACACCCTGTCCACGAGGGTGGGGTCGCCGCCCCCTAGGGCGCACCCCCTACCTCGTGGGCCCCCTGGAGCTCCTCCGACGCCAACTCCAACTCTATATATTTGCTTTCGGGGTGAAAAAAATCAAGGAGAAGAAATCATCGCGTTTTACGATACGGAGCCGCCGCCAAGCCCTAAAACCTCTCGGGAGGGCTGATCTGGAGTCCGTTCGTGGCCCCGGAGAGGGGGATTCATCGCTGTCGTCATCATCAACCATCCTCCATCACCAATTTCATGATGCTCACCGCCATGCATGAGTAATTCCATCGTAGGCTTGCTGGACGGTGATGGGTTGGATGAGATTTATCATGTAATCGAGTTAGATTTGTTAGGGTTTGATCCCTAGTATCCACTATGTTTTGAGATTGATGTGGCTATGACTTTGCTATGCTTAATGCTTGTCACTAGGGCCCGAGTGCCATGATTTCCGATCTGAACCTATTATGTTTTCATGAATATATGTGTGTTCTTGATCCTATCTTGCAAGTCTATAGTCACCTACTATGTGTTATGATTCGCAACCCAAGTGACAATAATCGGGACCACTCCGGTGATGACCGTGGTTTGAGGAGTTCATGTATTCACTATGTGCTAATGCTTTGTTCGGTTCTCTATTAAAAGGAGGCCTTAATATCCCTTAGTTTCCATTAGGACCCGCTGCCACGGGAGGGTAGGACAAAAGATGTCATGCAAGTTCTTTTCCATAAGCACGTATGACTATATTGAATACATGCCTACATTACATTAATGAATTGGAGCTAGTTCTGTGTCACCCTATGTTATGACTGTTACATGATGAACCGCATCCGGCATAATTATCCATCACCGATCCAATGCCTACGAGCTTTTCCTATATTGGTTCTCGTTTATTTACTTTCCCATTGTAACTGTTACAATCACTACAAAATACCAAAAATATTACTTTTGCTTCTGTTACTTTTCTTACCGTCACCACTACTATCATATTACTCTGCTACTAAATACTTTGCTGCAGATATTAAGTTATCCAGGTGTGGTTGAATTGACAACTCAACTGCTAATACTTGATAATATTCTTTGGCTCCCCTTGTGTCGAATCAATAAATTTGGGTTGAATACTCTACCCTCAAAAACTGTTGCCATCCCCTATACTTGTGGGTTATCAATATATAGGTGAAAGAAGTAGGTCGGTGGAGCTACCAGGGGCCCACAAGGATGGGGGCGCGCCTACCCCCCTGGGCGCGCCCTCCTGCCTCGTGGCCGCCTCGTTACTTCCTTGACTTCCACTCCAAGTCTCCTAGGTTGCGTTTGTTCCAAGAAAGAATCTCGCGAAGGTTTCGTTCCGTTTGGATTCCGTTTGATATTCCTTTTCTGCAAAACACTGAAATTGGCAAAAAAAACAACAATTTGCACTCGGCCTTCGGTTAGTAGGTTAGTCCCAAAAATAATATAAAAGAGCATATTAAAGCCCATTAAACATCCAAAACAGATAATATAATAGCATGGAACAATCAGAAATTACAGATACGTTGGAGAGATATCACCTCTCGGTAATGCACATCACTATAAGCCTTGCAAGCAATGTGAGTAATGAGTTAGTTATGGGATGATGCAGTCCGGAACGAGTAAAGAGACTTGCCAGTAACGAGATTGAACTAGGTATGATGATACCGACGATCGAATCTCGGACAAGTAACATACCGATGACCAAGGGAATGACGTATGTTGTTATGCGGTTTGACCGATAAAGATCTTTGTAGAATATGTAGGAGCCAATCTGAGCATCCAGGTTCTGCTATTGGTTATTGACCGGACATAGGTCTCGGTCATGTCTACATAGTTCTCTGACCCATAGGGTCCGCACGCTTAACGTTCGATGATGATTTGTATTTTGAGTTATGTGTTTTGGTGAACGAAGTTTGTTCGGAGTCCCGGATGAGATCACGGACATGATGAGGAGTCTCAGAATGGTCGAGAGGTAAATATTGATATATTGGAAGGTTATATACGGAGACCAGAATGGTTTCGAAGAAGATCAGGGATTTTTCAGAGTACCGGGAGGTTACTGGAACCCCCCGGGAAAGTTAATGGGCCTATTGGGCCATAGTGGAGGAGAGGAGGCAGGCCACGGGAGGTGGCGCCCCCCTTGCCCCAATTCGAACTGGACAAGGGGAGGGGCGCGTCCCCCCTCTTTCCTTCTCCCTCTCTCCCCTTTCCCCTTTCCCTCTCTGTTGGAAGGAAGGAGGGGGGCGAATCCTACTTGGACTGGGAGTCCAAGTAGGACTCCCCCCTTGGCGCGCCCGCCTTGGCCGCCGGCCTCCTCCTCCCCCTCCTTTATATACATGGCCAGGGGGCACCCGAAAGGCACAACAGTTGTTTCTTTGCCGTGTGCGGTGCCCCCCTCCACAGTTTACAACCTCGGTCATATTGTCATAGTGCTTAGGTGAAGCCCTGCGCGGATCACATCACCAACACTGTCACCACGCCGTCGTGCTGAAGGAACTCTCCCTCGACCCTGGATCAAGAGCTCGAGGGACGTCATCATGCTGAACGTGTGCTGAACACGGAGGTGTCATACGTTTGGTACTTGGATCGGTTGGATCGTGAAGACGTTCGACTACATCAACCGCATTAACTAAACGTTTCCGCTTTCGGTCTCACAGTGCGTGAGACACACTCTCCCGTCTCATTGCTATACTTCTCCTAGATAGATCTTGCGTGATCATACGATTTTTTTTTGAATTACTACGTTTCCCAACAGTTCCAGCCCCGGCCAAGCACCATGAGTTCTGGACCTACACCCAGAACACGCACCGCTTGTTCGCCGATAGCCTGACCATGCGTGGGAGCCGCTTGATGACCAGCCACTCGTTCATCGCCTGCACGAACTTGCGAGGGATGTCGAGCATGACGAGGTCCTCATTGTCCTAGATTTGCAGGTAGAAGCGCAACAGCTCCCGGGCCCCCTCCTCGTGGCCGGTCCTCGGAGATCGTCCCCTTGAACGAGGCAGGCTCGTGAAGGCGATCCTGCCAGGAAGGTCCACCGTCTTGAGCCACCTGTTCGTGGGGATGAGATCCTCGGTGCCCTCAGCTCCGGCCACCACCTGAGCTCCTCCACCTGCCACATCCCAGTCACTCTTCAATATCTTGTCAGGTAAGATGACAAGTATTAGTGCACAAACTCTTTGCCAAATGCCACTTATCAAATGCCAGCGATCGGTTGCACTAACACTCTGACAAATGGCATCGATCGAGACATTTGCCCAAGAGCAAATGCCAGCGATCGATGCACAAACTCTTTGCCAACTGCCACTTATCAATGGCAGTTGCTCTTGGGAAAATGCCATTGATCAGTGCCACTGATCAGGGGACTTGCCCAACAGCAAGTGCCACTGATTAGTGGTACTTGCCCATGAGCAAATTCCACCGATCGATGGCATCTGGTTTTCTGCAACTTCCACTCATCAGTGCACTATCCTAAGCATGGAGACATCTAAAAAGAGCAACAACAAGTGCCACTCATCAATAGCACCCATGTGCACCCATGCACATTTGGCCGCATCCTAAAATGGTCCTACTACATGCACGTATGACAATCTACAACATGCAACACAAACCCTAGCTTGAACATGTATAACAATCTAGAGCATGCAACACAAACCCTAGCTTGAACATGTATAACAATCTAGAGCATGCAACATGAACAACAACATGAACATGATCCTAGCTTGAACATGAACATGCCATTTACATGAACACAGATCCTAACAAGACCCTACCATGAACACAGATCCTAGCAAAGCACACTAGCATTGGGGATTCTAGCATGAACACAGATCCTAGGAAAGCACTAGCAGCAAAACATTATCCTAGGACACACACTATAGCAAACAAAAACAGATCGGTCGGATTCGATTTGACTGCGATCACATCCAGTCGGATCTACTCGAATCCTATCTAATCCTATCGAATCCACTAAGTACTAGCACATGCCTAAGAATCGCACCTGCTCCTGCTACTGGTGGCCTGCTCTTCATTCCACTGTCACCTCGCCGCCCGCCATGGCCCGGGGCACGCGCCTGCAGCCGCCGCCGTCGTAGGCTCCGTCCGCCCTGGCGACGCCGCCATGGATGCTGCTTCTTCAGGTGAGCTATCTGTACACCACGTACTTCATGGTGCAAAGAGAACGAGTCATCAGCTAGCTAGCTAGTGTGACCGGTCGTACTAACATCTGGACACAATTTTTGTACCATGTAAATGCGTTTCCAGCGCCCGGCCGCCGTCCGGTGCTAATGATGGGACCGTCTGCAGCGAAAGGGCTTGTTTTCCCGCCGATTCGCTGTGCGAACCGCCGAACATCGAGGCGTGCCCATCCGCCGAACCCGATCACGCCAGCGCCACCGTCTTCGTCCGCTGGTGTTCCCCGCGCCATCTCCACCGTCCATCCTGCCGCCGCTCGTCCGCAGCCGCCGCCAGCTTTGCTCATACCGCCCGGTGCTGCCATTGCCGTTCCTTCACCCACCACCTCCGCCGCCCGCCGCCGTCCATCCTACCGCCTCCTCCCGCCGTTGATCCTGGCGTGCCGCCAGCTTCCTCCTCGAAGAACAGCCGACCGGTGAAACCATGAGAAAGATGCTGGTCTTCGTGCCCTATGAGCCATCTCCAGCCGTTGGCCCCCGGAGGGCAAAAATCGCCTGAGGCGCGCCGCGCTAAACCGCGCCTTTGGGGCTGTGATGCCCCCGGTCGCGGCGCCTGATTAGTAAAAGAAGGCAATCTGGCACAAAAACGACTCAAATTTAACACAAGCGTCGGCGAGTTCATTCAAACTTAAACATATTTTACAAAAAAAAAAAAAACTACCGCAGGCTACCCCCGCCGTCTCTCTCGCCCGCGCTGGCCGCCCGGCCACGCGGTTCTACATGCCGAGGAGGGGTATAACGCGATGTAGTCACCGCCGTCGTCGTCATCATCGTCGTCGTCGTCGCCGCCGCCCGCCTCGCGCCCGCCGTGCTGCTGCATCCCTCCCCGTTTGGGCGGCGGGTTGGGCGGTCCGGCGTCGTCGTCGTCGTCGCCGACCGGCGCGCCTCGGGCTCCGGCTTGACGGGCGGAGGCAGGCGAGCCGCCGGACGAGAGGAGGACCCCGGTCTCCATGCGCCTCGGGGTCGAGAGCTTCCCGGCGGCGTGAGAAAGAAGGGCGGCGGGGTACTCGGCGCGGCGTGATGCCGCCCTCGATGTACTCGAGGCGGCCTCAACGTCTTGCAGGCACGCCCCACCACCGACGCCGGCGGCGGCGTTGAGCTTCTGCCGGAGGGCTCGACGCCGTTGGTGGCCTCGAGCTGCTGGGCGTGATGGCGGCGGAAGTAGGGTTCCTAGAGCGGGCTGTCGGGGACGTACCGTGGCCCCTCCCTCGCCACGCGCGGCAGATTCGAGCGGATGCGTGTGATCTCCGCAGGCCGGGCCGCTCCGGTGGGTATCGGGGGCACCGGCACGCCGCCCGCGCTTATCCTCCACGCCCCGGGCACCCGCATGTCCGGCGGGACCGGAACTCGGCCTCGTAAAGGCGAGCCTCGTCTTCATGAAGATGGCGGCGGCGAAGCCGTTCACCGCCCAGCGCCGTCGCTGGGAAGCGCTTCGGCCATGGGTGTGGCCGGAGCGGCAAAAGAGAGGAGAGGAGAGGGAGAAACGACGGCGGCGGAGAGTGTGATGAGTCGCCCGATTGCACCGGGCGCGTCATATATAGGCGGCGCGCGCCACCGTGTGTACGCGCGTGGCGAAGCGAGGGACGCGCGTCGTCCGGTCTTCTTCGCGCCGCCGTGAGCACCAATGGCGAGGCTGACCGGCGCGGCAGCGCTGCGGCAGCTTTGGCATTGATTCGCCCGGGAAGCGAGGCGATGAGGACGGCGAAGGGCGAGAAGAGAGCCGTGTCGCTGACGCCGCGGGCCCGCGGCTTTTTCGCGCCAAAACAGTTCGCCGGCGCCCCAGTGCGCGGGTTCTGTTGGTCCGCTGGCGCTGTTTTCGGCCCAAGCCGGGCGAAAATCGGGCTCTGAGGCGCGATGGGCGTTTTTTTCGGCGCGGTGAAAAACTCCTGGGAGGCCTTCACAGAAGCGCGGTGGAGATGCCCAGAGTTATCTATATATTTGTGAAATCTTGTAGTACTGGAAATACTCGACTTTATGGTTGTGCACTGTGCATGTATCATTGTTTTTGGTTTGTGTGTACGAATTTATGTTACTTATGTTCTCATGCAAATATGGTTACAAAGCGTGTACGAAGGCGTATCCGCCGCTTTCATCGCGTGGAGGTGACTACTTTACACCATTTTTGCAGGAACACCCCTTACCTTTTTTATAATTATGTCTGTATAAATCATTAACATGTAATAAGTACTGATAATTAAGTCAGTGGGCCCCACTTGACAGTCAGCCTACTCTATCTGCCTGTGTGGGACCCACCTGCCTGTGTGGGACCCACCTGCCAGTGGATGCGAGAAAGATCTGAAGATCTAGAATTATGCGCCGTGAGGATTGGAACGAGCAACCTCTTCATTTCCGCCCTCACCAGCAACATGGTCACTCTCGTCGCCCGTGCTAACCACCACAATGGACATCCTTTGTTGTCTAGAACTATATGTTGTTAATTGTTATATTGTTCAAACTAAACATTCAGAGCAAGTTCTATGATTCATGTTGATATTTTTAAAGGTCTTGCACCAAACTAAACATTTAATACATCGAACGGATTTGAATGTACAAGTTAACTTCAAATGAAAAGTAAATTTGGGACACTAGTTGAAAGCTAAAATTACATGGAGAAACCAGGCTCCCAAATGAAGCTAAACTAGGTAGAAGTCCCCGTCGATCGCCGCAGAGCTGCTGGTGAGCGAACGTCTGCTAATGGAGTGGTTGTGTCTCTAGATCATGCAAAATGCTCCCGACCTGCAAAATTCCGGCTAATATGCGGTTTCGGGCCATTTTATTGCTCGGACGGAAACCACATATCGGCTTGGCATGGATAAAATTCCATGGGTTGCTCTAAATCCATCCCCTCCACCGCTATATCATTGGTTCTGCACCCGGTTTAGGGTTAGCGCCCCGGATCACTCCTTCGCCGTGAATCGAGCAACTTGGACAAACGATTCCTCCCTTACTCCGCCTCCATGGTTGACATCTCTAGTGTAGGAAATATGCCCTAGAGGCAATAATAAAGTTGTTATTTATATTTACTTATATCATGATAAATGTTTATTATTCATGCTAGAACTGTATTAACCGGAAACTTGATACATGTGTGAATACATAGACAAAACACAGTGTCCCTAGTATGCATCTACTAGACTAGCTCGTTAATCAAAGATGGTTATGTTTCCTGACCATAGACATGTGTTGTCATTTGATGAACGGGATCACATCATTAGGAGAATGATGTGATGGACTAAACTCTTTCGTTAGCTTAGCATAAGGATCATTAAATTTTATAGCTATTGCTTTCTTCATGACTTATACATATTCCGTTGACTATGAGATTATGCAATCCCAAATACCGGAGGAATACCTTGTGTGCTATCAAACGTCACAACATAACTGGGTGATCATAAAGATGCTCTACAGGTATCTCCAAAGGTGTTTGTTGGGTTGTCATAGATTGAGATTAGGATTTGTCACTCCGAGTATCGGAGAGGTATCTCTGGGCCCTCTCAGTAATGCACATCATGATAAGCCTTGCAAGCAATGTGACTAATGAGTTAGTTACGGGATGATGCATTACGGAATGAGTAAAGAGACTTGCCGGTAACGAGATTGAACTAGGTATGAAGATACCGACGATCGAATCTCGGGCAAGTAACATACCGATGACAAAGGGAATAACGCATGTTGCCATAACGGTTCGACCGATAAAGATCTTCAGAGAATATGTAGGAGCCAATATGAGCATCCAGGTTCCATTGTTGGTTATTGACTGAAGAAGTGTCTCGGTCATGTCTACATAGTTCTCGAACCCGTAGGGTCCGCACGCAACAAAGTTCGATGGCGATTTTGTATGAGTTATGTGATTTGGTGACCGAATGTTGTTGAGTCCCACATGAGATCACGGACATGACGAGGAGTCTCGAAATGGTCGATAGGTAAAGATTGGTATTCGGACACGGAAGTGTTCGGAGGGTACAGTACATATCGAGTACAGGGGTTCTGGAACCCCGTGGGAAGATATGGGCAATATGGGCCATAGGAGGGAGGCAAGGCAGCCCACGGGGTGGCACCCCCATGGGGAGTCGAATTGGACAAGGGAGGGCCCCCTTTCCTTCTCCTTCTCCTCTCCTTCCCCTTTCCCCCTCAGATAGAAGGAAGGGGGGGAATAGGACTAGGAGTCCAAGTGGGATTCCCCCACTTGACACGCCCTAGGCGGCCTCCTTCCTCTCCTCCTTTATATACGGGGGTGGGGGAGGCACCTCTAAGCACATCAATATTTTCTTAGCTGTGTGTGGTGCCCCCTCCACAGTTTACTCCTCCAGTCATATTGTCGTAGTGCTTAAGCCCTGCGCGGATCACTTCACCATCACCGTCACCATGCCGTTGTGCTGACGAAACTCTCCCTCAAAACTTTGTTGGATCAAGAGTTCGAGGGACATCATCGAGCTGAACGTGTGCAGAACTCAGAGGTGTCGTACGTTCAATGGTTGATCGGTTGAATCAAGAAGACGTTTGACTACATCAACCGCGTTAAGCTAACGCTTCCGCTTTCGGTCTGCGAGGGTATGTGGACACACTATCCCCCTCTTGTTGATATGCATCTCCTAGATAGATCTTGCATGATCGTAGGAATTTTTTTGAAATTGCATGCTACGTTCCCCAATAGTGGCATCCGAGCCAGGTCTATGCATAGATGATATGCACGAGTAGAACATAAAGAATTATGGGCGATCATAGTCATACTGCTTACCACCAACGTCTTATTTTGATTCAGCGGTATTGTTGGATGAAGCTGCCCGGACCAACCTTACATGACCACGTTCATGAGACCGGTTCCACCGACAGACATGCAACTTGTTTTTCATAAAGGTGGCTGGCGGATGTCTGTTTCTCCACCTTTTATGCATCTTATTTTTCTTAGTACGACGGTAGCATTATAAGATGACCCCTCACTAAAATTTCAAGGTCTAAATAAGTGTTCTCCCTGAGTATGGACTGTTGCGACAGTTCATCGTGCCGAGACACCACGTAATGATCGGGTGTGATAAGCTCTATGTTCACATAAAACGGGTGCATGACAGTTTTGCATGTGTGGAATACTCGGGTTAAACTTGATGAGCCTAGCATGTACAGACATGGCCTCGGAACTCTAAGACCGAAAGGTCGAACGTGAATCACATAGTAGATATGATCAACATAGAGATGTTCACCATTGAAAACTACTCCATCTCACGTGATGATCAGACATGGTTTAGTTGATATGGATCACGTGATCATTTAGATGACTCGAGGGATGTCTATCTAAGTGGGAGTTCTTAAGTAATATGTTTAATTGAACTTAATTTATCATGAACTTAGTCCCGATAGTTTTGCATATCTATGTTTTAGATCAATGGCCCGTGCTTCATTCCCTTGAATTTTACGTTCCTAGAAAGCTAAGTTGAAAGATGGTGGTAGCAACTACGGACTAGGTCCGTAACTTGAGATTATCCTCATTGCTGCACATAAGATTTATGTCCTTGATGCACCGCTAGGTGAAAGGCCTCTTGCAGGAGAAGCTGCTGATGTTATGAACATCTGGCAAGCTCGATATGATGATGTCGGATCACGGGTTCCGGCAAAACCCTCAAGGTTCGAACACTAGGGTGCGCATGAAGGTTTCCCACTACCGATCCACGTCCTAGCTTTGCTAAGATCTCACGGACTAACTCAACGAACTAGCAACACAAGGGACACATGATTTATACTAGTTTGGGCCACCGTTGCGGTGTAATACCCTACTCCAGTGTGGTTGTGGTGGATTGCCTCTTGGGCTGAGGATGAACAGTACAAGGGGAAGAACAGCCTCCTGAGGTTGAGGTGTTTTGTGTTTGGCCAACTTGTGCCGGTGAGGATTCGATGAAGATCAGATGCCCTCCTACTGTGGTGGCTAGTCCTATTTATAGAGGCCCTGGTCCTTTCCCTAAATATTGAGCGGGAAGGGAGCCAACAACGGCCAATTTGAAAGGGGACAGCTAGTACAGTTTATCCTGACAAAAGTAGTCTTCGCCTGCAAAAGGCTCTGGTGGTGATGCCGTCTTGGGCTCCATGGTGACCTCCGTCTTGTCGTCCTGCTGTTCTTGGTCTCGTTGCACCGATATGGAAACCTTTGCTTGACGCTTCGGTACTCTAAGCCTGCACTTGCCTCCTTAGCACCCAAGAGGAAACAAGGACACTGCGCGCTGGCGCCCGCCTGGTCTCGGTCGTCACGGCTCACGTCACGAGAACCTCGCGAGGTTTGCCTTGCCTTGATTTCTCTACCCCTCGCGAGCCAGCCTGGTGAGGCCGCTCTTGAGGAGGTCTTGTGTCGTCCGCCTCGTGAGGCTCGGCCCCTCGCGAGGGTCTTGAATGCCTTGTTGATGAGGATGGGTCGTACGGGCCTGCTAGCAGAGCCACGCCATGGGCCGCATGTCATGGAATTGTCACGGCAGATGTCCTTAGTGTCAGGACTTAGTCGCGAGGCCAACGCATCTATGTGGTAGCTTGAGAGGGGTTGATCGGGACGAGAGACGCAACATGCAAGACAAGGATTTAGGCAGCTTCGGACCCCGGGAAACATCATCCGGTAACAACCCTACATGCTGTTTGTGGCTAGGTCTCATTATGATCATGAGAGAGTCGCCGGTATGCCGGCTCTTTGTGTCTAGCCCTATAGATTGTTCTTGTTTCCTGTCCCTCTTTCAGGAGCCCTGCCCCTCCTTATATAAGTTTAGAGGGGCGGGTTACATGTGGAGTCCAAATAGGATTAGGACTAGCTTATCTTGTACTACAAGCCAGATACAAGTCCGGGTCTTGATTCCTTGTAAGGGAGATATTCCTCACGCCTTTCCTCTTAAGCCAGCCTATCATAATGTAAGCCGGCCTATCATAACGTAAGCCGGCCTTCTGGGCCTTGAGCCTCCTGGGGCCCCGGGTCTTGTCGCTCCTCTGATCCGCTTGCCAGGTCACACATAAGTCGCCAGGATCATGCGGGTCACTTAGTGTGTCGTCCAGTCAGGGCGGGTCATTAATGAGTCGCCAAGTCCGGCCGGGTTATACTTCCGGCCGGATTACACCGCGGGGTATATCCCCGACATTAGCCCCCAAGTTTAGCTTGGATTTATCCATGGTGAACTTATGCTACAAAATAAACACAAGAACAAATTTGACAGGTTGTGCTCCGGGTTAAGAATTCTTGTAAACCGGCACCTGAACATCCTTAAGTCCTTGTCATTTCCTTCTTCTAGAAAATCCGGGTCAATAGACCAGCTTCACAATCAATTTGCTTGTAGAAGAAATATTGTAAACAAATAATCCATTTGAGTCGGCTTCCAAAGCGCCGGCTTAAAAAATATAGGTCTTGATATACTCATCTGATTTTCAACCGGCTTAAAGATGTAGATCTTGCCGAGTTATAATTTCCAAAATCTCTGGTTTATAAAAGACTGATGATGTCGAGTCATAATTGTTGTTGACACGGGGTCATGTAATTGATCTTCCTGATTTACTCAAAGATGAGAATTTTGAAGATGTTCCCTCTTTATATGCATAATACCTGTAGCCCCCAAGTCTTAAGAGGAGAACATAGTGATAACCTAAGACTTGCTTCAATATAAGTGTTGCAACCTTGAAGAAATCCGGGTTATTCATCTCCATCATTAGTCATAAAACTGAATATTCCACATATGTAGCCCCCAAGTGCGGGTTGTCATGCTTGCGACAACACAGGACTTGTAATTGCCTTATGCTCGTAAAATTTCAACCAGTGTAGCCCCCAAGAGTCGGGTCATTATGCAATAATGAGCAGGGACTTCATAAATATGATCATGTAGACTTGTAATTGCCTTATGCTCGTAAAATTTCAACCAGTGTAGCCCCCAAGGGCCGGCTTAGTAAGATAATACCGAGCTGGGACTTTATATATACTTCATTGAAAATTATCATATGATGTAATCCTCACCATGGGGCTCGAACCCACGTCCATAAGGTTAAGAGCTTTGTACTCTACCAACTGAGTAGGGGACCTTTCAATATAATGGATTAAGACATGTGTACCTTGAATTGTTGACAGGAGCAATTGGTAGCCCCCAAGGGCCGGCTCATTACGATGTGATGAGTCGGGTCTTCAATGAGGTGAGCAAAAATGACTTTGTATTAGCCACCAAGTGTCATGGTGCATGCTTGCAGCGACATGAGACTTGCATATTTGATGTAACCTCAATTTGAATAATGTAGCCCCCAAGTGCCGGGTCGTAAGCCAGCGGCGACTCGGGACTATTCCTTCCATTGTAGAATAAATCATATCCATTAATAAAATAATAGCCATTACGCTCAAGCGACTTTGACGACCTCCAACATAATATTGGCTATTGATAACCACAATAAGAATCCAGCCATGTTGGCTATTAAAGATTTGAATAATATAATCCGGTATGAAAACCTCAATCATTCAATATCATCATGAAAATCCAGCCAGTTTTGGCTATTAAAGATTTGAATACCTCATCGGTTGACAAGTAAATCCAGAGTTTAAATACCTAGCAGCTCTTGGCCGATGACGACTTAATGCACATTCATTGTAAGCTGGAATTTTTGTAACCCGGTGGCCTATAGCCCTTGAGAAAATCAATAATTGATAACCCTTTTGAGACACCAATTTCAGTGATGAGCTTGGACTGAAGCATTTATATAAGTCATAGTTCTACAAATCCTGCACAGAGTTTAAACAACATACACCCTGGCGACTTAACGTCAAAAGCCAGGGCGGGTAACCACCCAAATGTAGTCTTATCCTGCACACAAGTAGATCACAAGATTCCTATGATCCTTTGAATGACAACGCCGGTTTATTTGACCCGGACAATGAAGTTGACAACTCAACTCTGTAAAAGCCGGCACATAAGATATTTGTGACAACTCAAATACTTGTGATTGTAAAAAAAAATTGAGGCTTCTGATTCGAATACGATCAGTAAACCGTTCCCAAGGGGTTAAGCTAAGATTAGAATACGATCATATGGCCCCCAGTGGCATTGGCGTTGCCGATCAAAGTGGGTATCAACAGCTATGTTCTCTTTGGTTCGAATACAACCTATGTTTGAACAGGAAGCCCCCAAATGACCATTGTGATATTAAATTTGTACTGCCGGTTTACATGACCTGTGTAATAAGGGTGATAACCCAATCCTTAGAAGCCAATGCTTCCATATAAATGATGGTTGTCATAAGCTGGCAACTTATAGTCAAAAGTCAAGCCGGGTTAATCATAAAACACTTATATACATTTGAGATATAATCCCCAAAAGGTCTCAAGTTAAGTAATTGTGGCTGCAATAAACTTAACCCGATATAGAATAAAAGTTTTTGAGGCTTCTGATTCGGATACGATCAGTAAACCGTTCCAAAGGGGTTAAGCTAAGATTTGAATACGATCATATAGCCCCGAGTGGCTTTGGCGATGCCGATCAAGTGGGTATCGGCAGCTATGTTCTCTTTGGTTGAATCGACCTATGTTTGAGCAGAAGCCCCAAGTGACCATAAGAGTTGTTTAATGACGCTGGTTCGAATCGACCCACGTCGGACCCAAAGGGTTAAGCTATGATTCAGATATGATCAAGAAGCCCCTAGTGGGTTTGGCGTTATGCCGATCAAGAGGGTATCGACAGCTATGTTCTCTTTGGTTCGAATCGACCTATGTTTGAACAGAAGCCCCAAGTGATCATATAAGTTTTGGCATTGCGCCGATCAACGAGTCTTGATAGCTATGCTCGATGAGCGAGAAGCCCCAAGTGATCATAATAAGATAAGCCATAAGGCAGGATACCCAAGTTTGAACCGCGCATCATGGCAGCAAGTTCTTTTGGCAACCTTTAATTTTACGAGAACTTCGAACTTGCGAGAGATTAATGCTTTTGAACGGAACTTTAAACGGATTTGAAATCTTTAAAAATTTGTAAGGGACAAATTTACCTTGAGCGGATTTTGAACCGGTTTGAGAGCTTCAAAAATTTGTGAGGACAAATTTACCTGGGCGGCTTTTGAACCGGATTTAAGAGCTTGATGCTTTGTGGGAGAAAGATGTCTCTTGAACCGGATTTTAAACCAGAGTCCTTATTTTGAGCCGGAAATCTTCTGACGGCTTTTAAATTTTCATCGATCTAGCAGTAATCTCCGAGGCCCGGGTTATTTTTCCCTTCAATGATCTTGAATTTATTGAAACCGGCTAATTTTGCCATCATTGTATCCCCCGAGTCTCAAGACGACTTGAGGAGTTGGCTTGAGATTCTCCATAATTAACCGTGATATAGACCGGTTTAAATCCTGCATGGGACAACTTGCAAACCAAAGTAATTGCTCCTTTGAAGAAAATAATATGTAATATAAAATATATTGGATGGGTTTCACCTGATATGTTAGGCTAGTGATTATCCACAGAAGGTTGAGTGACTGCGGCGGGTTATAAATGATCCCGTATGAGCCGTGTCAGCAACTCGGCCAATGGTTCCTTCCAACTGGCTGTTTGAAGTTAACCAAACCGTAGTGCCGGCGACTTGTGCACCTATCCATTGAGCCATCCAGTGCAGACGGCGGTTGATAATTTGCCTCCAATTACAAAACAGTAAAACAGAGCTACCCACGCCCTTCCACAGCGATTTGACATCCACGGTCGTCGGATCAGGCTAATAGACAGTCCCGATCTGGCGTTCGTTCCGTCGCTCGCGCCTGCGCTTATTTCATTCGATCACCCGGCGTAACCCACTCGCCTACCGTTAACGGGCTGCTGCTCCGCTGGTCGACCTAGGCTTTCTGTCCTTAATTGGGCTGACAGGTCGAGAGAAACAGATTAGGCCCAGGAAAATGGGGTAAACAACAGGCCCGCTCCGTGCCGACCTAGGCATCTCGTTCTCGATTTCTCCATCATCTTGCTGCGTCCCGTTCTCTTGGCGGCGGCGCACGCCGTCGACTTCATTCCTCGCACGGTGTGGAGACGATTTGTTCCTCGCTGTTCGATGGTTCTACGTTTGTTGTTTGTGTTATCCCTCCAGTTCGGCATAGCAAATTGGCCCAGAAGGTTGTGCAGTTGAACAATCCGTCCACAGAGAAGAAATTCTTCATGCATGGATCGATTCTTCCTTTTCTGAAGGAACACTATCCTCTCCGATGAACTCTCATCGTCCCCACAAATCTCAGCTTCGGTCGGTAAACAAATCTCGCGTACCCTTTGCTTGGATTGGTGAGGAATCGCGTATGCATAACCGATTGGTTCGTGCCCTGGTTTTGCAGTCGGTGGAGATGAAATCTTGCTCCATTCAGTGTTTGTTTTCCCTTGTGAGTCATTGAGTCCCATGCTTCTACTTCTTACCTCGGGTCGCATCGATTCTTGTGTAGGGACGGATAATCGAGCAAGAAATTGAGCCCCACTTGCTATGATGCTTATACAATATAGCTGAGACTTGAGAGTTCAGAAGCACGTGATCTTGAGTACAGAGAGTGTTGGTATGTTCAGTTATGTAATCTAAGAAATATCCGAGGCTATAAGAAATTACATGTGCTCTGTGTGGTATTCTCTGGCAGATGGTAGGGTGTGACTGATTGATAGCTTCCACGTTCACCATGTGTGCTACGCCTCGCCCACTGTCGGTGCACGATGCTCAGACTTGAGCAGCGGCACTCAACACGATGGGAGGCAACGCAATGCGTACATCTTGTGTGAAGTCCAAAGATACTCTCCTACAGTCATATAATTTTTTTTGTGTGATTTTTGCAATATTATTGCAGTTCGTAACATGTAACATGAATCTGAAAGAAATATCCATAGGCCATCGCCGATCAAATTTTCATGTACTCTATTTGCGTGCGGTAGTACTTAAAAATGTTCCCTTCTTTTGCCAGTTTTCTTTAGCCAGTTGAACTCTTGTTTGTTTAATTAATTTCTCATTGTACACAATACAAATTGATATCGATTTTTTAACCGCAGAGTGGTGACTATTTCCGTGACAAAAAGAACTACGCAAGGAAATAAAGATTTAGTAAACATAGTGAGCTATGCCCCTCCATAGCATTTTGATATTATGAGCCGTTCGATCTACGAAAGCACGGATATTGTTGTTCTGCTTTACAATTTTAGTAGAAAATATTAATGTCTGATCATCAATTTTTTTAGACTATTGGCTGTTATCCCATTTTTGTTTGAAGCATGTTGTCATTGTACTAGAATGACCAGCTATCAATGTGCATCTTCTCTATTTGCAGGAGACAAGTGAATTCAGAAAGAGTTAATCATGGGAATGTACAAACCGACTTATGTTGCGAGCAACCAGGGATCACATATCACAGCCACAAAGCACAATGGTGCCATGGGGTAATTTTTATCATTTACTTATTCAACACTTTAAAATATCAATTTTTAGGTGCTTATTGAAACTTAAAAGATCTCCCTGGATCTGCTTACGTAACCTATTTCTATCTCTACCTTCTTCTATTTATTTGTGTGATATTTCTCTGTCTCGGTTGCAAATCCATGGGTTTGCAAGTAGTGCTATTGGTGGTTGCAAAAGACGTCGACCTGAAAGTGATGTTGATGATAGATGTTTAAATTCGCTCTATGTGTGTAATTTTCTGTTGGAAAAATGATGGACATTGATCAGATTAACACCTGTATTTCTTCTTTCCCTACTATCATGTACAAATGCTCTGAAACTTCTTGTTTACGGCTTCTTATAGTGTACTGGCCACTTATGAGAACGTATATGCATGCACTTCATGTTGTTGAGAATATACACCGCCAAAAAGGGATGATTTCACTCATTCAAAATTGGGATGGAAATTTATGGTACTGATAAGAACAGATGCTTCACAATCATTTCCTTCTCTTTTGTCCTAGGTACCTGCCGAATGCCTTTTTATTTTCTTATTTTGCTCATGGTTAAAACAGATGCATTTTTGTTTTTGCAATTTTCTGCTGGTAAGAATAGATGCATCAATTGAGTCTTCTCTTTTTTTTATTGAGCAAAGAGGCTTAACCTGGGTGTATCTTTTGTTGGTCCCTGCTGGGGTGATGGTACACATGTAGATAAATATACAAGAAATTATGAGGCCAATTCATATATACATTTGTTATTGTTGTTTTATGTCTGAAATTATTTTGACAATCATGAAATAACTAAGGCTGTGCACATGCAGGATCTTTTGTCAGACGTATTGCTATAGACCTGCGTTTTAATTTTTTGTTCTTGGGTACTATTGTCAACATATGCTTTGTATTTGTCTCTTCTTAATATATAGTGACCAGGAAATTAGTGAAACCAAGTTACTGCAAAGAGGCCCTATTGGTGCAACATTTATATTTCAAATAGACTTTGTATTCAAACAGATTTTAAAGTCAACCTATATATATTTACAATTTTGGGCCGGGCGCGGAAACGCGCGCCTTCATGGTCTAGTTTGTTGGAAAAGAAACCGGGCTTCCCAAGTAGTGACTTGCTCATACTCAATAAACAGCTCATCCAGAAAAATGCAGCCCGGTGTGTTGATGTAGACCAGGCCGCGGGAGACGGACCGTAAAAAAACGACCGCAACATCAAAGGCGGCTCAGACAGATGAATCAACCGTGGTGCCCTAAACGGGTGCGGGTGGGTAAATTGTCCTCCTTATTGTAAGCCGGCATGGTCGTAAGAGACGGCCACGGCGTTGTAAGCCAGCGCGGTCGCGAGAGACGGCCACGGCGTTGTAAGCCGGCGCGGTCGCGAGATACGGCCACGGCGTTGTAAGCCGGCGCGGTCGCGAGAGACGGCCACGGCGTTGTAAGCCGGTGCGGGAGTCCGTTGAGTAACGACGACCACTTGTGCCAAAAGATGTTGGCGTGCCTCCACCTCCGCGGTATAATATCACTTTTTGTCATAAATAATTGCCCTGCATAAACAATATTGCAGATCAAGGCAAAGATAAACTTGTTCTTTGACAAAAACAACATGCGATAATAAAACAAACTTGGATGGATATCACCTGATTTGTTTAGGCCGAAAATAATCCGCCATGAAGTTGATGATCCCTAGGTGAAACTGAAATCCCTCACGGGTGAATCCGCCGCGGGAACAAACAGATAAACCGGCCATGGCGTTTGTAAGCCGGCACGGATGAGCAAGTTGTCCTCCATGTTGTAAGCCGGTGAGGACGCGTGAACCGGCCGCGAGGGCGGACGGGTGAGTCGTCCGTGGCGTTGTAAGGTGGTGCTAACGGGCGAGCCGGTCGGCACGTTGATGTAAACCGGACCGCAGGGACGATGGCTATATATAACAACACTATAGGCAGAGTGGTTGTTTTCAAAAAATTAATGAATATTGATAAAAGTAAACTGGATGGATATCACCTGGTATTTTTTGCCGGATGCTGGCGCTGGATAATGCATAGTGCAGCTTTTGTTTTTTGACAAAAGAGTTAATTGGTTCTGTGTCTTCTAGTTCCTGAGCTCTCCACATAACCCGGCCGGCACTTTTTCAGCCGGAATTTTTGGAACCAGAACTTCTTGATAATCCGGCCGAAACATTTCATAACCCGGAACTTTTTTACCGGAACCTCTTGATAATCCGGCCGGAACTTTTGATAATCCGTAACTTTTGAACCGGAACCTCTTGATAATCCGGCCGAAACTTTTAATAATCCGGAACTTTTGAACCGGAACCTCTTGATAATCCGGCCGGAAGTTTTGACAATCCGGAACTTTTGAACCGGAACCTCTTGATAATCCGGAACTTTTCTGTAGCCTAAGTCGGAACTCTTTGATGACTCGGACGGAACCTTTCAGCGATTCGGCTGGAACCCTTCGGCGATTCGGACCGAACTTTTCGTCGAGGCGATCGGTACTCTTTGGTGATTCAGACGGAACCTTTCGTCGAGGCGGTCAGAACTTTTTCAGCGATTTAGACGGAACCTTTCGTCAAGGCGGTCGGAACTTTTTTGGTGAGCCAGCTGGAACTCTCCAACAAGTCGACCAGAACTTCTTCAATAAGCTGGGCGGAGCTTCTCGATCCCTGGGATAGCGCCCTTCAAGAACTCAACACCACCGTGCGCGAGCCCCACGGTGGGCGCTAACTGTCGTGGAATTGTCACGGTAAGTGTCCTTAGTGTCAGGACTTAGTCGCGAGGCCAACGCATCTATGTGGTAGCTTGAGAGGGGTTGATCGGGACGAGAGACGCAACACGCAAGACAAGGATTTAGACAGCTTCGGGCCCCGGGAAACATCATCCGGTAACAACCCTACATGTTGTTTGTGGCTAGGTCTCATTATGATCATGAGAGAGTCGCCGGTAAGCCGGCTCTTTGTGTCTAGCCCTATAGATTGTTCTTGTTTCCTGTCCCTCTTTCAGGAGCTCTGCCCCTCCTTATATAAGTTTAGAGGGGCGGGTTACATGTGGAGTCCAAATAGGATTAGGACTAGCTTATCTTGTACTACAAGCCGGATACAAGTCCGGGTCTTGATTCCTTGTAAGGGAGATATTCCTCACGCCTTTCCTCTTAAGCCGGCCTATCATAACGTAAGCCGGCCTTCTGGGCCTTGAGCCTCCTGGGCCCCCGGGTCTTGTCGCTCCTCTGATCCGCTTGCCAGGTCACCCATAAGTCGCCAAGATCGGGCGGGTCACTTAGTGTGTCGTCCAGTCAGGGCGGGTCATTAATGAGTCGCCAAGTCCGGCCGGGTTATACTTCCGGCCGGGTTACACCGCGGGGTATATCCCCGACACTGCAGGCAGGCAAGCCTGGGGACCCCTGTTTCCAGAATGCCGACAGCAGCCCCCGGGCCCAAGGTGCACTCGGGCTTGGCTTCGAGGTGAAGCCAAGGGTCAAAGGGCGGAGCGACACGGGCCCCAATAGCCTGCGGCCTTGGTCGATGCGTGGCGGTTGATTGGACGTGGGCGTCTCCGCTTCCCCGCGCTGCCTCGGCAACTGCCCGACTTGATAAGTCCCTGCAACATGCAAGGAAGACCATCATTACTTGTGATCATGGTGGGCGCTGGTTGGCCTTCTCCTGCTATAAATGAGGAGGGGGCAGAGCCCCCGTCGCCTATCTCTTCCCATTCTGCTTGCTTCTCCTCCCTTTGCTAGCAGCGACACCAATGGCGCCGTCGAAGAGGTTCTTTGCCGTGGAGAAGGGGAAGGCCCCTCGCGAGGGGCCCGGCTCCCCGGCGCCCAAGCATGGACGCGGCCGTCCCCGCAAGCACACCGCGACGCCCGCCGCGCCCCCCCCCCCATTCCCGCGGTGGCGCCGCTGCGCGTGGCAGGGGCCTGGCTAAGCTCAAGACGGCGCCAGAGCCTGCCTCCGTGGACCGCTGTAGGGGCAGGTGCTACTTTATTTTTGTTCTTCCTTTCCTTTCTGCATCAAAAAGAAACCAGTATGGGCCCCGGAGGGGCGTGTATCGAACTATGACTTCCCAATCGTTATGCTATGTTTGTTGTTTCCGTGTCGTGTCATTATTTTGTGTAGAGGTAACTTAGCTTGGCACGCTTGGGGTAGCCTCCTCTTCGCGAGGGACTCATTTCCTGGTGCCTGTGGAGGCCTTCCTTGATTCGGCGGGTGCTAGGGAACTGCAAAAAACTCGTTAGGAGCATCGCTGGAGGCTTATCATTCACCCGAGCCTTGACCCAGCGCTTCGTATCGCAATACCCGAGGGGCACGGATCAGGAGGTGAGCGCCAGCTTGTGGGCTCGAATGAGGGTGCCTCGCGAAAAGGTAGTCGAAGGGCAGAGGAAATGAAAAACATTCGCGAGGGCACCTGCCCAGTCCCCTCGCGAGGTATCCGAGAGAGAGAAAACAAGTTAAACTGGAACCGAAAACAGCAACAAAAGGCGACGGAGCCAAACTAGCAAGGAACACCAGAAGAAAACTTTCAATTAAAAAGAGGCGAGCCAACTACGGAAAGCAAATGAAAAGACGCGTCCGGCACCTAGTCTAGTCTTCAAGTCTTCTCACCAGCGCGGAGCTAAGTGCTGGCACTTGGACGTGGGAGGGAGCCCCCGAGGCCCGAGGGCGTCACTCCTGAGACTCCGGGGCGTGTACAGCCCCACTCGTTATTATGTGAGAGTGTCATGGGGGGCGATCTCCACAGGCACTAGGCCTTCTTCACAGGCACTGGGCCTTTCTTCACGGGTAGAACTTCTGGAGGTGCTGGATGTTCCAGGCGTTCTGGATGGGTACCCCGTCCTGTGTCTCGAGGCGCGCGCGAGGCACAGAGACATGGGCGACCTTGAACGGGCCCTCCCACATGGGTGAGAGCTTATGCAGCCCTCCCCTGGAGAGGACCCGCCTCAGGACGAGGTCACCCGCCTTGAGCGTCCTGGAGCGGATGTTGCGGCAGTGGTATCGCCGCAACGCCTGTTGGTACCTTGCCGCCCGTAGTGCGGCTTCACGGCGGCGTTCCTCCCCCAACACGAGGTCGATCCCCCGCGTGGCATCCTGTTGTATTTCATCAAATGCCAGGACCCGTGCAGAGCGATGCTTGACCTCGTGAGGGAGGACCGCTTCTGCTCCGTAGACGAGGAATAATGGGATCTTGCCCGTTGGCTTGGTGGCGGTGGTGCGGATGGACCACAGCATGGACCGGAGCTCGTCGTACCATCCCCTGCCGTAGGCCTCGAGCTTCTTCTTGAAATTCCTGGTCTTGAGGCCCCTCAGGACCTCTGCATTGGCGCGTTTGGCCTGATCATTGCTCCTGGGGTGCGCCAGCGAAGTGTAGTAGATCTGCGTTCCAAGGTTAGCACAATACGTTCTGAAGAGATTACTAGTGAACTGCGAGCCATTATCAGTGATGATGCGGTTGGGGACCCTGAAACGGCTCACGAGACCCCTGATGAACTTGATCGGGTCTTCAATGATGAAGCAGGGGCAACATGGACAAGGTGGGGGTCACTGATGGATCACTAACCAACCTATACTAAGCAGTTTAGGATAAGCAGGTAGGTAATAATAAGCAGGTTACAAAAGCAGGCTATGCATCAGAATAGGAGCAAACAATTACAGTAGCAAAATATAATGCAAGCATGAGAGAAAGGAAATGGGCGATATTGGGATGATCAAAGAGGGGGGCTTGCCTGGAAGCTCTGCTGATAAGGAAGAAGTATCATCGGTGACGTAGTCAATCATAGGGGCAGCATCGGTCTCGGGGTCTACTGGAGAGAAGAGGGGGAAGAAACAGTAAATATAAAGCAAACAAAGCATCATAAAGCATGACATGACGAAAAGCAGAACTAGGGTCGACCTAACGAAGTGCTCCACGATATAGGTGAAGGGGAATTCAACTGGGAATGTTTTCCCGGTTCTGGAACTGTGTCAGATAGATAACCGGAGGGGGAATGTTCCACGTTCATCATGCTAGGGGCATGTGAAAGATGAACAGACCGCGTATTTGGATTCGTTGGATTTTTCTGAGCAACTTTCAAATAGAAAACATTTTCATCCGAGCTACGGTTATTTTTCTATGATTTAACAAAGATTTAAAAAAATTCTCGAATTACTAATAAATCTAAAAATGAGTTATTGCATCAGCAAGATGTCAGGCTGACGTCAGCAGGTCAACAGGTGGACTAAGTCAAACCTGGCACATGGGGCCCAACTGTCATTGGCTTAGTTAGTTAAACAGGTTAAAATTAACTAATCTAGGTCATTAGGCTAATTAAGCAAGGTTAACTAACTTAATTAGTTAACTAATTAATCATTTTCATTATTTTTTAAATCTTTTTTAACTAGGACATGGGGCCCATTGGCGGTGGCACCCGAGCCAGCCAGGCGGGCGCGTTAGCAGGGCGAGTGTGGGCGCTGGCGCCCGCACGCGAGGCCAGAGGGCGCTACCGGGGCCTCGGCTTGGCGAGTGGCGCTGGAGCGAGCAGCGAGGCGAGCTGCGAGCCATGATGGCCAGTGGCCATGAGACGAGGTCGAGGGAGGCGAGGCACGGCAGGGAGGCCTTGAGGCCTTGATGACAGTGACGGCGCTGAAAGACGGTGGCGGGCGAAGAGGGAGAGGCCTTGGCCTTGCGGCTGGGCGAAGCAGCGCGTGTAGGACCTTGATGGCAGGGAAGTGGGCGGAGGCGGCATGGGGCGGCTCTCTTGGCGACAATGGAGGCAGCGGCGGGCATGGTGGCGCGAGGCACAACAGTAGTGGGGCGAGGCAGCGGGAGAAGCGCGCGGGCGGGTGCGGTCGACAGGGGACAGCGACGTACGATGTCGGGATGGTCCCATTCGAGGGGGAAGCGAAGCAGTGGGGCGGCGGGAGCACATAGCACGGCCGGGGTGGCTGGCGAGGCTAGAAACAAGTCTTGTGGCGTCTGGGACCTACCGACGGCGACAACAAAACAGAGGGGGAGGGGCACTCACGCAAGCGAGGCGCGGGCGTAGCGCGACGCCAGGCAGCGGAGGGATACGGCGTGGAGCTCACCGAGCGGCACAAGATGGTCGGTGACAGATTAGGAGCAGCAGAGGTGGCACATTCAGAGGATCTCGTTGGAGTCGAGGAAGAAGACGAGCTCGTGGCACTCGGCACAGTGGCTCCCGGCTTGACCCAGCGGTAGCAGGCGATGTGGAAGGCAATGGCGGAGCGGAGGGACTCGACAAGGAGGCAGGGGGAGCTAGGTGGCCTCGTCTACACCGTGGTCATGGCGACGGTGGCGTTCGGCCCCATTCCAGATCGACTGAGAGGGAGATGTGGAGAGGGGGAGAGAGAAAGAGATCTGGGGCTGCCCAGGGTGTCCGCGGTGGTCTTCTTAACCCCGGCGCCCTGTAGCGATGTGAGGAGGCGAGGAGGCGAGCTGGTCGTCGGGTGCACGTGCGTGCAGGGGGGGTTAGCGAAAGGCCGACCCAAATGGGTCGGGCCACACTGTTGGGTCAACTGGGCCAAGTGCACAATGCACTTTTCCCATTTTCCTTTTCTTTTACTGCATTGCCATTTTCTTTCTGTTTGCAAATTGTTTGGCCACCAAAACATTTTTGAAAAATGTCCAATCTGGCCAAATAATTATGATGCAATATCTTGCCTTTACCACAACAAGTTTGGGAGCAATATAATTCCATTTTGAATTTTTGCATTGGATTAAAAGAGTCGAAAAGGTGATGTTGGCTCTGTTTTCAAGATGATAGAGTCATCTAGGTACTTTAGATGATGTTGCTACCCTGAACACAATTCACAATGGATTATCTACAAAATTATGAACTTTTTTAGTTCCTGGATTTGGACAACTTTTATTTCACCTCATATTTGAATTTCAATTTGAGTCGGAATTTGAAATGAGATATGATTCCAATGTGATCAAGCACTGTTCAGTAAAATGATTAGCTTAATCATAGAGGGTTACTGTAGCATGACTTTGGGGGTGTTACAACTAGTTTCAAGAAAAAAGGGCAAAGGAAACAAGGGGAACTTCAAGAATAATAGCAAGCAAGTAGCTACTCCCGGGAAGAAGTGCAAGTCTGGACCTAAGCCTGAAAATGAGTGCTTCTAGTGCAAAGGGACTGGACACTGGAAGCGGAACTGACCCAAGTATTTGGTGGATAAGAAGGATGACAAAGTGAACAAAGGTATATTTGATATACACATTATTGATTTGTACATTACTAATGCTCGTAGTAGCACCTGGGTATTTGATACTGGTTCTGTTGCTCATATTTGCAAGTCGAAACAGCGGCTACGGATTAAACGAAGATTGGCTAAGGACGAGGTGATGATGCGCGTCGGAAATGGTTCCAAGGTCGATGTGATCGCCGTCGGCACGCTACCTCTACATCTACCTTGGGATTACTTTCAGACCTAAATAATTGTTATTTGGTGCCAAATTAAGCATGAACATTATATCTGGATCTTGTTTGACGCGAGACAATTATTCATTTAAATCAAAGAATAATGGTAGTTCTATTTATATGAGTAATATCTTTTATGGTCATGCACCCTTGAAGAGTGGTCTATTTTGTTGAATCTCGATAGTGGTGATACACATATTCATAATATTGATGCTAAAAAATGCAAAGTTGATAATGATAGTGCAACATATTTGTGGCACTGCCATTTAGGTCATATTGGTGTAAAGTGCATGAAGAAACTCCATGCAGATGGACTTTTGGAATCACTTGATTATTAATCATTTGATGCTTGCGAACCATGCCTCATGGGCAAGTTGACTAAGACTCCGTTCACCGGAACAATGGAGCGAGCAACTAACTTATTGGAAATAATACATACTGATGTATGAGGTCCGATGAGTGTTGAGGCTCGCGGCGGGTATCGTTATTTTCTGACATTCACAGATGATATGAGCAGATATGGGTATATCTACTTAATGAAACACAAGTCTGAAACATATGAAAAGTTCAAAGAATTTCAGAGTGAAGTGGAAAATCATCGTAATTAGAAAATAAAGTTTCTACGATCTGATCACGGAGGCGAATATTTGAGATACGATTTTGGTCCTCATTTAAAACAATGTGGAATAGTTTCAAAATTCACGCCACGTGGAACACCACAGCGTAATGGTGTGTCCGACCGTCGTAACCGTACTTTATTAGATATGGTGCGATCTGTGATGTCTCTTACCGATTTACCACTACCGTTTTGGGGTTATGAATTAGAGACAGCTGCATTCACGTTAAATAGGGCACCATCTAAATCTGTTGAGACGACGCCGTATGAACTGTGGTTTGGCAAGAAACCTAAGCTGTCATTTCTCAAAGTTCGGGGTTGCAATGCTTGTGTGAAAAAAGCTTCAGCCAGATAAGCTCGAACCCCAATCGGAGAATTGCGTCTTCATAGGATACCCAAAGGAAACTGTTGGTTACACCTTCTATCATAGATCTGAAGGCAAAATATTTGTTGCTAAGAATGGATCATCGCAGCCGAACCCTCGAAAGAAGTGAGTGGGAGGAAGGTAGAACTTGATGAGGTAATTGTACCTTCTCTTGAATTGGAAAGTAGTTCATCACAGAAAATTGTTCCCGTGATGCCTACACCAATTAGTGAGGAAGCTAATGATGATGATCATAAAACTTCAGATCAAGTTACTACCGAACCTCGTAGGTCAACCAGAGTGCGTTCTGCACCAGAGTGGTATGGTAATGCTGTTCTAGAAGTCATGTTACTAGACCATGACGAACCTACAAACTATGAGGAAGCGATGATGAGCCTAGATTCTGTGAAATGGCTTGGGGCCATGAAATCTGAGATGGGATCCATGTATGAGAACAAAGTATGGACTTTGGTTGATTCGCCTGATGATTGGCAAGCCATAGAGAATAAATGGAACTTCAAGAAGAAGACTGACGCTGATGGTAATGTTACTGTCTACAAAGCTCGACTTGTTGCGAAAGTTTTTCGACAAGTTCAAGGAGTTGACTATGATGAGACCTTCTCACCCGCAGTGAAGCTTAAGTCTATCCGAATCATGTTAGCAATTGCCGCATTTTATGATTATGAAATCTGGCAAATGGACGTCAAAACTGCATTCCTTAATGAATTTCTTAAAGAAGAGTTGTATATGATGCAACCAGAAGGTTTTGTCGATCCTAAACGTGATAACAAAGTGTGCAAGCTCCAGCGATCCATTTATGGACTGGTGCAAGCATCTCGGAGTTGGAATATACGCTTTGATAGTGTGATCAAAGCATATGGTTTTATACATACTTTCGGAGAAGCCTGTATTTATAGGAAAGTGAGTGGGAGCTCTGTTGCATTTCTAATATTATATGTGGATGACATATTGTTGATTGGAAATGATATAAAATTTCTGGATAGCATAAAAGGATACTTGAATAAGAATTTTTCAATGAAAGACCTCAGTGAAGCTGCTTATATATTGGGCATCAATATCTATAGATATAGATCAAGACGCTTAATTGGACTTTCACAAAGCACATACCTTGATAAAGTTTTGAAGAAATTCTAAATGGATCAGTCAAAGAAAGGGTTCTTGCCTGTGTTACAAGGTGTGAAATTGAGTCAGACTCGATGCCCGACCACTTCAGAAGATAGAGAGAAAATGAAAGTCATTCCTATGCCTCAGCCATAGGTTCTATCATGTATGCAATGCTGTTTACCAGACCTGATGTGTGCCTTGCTATAAGTTTAGCAGGGAGGTACCAAAGTAATCCAAGAGTGGATAACTGGACAGCGGTCAAGAACATCCTGAAATACCTGAAAAGGACTAAGGATATGTTTCTCGTTTATGGGGGTGACAAAGAGCTCATCGTAAATGGTTACGTCGATGCTAGCTTTGACACTGATCCGGATGACTCTAAGTCACAAACCGGATACGAATTTATATTGAATGGTGGAGCTGTCAGTTGGTGCAGTTCCAAGCAAAGCGTCGTGGCGGGATCTACGTGTGAAGCGGAGTACATAGCTGCTTCGGAAGCAGCAAATGAAGGAGTCTGGATGAAGGAGTTCATATCAGATCTAGGTGTAATACCTAGTGCATCGGGTCCAATAAGAATCTTTTGTGACAATACTGGAGTAATTCCCTTAGCGAAGGAATCGAGATTTCACAGGAGAACCAAACACATCAAGAGACGCTTCTACTCCATCCGTGATCAAGTCAAGGAGGGAGACATAGAGATTTGAAAAATAAATACGGATCTGAATGTTGCAGACCCGTTGACTAAGCCGCTTCCACGAGCAAAACATAATCAGCACCAAGACTCAATGGGTGTTAGAATCATTACAATGTAATCTAGATTATTGACTCTAGTGCAAGTGGTAGACTAAAGGAAATATGCCCTAGAGGCAATAATAAAGTTGTTATTTATATTTCCTTATATCATGATACTTTTTTATTATTCATGCTAGAATTGTATTAACCGGAAACTTGATACATGTGCGAATACATAGACAAAACACAGTGTCCCTAGTATGCCTCTACTAGACTAGCTCGTTAATCAAAGATGGTTATGTTTCCTAACCATAGACATGTGTTGTCATCTGATGAATGGGATCACATCATTAGGAGAATGATGTGATGGACAAGACCCATCCGTTAGCTTAGCATAGTGAATGTTAAGTTTTATTGCTATTGCTTTCTTCATGATGTATACATATTCTTTGACTATGTGATTATGCAACTCCCGAATACCGGAGGAATACCTTGTGTGCTATCAAACTTCACAACGTAACTGGGTGATCATAAAGATGCTCTACAGGTATCTCCAAAGGTGTTTGTTGGGTTGTCATAGATCGAGATTAGGATTTGCACTTCGAGTATCGGAGAGGTATCTCTGGGCCCTCGCAGTAATGCACATCATGCTAAGCCTTGCAAGCAATGTGACTCATGAGTTAGTTACGGGATGATGCATTACGGAACAAGTAAAGATACTTGCCAGTAACGAGATTTAACTAGGTATGAAGATACTGACGATCGAATCTCGGGCAAGTAACATACCGATGACAAAGGGAATAACGTATGTTGTCATTGAGGTTTGACCGATAAAGATCTTCATAGAATATGTTGGAACCAATATGAGCATCCAGGTTCCGTTGTTGGTTATTGACTGAATAAGTGTCTTGGTCATGTCTACATAGTTCTCGAACCTGTAGGGTCCGCACGCTTAACGTTCGATGATAATTTCTATTATGAGTTATGTGTTTTGGCGACCGAAGAATGTTCGGAGTCTCGGATGAGATCACAGACCCGACGAGGAGTCTCGAAATGGCCGAGAGGTAAAGATTGATATATCGGACGATAGTATTCGGACACCGGAAGTGTTTCGGAATGTATCAGGTACATATCGGAGTATCGGGGGGTTACCGGAGCTCCCCGGGGGAAGATATGGGCAATATGGGCCATAGGAGGGAGGCAAGGCAGCCCACAAGGGGGTGGCGCCCCCCATGGGGAGTCCGAATTGGAAAAGGGCAGGGGCGGGGCCCCTGTCGGTGTCAAAACCGGCGGATCTCGGGTAGGGGGTCCCGAACTGTGCGTCTAGGCGGATGGTAACAGGAGACCAGGGACACGATGTTTACCCAGGTTCGGGCCCTCTTGATGGAGGTAAAACCCTACGTCCTGCTTGATTGATATTGATATTGTGGATGTTTACAAGAGTAGATCTACCACGAGATCAAGGAGGCTAAACCCTAGAAGCTAGCCTATGGTATGATTGTGAGGGTTGTTGTGATCGTTGTCCTACGGACTAAAGCCATCCGGTTTATATAGACACCGGAGAGGGCTAGGGTTACATAGAGTCGGTTACAACGGTAGGAGATCTACATATCCGTATCGCCAAGCTTGCCTTCCACGCCAAGGAAAGTCCCATCCGGACACGGGGGGAAGTCTTCAATCTTGTATCTTCATAGTCTTGGAGTCCGGTCGATGATGATAGTCCGGCAAATGATAGATCGGCTGATGATGGTAGTCCGGCTGTCCGGACACCCCCTAATCCAGGACTCCCTCAGTAGCCCCTGAACCAGGCTTCAATGACGATAAGTCCGGCGTGTATATTGCTTGGCATTGCAAGGCGGGTTGCTCCTCCAAATGATAGAAGATTGGGAACACCAGGATAGTGTCCGGCTCTGCAAAATAAATTCCGCATTCCACCGTAGAGAGAATAATAATATATACACAAGTTCAACCTGCTGACATTTTCCGTGGTATGACGTCACACCACTACCAAGCTACTCGAATTGTTTTTTACTTTACCACCTCAGCGCATTTAGCGAAGCGGTTTCCTTAACACGTCTTGTCGAGCGGATCGTGTTTCCCCTTAATCCGGATTCTCATCAATACGGGCGTGGGTAACCCAACGCATCATTGATGGTGGCGCTTGGGAGATAAGCGAGTTTTACCAGGCCGGTGGGGGACGCGTGAGATTTCGCCCGCCCGTATAAGGGATAAGGATTCACCTTCTCACCTACACCTTCTTCCTCCTTTGCTTGTCCATCTTCGCGCACTCGAGCTCCAGCGCCCAAGTTCGCGCATCTCGTCTCAACCTTCTCCGACCATGTCCGGAGCGGGAGGTAAATGGTTGGCCTCCACCGTTAAGGAGGAGCAAATCGCCAAACTGCACGACGCGGATACCTCTCCGGCGACATCAGCGCTTGGCTGCCCGACGAGGGCAGCTCATCCCACCCCTGGCCCCATGAGAGGGTTGTCTTTCTTTCCCACTTCCTCCGCTGGACTGGGCTTTCCACTTCACCCCTTTGTCAGGGGCTCATGTTCTACTACGGCCTGGATTTCCATGATCCGGCGCGAACTTCATCCTCAACATCTCGGCGTTTATCGTGCGTGTGCGAGGCCTTCCTCTGCATCCAGCCCCACTTGACTTGGGCTCAAGACCTTCAATGTCAAGCGAAGGTAGTGAAGGGCATTCAAGCGGAGTCGGAGGCACCATGTTGGGCAAGATGCCCAACGTCCTTTGGTTCGAAGGGCCTTCGTGGAATCCGTCAAGGGGTGGCAATCGGGGTGGTTCTACATCACCGAGCCGCGCGACCCTAAATGGGCGGCGGCCCCCGAGTTTAGATCTGGTATCCCCACGCAGCTCACCTCACGGAAAGAAAGGGCTTGCTTGTGGGGCAGTTTGAAGGAGCGGGACTCGGACTGTATCAAGAAGCTGGTGAAGAAGCTCGGGCTGGTTAACGTGGTCAAGTCATGCTCGTCCGCGGATTATCCCATGCCAAGAGCGGGCATTCAATCTATGGGAGTTCGATCCGGAACAGCACCAGCGCTGAACAAGCTCTTTGACACAACGCGTCTGAAAGGCGCTGGAAGGTGCTGTTCAAGGCGCCAAGCCCCCGCATCCATGACGGAAGATCGCGATTTCACTTTCAGCGCCTTGGTGACGAGGTAAGTGATTCTACCCCTTCTGGGACACTTGTTTTCATAGTTTGACTCTATCGGGTTTTAATTCCCCTTTTCCTTTGGCAGACTGGATGAAGAAGGCGGAGCAGATTACTGTCCGGCTCCTATGCCGAAAACCCGAGAGACGCTTTCGTCTAGCGAGGCTGCTGGTTCCGGCACCGCACGTGGTCTTTGGAGAAGAAAGCCAAGAAGGAGGCCACGGGTGCTCGAAAGAGTGCCCGTCTTCAGATGTCCGAGCGACTCGGGGCTGACTCCTCCCGAAAATGAGGAGGAGGAAGAGGACTCTCTCGAGGAGGAGAGAGGAAGAGAAGGCTTCCCCAAGCTGGGGAGGCGGAGGGTCAAGAGGGAAGGACTATTCCCGGACAGCTCTGCCAACATCAACGTTGGCGAGGAAGAATGGCCTTCAAGGGCCAGGCCTCCGCGAGATCGTAAGTATCTGGATTCTGATTGATTTATAATTTCTTTTGCTGCGTCACATAGTGTCATTCTAACGCCGCATGCTACCTGCAGTCCGGCGGTGATAATCTCCCGCTTCATCGGCGGGTCGTTGGCTTCGTCGGATGTAGACTCCATCCCGACCGCCTCCACCCTCGCGGCGCCGAAGGCGCGGTGGGATCCCGAAGGACCCGCTAGAGAGGCTCGGGCGCCACAAGGCGCCCTCCGGACTTCGCGCCGGACTCCTAGCGGAACCCGCGATGGTTTGAGTCCGGCAGCGACCCTTCGATCGAAGGGCAAGACGGTGACACCGCGGCTTCCGTCCAACCGGGCGCCGGGCAATTTGTTGGGCGCTGCGAGAGCTTCCATCGAGGAAGAACACCGCACTATTATGAGTGTGGTGATTCAAAAATGCAGCTTCGCCAAAGGCGGGCTGACCAAGCCTGCAATAGCCTTCTATCGGGCTTTGAGGTAAGAAGTTAAAAATATGCAATATAATACCGCATAGACAGTAGCCCACGATGCTCGGTTCGGTGTTGGAAAGAAAATCGGATGAGGATCTTAAAAAGATATCTGTGAGGGTTGCTAAAATTTATGTCAATATGGGTTGCAGGCTCTTTTCTGACCTCTGCCGCCTTGGCTGCGGAGGTCGGTCTTGCTGAAGCAGAGCTCGGCGGTCGGGCAAGAGCTCGGCCGCGCAAAGAAGCAGCTCAAGACAAAGAAGGTGAGTAACACCGCTTTGAATTTGTACCTTCTGAGAAAAGGATTTAGGTTGCGACAAAAAATAACAAGGATAACATGGAGTACTGCGGGGCCCACGAGCGAGGTGGCGGCCACGAAGGAGGCCGTGTCCGCGACGAACATAATCGTCCACCGAGCAGGCAGAGCGAGAAAAGCAAGAGGCGAGGGTGGCGGTGGTTCAGCAAGAGCTCCGAGGCTCTCATGGAAAAGCATGAGAGGTTGGGCGTGACTCAAAGACTCGAGAGTCCGAGCTTGCCTCGGCTCTCGAAAGTGCCAAAACCGCCAAGGCCGGGCCCATAAGTCCCTTCAAGAGATTGAATTGATGAAGAAGATAGCGGCGGGTAAGGCATTTTTCATGCAAAGCAAGCATGTGAATGTAAATTATGTGATACTTACCGGTCGGAGCTCTCGAGGCGTTTGCAGATCTGCCTCATGGCGTGTACGATGCTGCCGCATTCTACCGAGCCGAGGAGGGAGCTCAGCGGAGAAGGTCTTACGGTCTCGATATCTTTGAGGCCGGCCATCCAGTGCCCCTAGCGACCAGTGAAGCAGCTGGTCGAGCTTCCTAAGGTGGCGGCGGGCCATGAAGGGCTCATAGTCCGGCTGTGGCTGGAGAGGCCATGCACAGGAGCTACTTGACCTCGTCGCGACGGCTGGTGGATCGTGCCCACAGGTGGAGGCTATCAAGCGCTCCGCTTTGTATTGAAGGTGCTCGTCGGGCCCTTGCCCGCGCAAAGGTGCATTGGGGCAAGCTGGATGCGGAGAAGCTAATCAGCGGCGCGCCACCAGTGAGCAAGGAGCATCGTCGCCCGAACTTTACTATAAGGCTGTCTGAAGGGTGCCCATAAGATTGCGGATGAGTGCCCGAGGATGTAATTATTGAGTGAATTCGCAATGTGTTATCACGTGCGCTGAAAACTTTGTTCATATCGCTAAGCAATGCTTGTTTAATTTAAAATATTACCTTCGTGTGGCCGTTTATTAAATCGAGAGATGGCAAGTCGTCGGCTTCAGCCCCATGCCACAGTCTTTGGGTGTTGGGATAAACTTGAGCACTCTTGTTCCCATTTTGGGTCCATCTAAGGAGGTGCTCAACACAACGAACAAGGCAACCGGACTTATAGTGCTTGAACACTCTCCTTAGCCATAGAATTCTATAATTTTAAATTTGGTGAAGCCCCTAGTATTCGGAAGACGAATTGGGGCACTATCCACGCCTTCATCGGACATAATCCGAACTTCGCTCGAGCGGCGTGGGTCTTTAAGGACCCAAAGGACCTCTCGAACAGCGACCAGTCTCATGCCTTATCATGCCGGTCAGTTTAGCTTTCTCCATTGAGCGTTAACCCGGCTCAACCGGGCGCAATCGCGATGGTTCTCCAGTGCTACCTTAGCCGATAGAGCAGGAGCGTAAGGTGCCAAACATGGGAGCAGGCAAACCCAACTATTGACCCAAGACATGATTGAGCCGATTCATATAATGCTATAAGTTCGGGGTGCCACACTTGTGAAAGTGTGCGGACTTTATCACACCATAAAGCGGAGGACATAAGCCCTGGTGTATTTGGCGTACCAAGATGCACAGGTGCAACATGTAAATAAATGAACATATATATATAAAGTAATGCAATTAAAGGCAAAAGTGCTGCATTTTATTAGAGAAGATATGCTATCGGTGCGGAATGATACAAATAGTCACGGAAAGCAAAGGATTGGACGAATTAAAGGCGTCTCCCTCGAGGGTAGGCAGCGGAATGTTGTATTTTAACAAATTTAATACTCGTGATGGAGACCACCGAGTGTTCATCGCGGCCTTAGTCCTTCCACGGCTGTTGCATCATGAGTTCGGCGGTTCACTGCGGACTGAGTTCTGTAAAAAAAGAGGAAAATAAAACAAAAAAGCGACACTTGGGAGCCCCTGGTGTGGTCGAACCGCACTCGGGTCTGTTGTGGTGGTGCCCTTCCCCTATGCCCATGGTATCTCGGGCGTAATTATGTCTGTGGAGAGGTTGTCTTGCAGTTTTGCGAGGGCTGGGGTTGGGGCGCATTGCTACGGCGTGCGGAGCGTGCCAGGTGGTCTTAGTTGATATTGCTCGGGCGCGTTTGGTGTGTCCGGACGTTTAACGGACGGACTCGAGAACTGCCGTAAAGGCTGATCTGTACTTCTGCGGTGAGCATTGTATGTTCCTCCGTTCGGAGGGCGTTCCGTGTTTCCATTGACCGTGATGACTCCACGGGGCCTGGCATCTTGAGCTTAAGGTATGCATAATGCAGCACGCGTTGAATTTTACAAGCGTGGTTCGTCCGGCGCAGGCGTGATAGCTGCTGCGAGCGGGACTATGTTGAAGATTAACTCCTCGCTTGGAAATTATCCGGGATCCGAAGACCACTTCGATGTGGCGAGCCTGTACAATTGGCCTCTACACCTGGTATGGCGCCTTTGAAGGTCGTCGTTGTAGGTTTAATCCTTGAAGGGTCTATGCCCATCTTGCGCCTTGTATCCTGATAAAGCAGGTTCAGAGCTCTGCCGCCGTCCATCGGGACTCTCGTGAGTGAAATCCATCAACGATTGGGTCTAAAACCAATGCGGCGAATCCGCCATGGCGGATACTGGTCGGATGGTCTCTTGATCGAAAGTGATCGGGCAAGAGGACCATGGGTTGAATTTAGAGGCGGCCGGCTCCATCGCGTATCGTCCCTTAGTGCATGCTTCGCTCCCTCTTGGGGATATCGTTGCGTATATCATGTTTACCGTCCGAACTTGAGGGGAATCCCTTTTGTCCTAAATTGTTGGCGGCGGGTCTCTTCCTCGTCATCGCTGTGTAGCCTTGTCCTTTGTTTTGGCGATTAATTTGCCTGCTTGAATACCCAACAATCTCTGTTGGTATGGTTAGCTGGCTTTTCGAGGTTCCATGAATTTGACAAGAAGCGGTGAGTATTCGGTCCAAATTGGGCGGGCCCGGAGTGGTTCTTTTGAATGGCTTCTTCCGTTGACGGGTTTGGAGCCTCGGAATCCGGCATTGACTGCCGTATCCTCATTCTTTGTCGCCGTTAATCGGCGTTTGTTTTTGTTTCGGCGCAACCTGCCATTGCGGTCCTTGGTATCCGGACTGCCAGCGTTTTCTTTGAGGTTATTCTGCGAAGCGAGCCAGCTATCCTCTCCCGCACGAAGCGGGTCATGAGGATGTGAGGGCTGCCATAGATTTCGGCTTCTCTGTCCCGGTGCGGGCCAGCCACTCGTCGCGGATGTTATGTTTGAAGGCAGCGAGTGCCTCTGCATCCGGACGGTCGATGATTTGATTTTTCTTTGTTAAGAACCGTGTCCAAAATTGCTGGCGATTCGCTGGCTGCTGGATTATGTGGCTTAGGTCATCTGCGTCCGGTGGTCGCACATACTCGTGCCTGAAGTTGTCGAGGAATCGGCTTCCAGTCTTCCTAACATCAATTGACTCTGCGGGCAGGCTGTTAAGCCAATGCCGAGCTGGTCCTTTAAGCAAGCGGGAGATATTTGATGGCGTGAAGATCGTCGCGCGGGCCATGTGTATATGGAGGAGGTAATCCTCAATCCAGACCATGAGGTCTGTTGTGCCATCGTAGGATTCGATATTAGCGGGTTTGAACCCTTTAGGGATTTGATGATCCATTACTTCGTCGGTGAAGCATAGTGGGTGTCTTGGCGCCTCATATTGAGCAATGTCACGGCGTAGCTCGAGAGGCGTTATGCTGCTGTGTTCGGCCCGGCGGAGTAGTTGTATCCGGTGCGACGGTATTAAATGGTGTCGTAGGGTGTCCACGTGATCCATAGATAGATCTGGATTGTCTTGCCTTGTCCTCAATATATCTACGCAAGTCGGCGCGTTCCCCGTGACTTCTTGCTTTTAGAGCGATCTTAGGGAGTGCGGTTTTGGCGGAGGTTTACGCCTCTCTATCGTGAGCCACGGGGTGGTCGGTCTGCCCGTGTGTCGCTGGTGATGCTGCCTCCTCTAATCGGGGAGCAACTTGCGTTTTAGGTAACTTTTGGAGGCGTTCGAGTTCATACTCTTGACGCGAGGACCTCGGTCCATCTGTCGGCGATGGGTCTTGATCAGCTTGAAGCTGTTGTTGCTTTCTCTTTAGGCTGTTTGCCGTGGCCATTAGCCTGCGTCTAAGCGCTCTTGTTCAGCGGGATCCTCGAGCACGACGAATTAAATCGTCGCCGAGGCTTACCTCGTCTCCGGAGGAGGTAAGTAATTGTCATCCTCGACCTCTTAAATGCGCTGCCCTCTCACGAGGGCTTGCTTCTGCCTCCTCTGCTGCTGGATCGTCTTTGGAGGAGTTGTCTTCGGCACTTTACGGGGTGTTATTATCTCCTGTGCGGAATCTCCATTCTTGCTGTGGTGGGATTTAGGCGGCGCCCGGCGGCGTCGGCGCTTGGGCTGTTCTTTAAGGAATCGGCCTCCGCTGCTTCTTCGCCATCCCCATCTTTTGGGGTGTCCACCATGTATATGTCGTATGGCGAGGTGGTTTCCGGTGTCACTGTGGCCTTTGGTTCTTAATAGTCTCCGGCATCGTCGTCCATACCGTCGATGTCTTGAATCGTGGTCGAAATCGTCGGTTAAATCGTCGGCGGTGGCTCTGAAGTGGGTGGTGGGTGGGATCTGAATTTCTTCGTCATCCGCGTCCCAACCGTCCTAGCCGTGTTCGGCGGGGCTCTCCGGATAGCGAGAGATGCTTCAATGAATTTATGATATCGCCAAAGGCGAGTGCTGAAAAGATGTCCGCAGCGGTGAATTCCATGATCGGTGCCCAATCGGATTCGACTAGCGAGGCGCGGGAGGTGCAGTCGGCGAGTCCGGCACCTCGAGTCATGGGGTTTATGTGGGACAAGGTAAGCGTTGGCTCCATCGCCGTAGGAATTGCAGCTTCGGCGGTGTCCAGCCATCCGTCCTCGATTGACGATCGGCTCCGGACTATGAGTCGGGCGGATCGAATGCGACCTCAAGGTGTTGTCCGGCGGCGAGTTAGGTCATGCCCATCGAGACAGCGGCGCGCTTCGGCTGTGGCTCGAGATCCGTTGAGGATCAAGTCCCTGGGATATCGGCCGTGAAGTTTAGGCTTCAAACCTGACACGACGGCCAGGCGTAGCTTCGATCTGCTCGGATGGCCAAGGAGTTGGCCTGCGATGCGAAAGCCACGAATCGAAGATCTGTCCGGGAGAAAGGTCTCACCGGGACTGCGTCGTTGTTGATTGAAGAGGCCATCAAGCCTATCGGTGGCGACAGAGAGGAACTCTCAATGAAAGCACCAATGTCAGTGTCAAAACCGGCGGATCTCGGGTAGGGGGTCCCGAACTGTGCATCTAGGCGGATGGTAACAGGAGACCAGGGACACGATGTTACCCAGGTTCGGGCCCTCTTGATGGAGGTAAAACCCTTCGTCCTGCTTGATTGATATTGACATTGTGGATGTTTACAAGAGTAGATCTACCACGAGATCAAGGAGGCTAAACCCTAGAAGCTAGCCTATGGTATGATTGTGAGGGTTGTTGTGATCGTTGTCCTACGGACTAAAGCCATCCGGTTTATATAGACACCGGAGAGGGCTAGGGTTACATAGAGTCGGTTACAATGGTAGGAGATCTACATATCCGTATCGCCAAGCTTGCCTTCCACGCCAAGGAAAGTCCCATCCGGACACGGGGGGAAGTCTTCAATCTTGTATCTTCATAGTTTTGGAGTCCGGTCGATGATGATAGTCCGGCAAATGATAGTTCAGCTGATGATGGTAGTCCGGCTGTCCGGACACCCCCTAATCCAGGACTCCCTCAGCCCCCCTTTCCTTCTCCTTTTCCCTTTCCTTCCCCCTCCGATAGAAGGAAGGGGGCCGAATAGGACTAGGAGTCCAAGTGAGATTTCCCCCACTTGGCGCGCCCTAGGCTGGCCTCCTCCACTCTCCCTCCTTTATATACAGGGGCGGGGGGCACCACTAAGCACATCAATTGTTTCTTAGCCGTGTGCGGTGCCCCCCTCCATAGTTTACTCCTCCGGTCATATTGTCTTAGTGCTTAGGCGAAGCCCTGCGCGGATCACTTCACCATCACCGTCACCACGCCGTCTTGTTGACGAAACTCTCCCTCGACACTTTGCTGGATCAATAGTTTGAAGGGCGTCATCGAGCTGAACATGTGCGAGAACTTCGGAGGTGTAAATGCGTTCGGTGCTTGATCGACTGAATCGAGAAGACATTCGACTACATCAACCACGTTAAGCTAACGCTTCGCTTTCGATCTCGAGGGTATGTGGACACACTCTCACCCTCTCGTTGCTATGCATCTCCTAGATAGATCTTGCGTGATCGTAGGAATTTTTTGAAATTGCATGCTACATTCCCCAACATCTAGTAGATCCATGGCTGAATCATTTAGGTGCGAACCTAGAGACCCTAGAAGGGCGGCGGATCCACAAAGGTCTTGGCAGCGAAGCGGAGGAGCCTTGCCTCCGCTACTCGACCGCCGTGAGCAAGCGCGCCCGCCTTTGAGGGCCGTTGGGCTGCTTGTGCGCACCGCCCACCACTTGCGACATGCGGGAGGGAAGCTTCCACGCGGTGCGAGATGTGGTGGTGGTCGGTGATGGCGAGAAATAGGTGGGGCACATATTGGTGCAATTCCTTTCCCCTTCGTGTTTTGGAGATTGTTGACACAAACAGTAAGCGCATGTTTGGTTGCAGTTCGCTACAGAAGCCGCATTGCATACACATCTCCAGCTAGCCTGGTTCTTCATATGCATCCTCATATGCAACGGATGCAACCTGTTTGGTTGCCTGCATCGCATGAAGGGGCACTTACCCCCTGCTGTTTGGTTGCCAATTTTGTGCTTAAGGTGTGAGCAGATGCAAACTTCAGCTGTTTGGTTGCAAACATCATTTGTGTTCTGCTCACCCCATTCAAATGTGGTGGCCTTACCACCACATGATCAACACAACAGCAAGCACAACTGACAGCAGATCAAAGAGGCAAGCACTGACAACAAACAAAACAAGCAACCAAATGAGATCAAACAAAGCAAGCAGCGGAAATGGCAGCAAACTACTTAGATTAACAGCAGGGGCATCCTCCTTAACTGCTCCACGCCTGGGTGCTGCTCCTGGCCAAAATATTAACATGTTGAGAGCACAAGTACCATATGTTCTAGCGATAGACCATAACAAGTTCAACACGATTCTGAGCTCAATGTCACCAACACAGTTGTTACTGCTATGAAAAACCTGCACATGGTGAGGTCGTGGTTGTAGATTTGGACCTTGGGGCCGAGTCTGAGATGCGCCTAAGGGCAGTGCGCCGAGGACAATCCGGTGGCGGCAGAAGTGGTTCTGAAGGAAATATGCCCTAGAGGCAATAATAAAGTTTTATTTATATTTCCTTATATCATGATAAATGTTTATTATTCATGCTAGAGTTGTATTAACCGGAAACTTAGTACATGTGTGAATACATAGACAAACAGGGTGTCCCTTGTATGCCTCTACTTGACTAGCTCGTTAATCAAAGATGGTTAAGTTTCCTGACCATGGACATGTGTTGTCATTTGATGAACTGGTAGGAGCCTTATGGTTGTCACTTTATTGTATGAAATGCAATCGCCATGTAATTGCTATACTTTATCACTAAGCGGTAGCGATAGTCGTGGAAGCAACAATTGGCAAGACGACAACGATGCTACAATGGATTTCAAGGTGTCAAGCCTGTGACGATGGAGATCATGACGATGCTTTGGAGATGGAGATCAAAGGCACAAGATGATGATGGCCATATCATGTCGCACATTTTGATTGCATGTGATGTTTATCCTTTATGCATCTTATTTTGCTTAGTACGACGGTAGCATTATAAGATGATCCCCCACTAAATTTCAAGGTATAAGTGTTCTCCCTGAGTATGCACCCTTACTACAGTTAAATCGTGCGAGACACCCGCGTGATGATCGGGTGTGATAAGCTCTACGTTCACATACAACGAGTGCAAGCCAGTTTTGCACGTGCAGAATACTCGGGTTAAACTTGACGAGCCTAGCATATGCAGATATGGCCTCGGAACACTCAGACCAAAAGGTCGAACATGAGTCATATAGTAGATATGATCAACATAGAGATGTTCACCATTGAAAACTACTCGATCTCACGTGATGATCGTACATGGTTTAGTTGATATGGATCACGTGATCATTTAGATGACTAGAGGGATGTCTATCTAAGTGGGATTTATTAAGTAATATAATTAATTGAACTTTAATTTATCATGAACTTAGTACCTGATAGTTTTCGCATATCTATGTTGTTATAGATCAATGGCCTGTGCTACCGTTCCCTTGAATTTTAATGCGTTCCTAGAGAAAGCTAAGTTGAGAGATGATGGTAGCAACTACACGAATTGGGTCCGTAACTTGAGGATTATCCTCATTGCTGCACGAAAGAATTACGTCCTGGAAGCACCGCTAAGTGCAAGACCCACAACAGGAGCAACTCTGGATGTTATGAACATCTGGCAGAGCAAAGTTGATGACTACTTGATAGTTTAGTGTGACATGATTTATGGCTTAGAATCGGGACTTCAAAGACGTTTTGAAAGTCATGGAGCATATGAGATGTTCCATGAGTTGAGGTTAATATTTCAAGCAAATGCCCGAGTTGAGAGATATGAAGTCTCCAACAAGTTATATAGCTGCAAAATGGAGGAGAATAGTTCTATCAGGGAACACATACTCAGAATGTCTGGGCACCACAACCACCAGACTCCGCTGGGAGTTAATCTTCCTGATGATAGTGTCATTGATAGAGTTCTCAACTACTGCCACCAAGCTATAAAGGCTTCGTGATGAACTATAATATGCAAGGGATGGAAAAAACAATTCCCAAGCTCTTCGCAATGCTAAAGGCTGCAGAGGTAGAAATCAAGAAGGAGCATCAAGTAACTAAGCAAAGATCAATATGTGAAAAGCTCGTAGGTAATGGATCAGTGATGGATAATTATTTCGGATGCGATTCCTCATGCCACAGTTATAACATAGGGTGACACAGAACTAGCTCCAGTTCATCAATGTATTGTAGGCATGTATTCTGAATATAGTCATACGTGCTTATGGAAAAGAACTTGCATGACATCTTTTGTCCTACCCTCCCATGGCAGCGGGGTCCTATTGGAAACTAAGGGATATTAAGGCCTCCTTTTAATAGAGTACCGGGCCAAAGCATTAACACTTAGTGAATACGTGAACTCCTCAAACTACGGTCATCATCGGGAATGGTCCCGATTATTGTCACTTCGGGGTTGCCGGATCATAACACATAGTAGGTGACTATTGACTTGCAAGATAGGATCAAGAACTCACATATATTCATGAAAACATAATAGGTTCAGATCTGAAATCATGGCTTTTTCGGGCCCTAGAGACAAGCATTAAGCATAGCAAAGTCATAGCAACATCAATCTTAGAACATAATGGATACTAGGGATCAAACCCTAACAAAACTAACTTTCGATTACATGGTAAATCTCATCCAACCCATCACCGTCCACCAAGCCTTGATGGGATTACTCATGCGGAGGTGAGCATCATGAAATTGGTGATGGAGGATGGTCGATAATAATGACGGACGGATTCCCCTCTCGGGAGGCGAGAGCAGACTCAGATCAGCCCTCCCAAGGAAGATTAGGGCTTGGCGGTGGCTCCATATCTTAAAACTCGACGAATCCTTCTTTGAGTTTTTTTCTCCCCGAACATGAATATATGGAGTTGGAGTTGAGGTCGGTGGAGTCCCAGGGGGCCCACGAGGCAGGGGGCGCACCCTAGAGGGGGGGCGCCCTGCACCCTCGTGGACAGGGTGTGGGCCCCCTGATGCTGATTCTTTTGCCAATATTTTTTATTAATTCCAAAACATGTCTCCGTGGATTTTCAGGTCATTCTGAGAACTTTTATTTCTGCACAAAAATAACACCATGGCAGTTCTGCTGAAAACAACGTTAGTCCGGGTTAGTTCCATTCAAATCATGAAAGTTAGAGTCCAAAACAAGGGCAAAAGTGTTTGGAAAAGTAGATACGTTGGAGACGTATGAACTCCCCCAAGCTTAAACCTTTGCTTGTCCACAAGAAATTCAATTGACAAACTTAAAGTGATAAAGAAAAACTTTGACAAACTCTGTTTGATCTTGTTGTTGCAAATATGTAAAGCCAGCATTCAAGTTTTCAGCATAGATTATGAACTAACCATATTCACAATAACATTTAGGTCTCATGTTTACTCATATCAATGGCATAATCAACTAGCGAGCAATAATAATAAATCTCGGATGACAACACTTTCTCAAAACAAAACATGATATAACAAGATGCACTACAAAAAAAGACACATCCGTGACATTTTGGGCCAAACGAAATTTTTTTCTGTCATACATATGACACTTCTATGATAATAATTGTGACAAAACCTGGTATCATCATAGATGTGGTGGGCTCCTACTTCTATGACAAAAAATCATTGCAGAAAATGGGCATTTCGTCCTGGGCGGGCCGGAGACGCAGCTGCATGACATTCTTTGGGCCGTCCATGACGGAAAAAACTGTGGTAGAAGCGAGGGCGAGGAAAATTTCGGGGAGTTCCCGGTTACGGTGGGAGGTCGGGGGCCAAGCAATGCGCGTTTATCTACGTACGTCTGCAGCGTGTGTGCGGCGTTAGCTCTAGCGAACCCGGCGAGGCATTGGGCTCTAACTGAACCCGGCGATTACTTTGCAGGCTACGTTACTAAACCCGGCGATCGATCGATGGTGTTAGCTGAACCCGATCGGCGATTCGCCCGCTACTATTGCTAGCTGAAGTCGATCGATGCTGCCTGCAGGATGAGCGTTGGCGTTGCGGGGGTTTTGGATGAACAATGAGCGGTGGTGTTGCCTCTGGATGAACAGGACCCCGTGGTGTGGTGGAGGGCTGGATGAACAGTAGAAGGTTGAGGGGTGCCTGTGAAGGGGTGGTTGAACAGGACCCCGTGGTGTGGAGGGCTGGATGAACAGTAGACGGTGGAGGGGTGGTTGAATAGTAGCCGGTGGAGTAGCACGCGGTGGAGGCTAGATGAACACGAGCCCGTGGAGGCTGGGGGAGGTCGACGGTAGCCCGTGGTGGCTGGAGGAGGTCGACAATGGAGATGAACAGTATCCCGTGGAGTCCCATTTTCGATCGCCACACCCTCGATGAACAGGACCCCGTTTCGACCGTGGGAGGTCCGTTTAAATCCGTTTTGTGGTATGCCACCCCTCCCAATCAACGGGACCCCGTTTACGACCGTAGGAGGTGCATTTAAATCCGTTTTGCGATGCGCCCACCCCTCGGGATCAACATGACCCCCTTTTCGACCGTAGGAGGTCCGTTTCCTCTGTTTTGCGATGCGCACACCCTCCGATCAGCAGGACCCGTTCGAGCGTGGGAGGTCCGTTTCCTCCGTTTTCTGCGATGCGCGAGGCCTAGTTTCCATCACTGTTCCGTCCAAGCCCTCCCGATGAACAAGACCACGCATTGCGTTCCGACCCAGCGGTTGGCTCCCACAGCTCTGTTGCCTCCCGATGAACTGGCGCATTCCGTTGCCTCCCCATGAACACGGCGCTTTCTGTTGCCTCCCCATGAACACGACAACGGCGCTGTTTCTCCGTTCCCACCCAGCCATATACGAGCCACTGGCGTCACGTATGTCTGTGATAGGCGTCGAGACCTCGACCGTATGTACACATACGTGGCTGTATTTTCTTTCTTGCACTCTGGCCGCTGTACGTACGTGTACATGCTACATGCGCGCCTCTACTACGACACGTGTGTGCCTCTACATCGACCAGTATATGCGTTACGTTAGCGACCAGAATGACAACGCTATATGCGCTTTGACCAGGTGGGTCCCGGTATCGAGCACTTCCTTCTTTGTCGGTTTGGGTTCAGCAGACCCTTGAGGTTCGAACACTAGGGTGGGCAGAGAGATCCACCCCTCCACCGTCTCGCTCCTCTCCGAATCGCTGGGACCTAAACTACTAAACGGAACAACACAAGAGACACAAGATTTATACTGGTTTAGGCCACCATTGTGGTGTAATACCCTACTCCAGTGTGTGGTGTGGTGGATTGCCTCTTGGGCTGATGAGGAACAATACAAGGAAGAACAACCTCGCGAGGGTCTGTTCTTGGCGGGTGTGATGAACTGCTAGGTGGTGTTTAGTCGCTCTAGCTACTGGTTCCTTGGTGAGGATTCGGATCTGGATACCTCCTCTCTCTCAGATGTCGGATCCCAGATGCCGGGTTCCTCCACTATGGTGGCTAGCTCTACTTATATAGGCTAAGGCCTGGGCCTCTTCCCAAATATTGGCGGGAAGGCGCCAACAATTAGCCATTTGAAGGGGAACAGCGGGTACACTTATCTGACTAAAGTTGGTCCTCGCTTTGCCAAAGGCTCTGGTGATGGCCTTTGCTTGGGCTCCACGATGACTCCCTTCCAGCCGTTGGGGCTGGTCTTGGTCTTGTTGCACGAAGCAGATGCCTTTGCTTGATGCTCTCGCTGCGCTTGCTCCTTTGCACCAAAGAGGAAAGGAGGACCTTCTGCGAGCTGGCGCCCGCCCAGGTGCCCTTAGTGCGTCATGGCTTGCGTCATTGGCACCTCATGAGTACCCTCCTTGAACTCTTTGCCTCCTCATGAGCCAGCTGGGCGAGGCCGTGCACGAGAAGCTCCTTGTCGTCCGCCCAGCAATCTGGCCCCTCGCGAGGTCTTGAGCTTGCGTTGATAAAGATGGGCTGTCTTGGGCCTCCTTGAGCCACGCCGCGGGCGCGAGCGAGCAAGTCTGGGTACCCCCATTCCCGAGCGCCGACAGTAGCCCCGGGCCCATGGCGCCCGAACTTGGCGGCGGAGGCGAAAGGGCAAGTCTGAGCGTCGTGAGCCCTAACAGCCTGCTGACCTTAGGCGCCGTGTGGCGGTTGATTGGGCCTTGTCTCTTTGCTTCCCACGATCGTCGGTAACCACCGGATTCACAGGTCCCTGCATGCATAGTCGGTCATGATTACGGTGATCGTGGAGGCCGGCGGTTGGCCTTCGCCCGGCTATAAGTCTGAGCAGCGCGCGCCCTTCGATCTATCCTTCCTTCTCCTCCTCCTCGTTTGTCTGGTTGCCATGGCTCCGATCCGCTGGTTCTCCACGGAAGAGAAGGAAAGGCTCCTCAAGAGGATCTGACCTGCTCCCCAAAAGCGGCTTGCCCTCTGGTGTCGGGGCAGGCGCGTGCTAAGGCGCCCATGCCCTGTGCGTGCGGCCGCCACCAAGGTTTCCTCTTCCTTGTCTGCGCACATTGGCGGCTCTGAAGGAGGCGGCAGGCGCCACGATTGGCGCCGCCCGGCCGAGTCCACAGGTGTGCTTCTTCCCTCCAGGAGTCCACGCCGAGGCTCCTGCCGAGTCGTGCCGTGTCGCCACGCCTCCTAAGTCTTGGATTCGTCTTCCTTCTTTCTTCGCCTCTGTCGTCCGGCAGGGGGAACCCCTGGGACTCTGGCTGCAGCATGCCGGCTGCGGCACCCTCGCGACAGGCGAGAGGCATGATGGTTTCCCAGGCGAGGTCTTCATGACTTCGAGGTGGGGCCGAGTCGCCAGTCTGCGGGGCGAGGCGCCCTCACGATCCACACAGTCTGATGGTGCTTTGGTGGTGTCCTTCAAGGTCTTGACGGAGGTCGTCGGCTGGAAGTGCTGCCCGGGAGAGGTGGTGGGGTCCTGCTGCGGTGAGGCAGGCCGACCGACCACTCCTTGGCAGCTCCTCCCGAGGCGGCAGGCGCGGAGGATCAGCGAATCCGCCCGAGCTCTTGGCGGCGCGGAGGCGGCGGCGACAACTCTGAGCCTCCGAGCCTGCGCGCTCCCGGAGCGAGGCGGGCTCGTCAGTCGTCGCCGCCCTGATCTGGATGGGGTTGGCGCGGACGGGTATTGCTTGTTGATGATGGCGTGCGCGGTGGTCCTTGTGGTAGGACTCCTTAGGATTCGCGTCTTTTGTTCTGCGAGGACAAGAATGTACCCAGGGGCTTGTAAGATGTTTGTAACCGTTTGTCAATATGATCCTCATTGTGAGGCGGTCGAGATGCTCATTCCGTTCTAGCTCAGTTTCCTCCTTTCGGTCCTCACGAGGGCACGATGCTCTGTGCCGACAGGTCCAGTCCCAAAGCGGCTTCGATCGTCGCTGGTATGCTAGGTCGCGATGCGTGGTCAAGGCCAGGAGGTGGCGGCCGAGGTCGTAAGAGCCTCAGAGTCGCGATGCTTAGGGGTCCCCTTGGCGCTCAAGCATCCATCATTCGGTGAGAAAGGAGGCGGCGTTGCTAACAGGGGTTGAATTGAGTGTGGGGATGGTGTTGCGATAACTAGTGTGTCGAAGGGTGACTTATCTCGAGGTCGGGACAATGCCTCTGGTGCGGCGCTAGGTGCGTGCCTTGGCGGCGGGAGATTGCATGGCGAGTCGTTTCGTGCTCCTTGGAGGGACCACAAGTTCACCATAAAAGGAACAAGAGCTCGCCGTGGCGATCATTGAATCCTGCCATTAGTTGCTTTGGAGGCGCGAGAGGCCTCGCGATGTGCGTTAGGGCACCCGTGAGCCAGCGCGGGCTCCTGAGGCCCCTACCTCAAAGGCGGGCTGCGCTGGCTCTGAGCCTTATCTTGAGTGTGTTCCTGCAAATTTGGCGGATGCGGTGCTCTCGTCTTGGTCCGGCTCTCGGGCTGGTCTCGGCCGTCGGGCAAGCCAGGTCGCGATGCCATGGACAAGACCAGGTGAGGGCGGAGGCGGTAGGAGCCACAGTCGCGATGCTCGGGCACCCCCTTTAGCATAAGCTAGGTTAGATGTGAAACTCGTCCTCGGGTCCCGGCTCTCGGGCTGGTCTCGGCCGTCGTTGGCAAGCCAGTCCGATGCCATGGACAAGACCCGGAGGTGAGGGCGGAGAGCTGGTAGGAGCCACTGAGTCGCGATGCTCGGGCACCCCCCTTTGCTTAGCAAGCCTAGTCGGATCAGACAACTCGTCCTCGGGTCCGGCTCTTGGGCTGGTCTCGACCGTCGGCTGGCAAGCCGGTCGCGATGCCATGGACAAGACCGGAAGGTGAGGGCGGAGGCGGTAGGAGCCACAGTCGCGATGATCGGGCACCCCTTTACTAGCGCAAGCTGGGTTAGATGTGAAACTCTCGTCCTCGGGTCCGGCTCTCGGGCTGGTCTCGGCCGTCGGCGCAAGCCAGGTCGTGATGCCATGGACAAGACCGGAGGTGAGGGCGGAGGCGGTAGGAGCCACAGTCGCGATGCTCGGGCACCCCCTTTAATGTGCAAGCTGGGTTAGATGGCGAAACTCTCGTCCTCGGGTCCCGGCTCTCGGCTAGTCTCGGCCGTGTTGGCAACAAGCAGTCGCGATGCCATGGACAAGACCGGAGGTGAGGGCGGAGGCGGTAGGAGCCACAGTCGCGATGCTCAGGCACCCCCTTTAGCGTGCAAGATTCCGTCACCGGAAAGGCACCAAATCACAAGCATGGTGGGCGAGAGCATAATCCTAAGGAAAACACATGAAGGATACATGCATTTGGGACATGCCCGGCGGCTTAGGGATGATGCAGCCAGGCGCCCCCAACAGGATAAGCTAATGACATGAAATAAAGGGATACATGCATGAGGGACAGACCCACAGCGGCACAGGAATATCTTGACCTGAAGGCGCTCCCAGCTGAAAGCAAACTTAAAGATGTCACTGTTGATGTTGGGGACGAAGGGGTGTTGGTGTAGCAGACTCGGTGGGCTGCGGAGCCGATCCTCATGAGCCCCAAGGCCGGGGGCCTCGGGAGGATCCGAGGCGGCTGGCGGCTCCTCATGGGCCATCTCCATCTCCGTTAGGGCTGCAGGCGTGCGACCTCTTGAGCCTCGGGATGGTCCTCATGAGGCAGCTGGTGCGCAGCTGCCCGCGTTTGGCGAGCCATAAGGCATGCGCCGCGTGGCTGTGGGGCGGACCCTGCAGCGTCCCACTCGCGAGGGCAGGCGCTCTTGAGGCCGGCTCGGTTGAGCCTGGTATGTTGATGCAGAGCGCAGCCCACCATCCTCGCTTTGGATGGGGGCCACAGGCCAGGCAGGCGGCTGCCCCTCATGACCCTCGACTCCTGTAGCTCTGAATGGCCTTGGCAGCGAACTCCACGAGGTTCGGCCCTCCTTGCCTTGCTCACCTTGCGGGAAGCGTGCTTGAAGCACACCTCACGTGGTGCCCAAGCGCCTCCCTCGAGACCTGGCGGGGTCGCGGCTCTCGGGGGAGGCCCGAGCCCTCACTGAGGAGGCGCCGAAGGCGCTTTCCTATGCGATGGAAGGAGGCTCCCCTGGCCGGTGCGGGCCTGAGACCTGCCTCTTGAGGAGCCGGGCGGTCGATGTCTTCTTCTTCTTGGAGTGCGGCCTCGGGAGGCCTCCTGCTGCTGTGATCTGGGTCTTTTAGCGATCACGGCTGAAAGGCTCGCTCGAGGAGCCTGCTGCGTCCCTCTCTTAACGGGCACCGTGATGATGCCCGCTTCACGGCATCTTGAGGATGTTGTAGCCGTGGTGGAGTTCTGACCATGAATTTAATAGCTGGGTACCGGGATGGCGTTATCTGGCCGAATGTGGGCGGCGTCGAAGTCGATGAGCTCGGTGTGGTAGTTATCGCGAGCCTCGAAGGTGACGGAAGGCAGACCTGCCCGATCGGGACCGTGGAGCCATCGGTGACTCGGAGAAAGGCTTGGTTGGCTGAAGGTGGTATAAGGCACCGAAGATTGTTGAATGTTTCCACGGATAGGGCGTTGAGTCCTGCCCGCCCGTCGATGAGGGTCTTGGTGACTAGCACATTCTGATGATTGGGGAACAAAGCATCGGGAGAACTCGGCTGTGGCTGCGCGCCAGGCTGGTCTGCTGAGCTGAGCGTGATGGCACCGCCGACCACGAGAGGCGTGGCCTCGAGCTTGGGAGGACTGCATTCACTTGGGCAAACTGCTTGAAGATGCTTGAGAGGCTGGGGCTGAGCTCCGCCAGGGATGCAGGCGTTCGCCGCGCTTCCTGCAAGCCCCTAGCCCCTCGTCCGATGGCGGTCTTCAATTCTCCTTGGCGGGCGGCGGCGGAGGGAGCCTGCGTTCCCTGCAGGCGATCCTTGCAGTGATACTTCCGGCCTCCCTCATGGCCAGGTCTTGCCAGTGATCCTCGCGAGTTGGTGTCGCTCCTGCCTTAGTGCGGACGCGGTCTTCCAGCGTCTGCTTTCCTTCCTCCTCCTCGGTCGTAGCCCAGTCGCTGCGCTCGGGCGTCTGCCGACCCTTCCTTGCGCCTGACCCGGAGCTCTTGGCATTCATTGGTGTTGTGGGTGTGGAGGTGCGTGGTACCTTGATGCCGACTGCCCTTGGAGGATTCGGGCTGATCTACGCCTCGCTTGGTGTGCAGCTCGACCTTGATCAGCAGCCCCTTGCGCTTCCGTCCTTGGCCTTGGACTTCTTTTCTTGGGATCCAGCGGCGGCCTCGAGGAGGGAGGCGCCCCTCCTCAGCCTGGCGCACTTAGTCGCCAAGTTGAACAGCTCGAGGGAGGTGCAGATCTTCATGCATGCCACTTCTCCTTCATCTTGGCGTCGCGCCGCGCCGTCGGAGAAAGAGCGAGATGATGGCCTCCTCCGTTACCACAGGGATCTTGAGTAGCGTTGTTGAAGCGCTGGATGTACTTTGCAGGGTTTCCCTGGCTGCTGCTTGATTGGCGCATGTAAACTTCGGCGGGTGGCGGTCGCGATACCTTGGAAGTTGGCGATGAACGGGTGCGCATCTCAGCCCAGGAAGAGATCGTGCACAGGGCGGTCGAGGCAGTGCGGGCTCCGTCCTTGGCGCCATGGGAAACCAGTTTGCCATGACCTTTTCATCCCGTTGGCAGCCTCGATGCCCAGCTCGTAGAAACTGGAGGAACTCCGTAAGGTCAGCTGTGCCGTCATAGCGAGGAGACAGTCTGGCTTGAACTTGGTGGGCCCACGCGGCGCTGCGCCTTCGGAGGTGAAAGCGCGGCAGCCCGCCGTGGCTGCTGAGGCCTCGGGACGGACGAAGCTTGGTCTTGTGGGCCTCCTGCGCCTTGGCTGGGGGCAGCGCAGGGTCTTGGCGTGCTGCTGGGCGGGGCGCTCGGGCTGCTTCTTGTGGGCGAGAACTTCTTGACAGCTCTGCTCTTGCCTTTTGGCGCTGGCGGAAGCGGGTTCCGCCAGGCGCTTGCGCCTTAGGGCAGGCGCCTTCTTGAGAGGCGGCGGCTGGCGCCCAGGGAGCTTCATCGCCCAGCGAGCTGGGTGCGCAGTGCAGCGGGCAGACGGTGTGGGCGCCTCTGCAGCGTGGGCGAGCTCGGTGACTCGGTCGAGCCATTCTTCGTGAGGCGTCGTCGGCCAGAAGCGATGCGCGGAGCTCGTCGCCAAAGGCTCTGAGTGATGGCGCTGCTTGGGCTCCACGATGACTCCTTCCGGCCGTTGGGGCTGGTCTTGGTCTTGTTGCCTTTGAAGCGGATGCCTTTGCTTGATGCTCTCGCTGCGCTTGCTCCTTTGCACCAAGAGGAAAGGAGGACCTTTGGCGGGCTGGCGCCCGGCCAGCGCCCTTGGTGCGTCATGGCTTGCATCATGGGCACCTCGCGGTACCACCCTTGAACTCTCCGCCTCCTCATGAGCCAGCCTGATGAAGCCGTGCACGAGAAGCTCCTTGTCGTCCGCCCAGCAGTCAGCCCCTCGCGAGGTCTTGAGCTGCGTTGATGAAGATGGGCTGTCTGGGCCTCCTTGAGCCACGTCGCGGAGCAGCGAGCGAGCAAGTCTGAGGACCCCGTTCCCGAGCAGCCCGACACTGCGTCTTGAAGATGTAGCTGGTGGGTCCCAACAGTCCGAAGGCGAATCGTTTTGTTTTTTGCCCAGGATGCACTTCCTTGCGTGCGAAGGTGTAGCTGGTGGGTCCCATCGGTCAAGGAAACATTTTTTTGCGAAATCGATGGCCCGTCCGGTGGGTCCCCGGCTGTCGGTGGAGGAATAATTATTTTGCGTAATAAGGAGGCACTTCCTTCTGCGGCCGTGGACCCAGTGTCGGCCTCTCCGCGTCTGATCCACGTCCGATGGAAGCCGTTCCTTGACCATATTGACCACGCGCGCCCGAGAGCACCACGGCGGTGGGCGGCAGCGAGGCCTAGGAAGGGGCGGCGGAGCCGAGGAAGGCAGCGGCGATGGATGCCCATGCGTGAGGAGTACAAGGGTTCAGCGGTTATTGTGGTGTGAGGCTGCCATCGCTGCTGAGAATAACGAGGGTGTCGGTGAGTAGAGGATGGCCTGGCCAGCGGTGGCGAGTAGTAGAGGCGGTGAGGCCTCCGTCGCATCATGACCGACCCACGAGGCGGAGCCGCGATGCACGACGAGCGCTGGTTTGGGCTCTTTGTAGCAAGAAGACCAAAGGTTTAAACACTCGACCGTTGGATGGACATCGTGCAGTCCTTTGGAGCTAGAATCGTGCATATTGACTAAGTTGACAAAGCCCTCCGTCCCGTCAACTTAGTAGGCCCTAAGTCAGCTGCCACTATCTGGGTCCTAGCTAACAGAGGAGTATTCATTTTTGTGTGCATGTCTGAGCGGTAACATTTTTCATGAAATCTGAGGCCCTTTGGTGGGTCCACGATGTCGATGGAGGAATCATTATTTTGGGCGTAATAAGGCATTTCCTTGTGTGCGGCCGTTGACCCGATTATCGGCCTCTCCATATACAGTCCGCCGGATGCATGTCGATGCGTTGACCCACGTTGACTAGGCAGCGTAGAAACACCAGGCGGTGGGCGGCGGCGAGGCCTAGGAAGGAGCGAGCGAGGCGAGGGAAGACTTCGGCGATTGTTTCCAGCGGAGAATCTGTTGTCTGAGGTTTCTTGGTTACGTCTGCCGTCGCCGGAGAATAACAGCAGGTGTGGGTGAGTAGAGGATGGCTAGGCCAGCGATGTGAGTATGGTGGGGCGGTGAGGCCTACTGGCGACTTGAAGCCGGCCAGGGAGGATGGAGTAAGCAGTCCCTTGGCGCTTGTTTGAGCATCTGGAGCAGGAAGGCGAAGATTGAAGAAGCACGGCGGCCGTTGGATGGCCATCCAACGATCCTTTGCTGTCGTCAACCTTTTTAGGAAAGCCTCAAATCTGTGGAAAATAGCATTCAACCAATCTGCCATTATTTATAATAATTTACAGCCCATTTGCTAATTATTAAGGTTTTTTTTAGCCCATATTCTTTTTGTTAGCATTACAGCCCATATTGTGGCCACGGTTAAAAAATTATACAAAATTTTGCATATTTCAGTGCGGTCCGAATTGTTTTTAATCCTGAAATTTCGACTCGCATTCAAACTGATTTTAAAAATAAATGTATATCAACATAAAATCCAACAAATTCTCCACGCATAAAAATTAATGTAATTTAAAATCTCGAAATGAAAAAAAGATATTTGAAACTAATTGCCAGTTTGATGTGTTTTAAAAATGTACAACCCATTTCTCATTACTGATGGACCATTTTCTCGGCCAGCCGAATGAAGGCTCTCCTCGTCTTGAAATATTTGCAGCCCAACAGGCCTGACAAAGCGACTTACTTGGCAAATCACAAAAAAACTGGGTTGTGACCGTGGACCCAGGTATCGACCTCTCCACGTCTGATACTCTTCCGATGGAAGTCGTTCCTTGACAATGTTGACCACGCCCGTGAGAAAGCACCACAGCGGTGGGCGGCGGCGAGCCTAGGAAGGGGCGGCAGCGGGCGAGGAAAGGCGTGGCGGTGGAAGCCAGCGTGGAGAGAGTGCGAGGTTCACGGTTGACTGCGGTGTGAGCTGCCGTCGCGCGAGGCTGTGGCGGCCAGTGGGAATAGTAGAGGCGGTGAGGCCTCATGGCAACCTGACCCGCCCACGGGAGGCGAGGAGCATGCGACCACGACCGAGCGCTGCTTTGGCGGCTGGAGCAAGAAGACGGAGGTTGAAGAAGCACTCTGATGCGTTGGATGGACATCGTCAGTCCTTTGGAGCTAGAATCGTTCATATTGACTAAGTTGACAAAGCCCTCCGTCCTGTCAACTTAGTAGGCCCTAAGTCAGCCTCCACCATGGTGGGTCCCGGCTAGTAGGGGAGTATTCATTTTACATGCGTAATAAGGAGGCACTTCCGGTGGGTCGGTGGCAATGAGGAGCGTTTTTCATGAAATCTGTGGTCCGTCCGATGGGTCCCAGCTATCGAGGAAAGCGTTTTTTGTGAAATCGGTGGCCCGTCCGGTGGGTCCCAATGATCGAGAGCGTTTTTCATGAAATCTTGGTGGCCCGTCGGTGGGTCCCTGCTGTCGGTGGAGGAATAATTATTTTGCGGCGTAATAAGGAGGCACTTCCTTGCGGCTGCCGTGGACCAGTGTCGGCCTCTCCACGTCTGATACTCTTCGATGGAAGTCGGCCGTTGACCACATTGACCACGCGCGCGAGAGCACCATGGTGGTGGGCGGCGGCAAGGCCTAGGAAGGGGATGACGAGAAGTCGGGGAAAGCGGCGGTGGATGCCCGTGGAGAGATCTGAGGTTCCTTTGGTTGGCTGCGATGTGAGGCTGCGTCGCCCCAGAATAACGGGGGAGTGGGTGAGTGGAGGATGGATGCGGCCAGCGGTGGGAGTAGTATGGGGCGGTGAGGCCTCCAGCGGCAACACACCCGACCCGCCAGGGAGGCAGGAGCATGCGGCACGACCGGTGCTGCTTTGGTAGCTGGGGCAAGAAGACGGAGGTTGAAGAAGCACTACTGCCGTTGGATGGACATCGTTGCGAGAAGCACCAGGCGGTGGGCGGACGGCGAGGCCTACAAAGGGAGCGACATGGGCAGGGAAGACAGGCGGTGGCTGCCCACGATGGAAATCGAGGTTGGCTGGTTCTGCTGCCGTCATTTGAAAATAACGGGAGGTGTGGGTGAGTAGAGGATAGACAGGCCGGGGATGCGAGTATGATGGGGCCGTGAGGCCTGCCGGCAACACTTGCCGGCCATGGGAGAAGCGGGGCGGCGGTTCCGGCAGGCGCTGGTTTGGCGGTGGGGCGGGAAGATCGAGTGGCGAAGAAGCATGATTGCCGTTAGATTGACATCTAACGATGCGGCCTAGTAAGTCGATTGTTGACTAAGTTTCTTTTTGAGAAACCTTGTGTATGCATGAACTTAGTAGGCCCACAAGTCAGCCTCCAAATCTGTGGCGAGACAACATAAAGCCCATTTGCTATTTTTATAATTTGCAGCCCATTTGCTAATTCTTAAGTAATTTATTACAGCCCATTTTCTGCCGGGACCACGGTCAAAAGTTCAACCTTATTTTGCATATTTGGTGGAGTCGAACTGTTGTAATCGAAATGATAAACATTTTTAAGAACTTATTGATTTGCCAAAAAATCATTTTGTTTTTTGTAAGCAAATAAGACGTGGGACAATTGAGTTGGTTTAAGGGAAAACCAGTGGTAAAAAATCAGCGCTGGGTGGGAAAAAACAACAAAAATAAGGATGTAAATATGAAAAGGGAATTTTATGTGTTTTCAATATAATGATACGTGTATATGAACTAGTAAAACTATAGGTAGAGATTAGAAAACGGATGTAGGACATGCGTTTCAAGAGGAAAATAGAACTGGGCTGTGTGTTTGATTCAGTAAAAAAACTGCCTGCGGATGTTGTAAGACAAAATATAACTAATCTTTGGCGGGCGGAGGCGAGTAGATACCTGCTGGATCTTTGTGCCCGTTATGCGTCATGGGCTGGGCTGTTAAAAACAAAACCAACCTGGGCAGTCTACAGCCAGTTGAAACTTGCTCGACCTGAAAAAACAATATATGTGCTCAATAAGCGAGAGAATTCTGCAAGTGCGGACTGATAAGCGGGATGCAGCATGGATATTGTTTTTATCGTGATAATAAGTGCATGCACTTGTTTGAAAAAATTGGAGAAGCTGGGAATTGAGCGGCGGGTGCTTATGCTACCCATCAAATAAAAATCAGGTGCACGAAAATTCGTTTGAAACAAATGATTCAGCTTTATATCCCGTCGACCCTCGGCATGATGGTTGGAAGCAAATGCAAGTTCATACCAAAAGATCGTTAACAACAATACCAACTTGCGGACGACAAGGTAGTACAACTACCAATACCAAACTAACTTATAATCTTTTTACTCCTGGCCTAGTGTTAAATCGGTAGAAAATCTTGCGGAGGACCAGCTCCGCTCCTTCTCTTGCTCCGGGTCCCGAGGTGAATGCTGGTGCATCACCCGATTGGTCCTCTGCTGGTGAAGTTCTTGTTGGTGTGCAGCACAGAACCTTTGCTGCCCGTCGCGGCCGTTGACCATCACCGGCAAGGTATTGCGGTCTTGTGCCACATCGGCGTGCATGCCGCACTCCATTGTATCTTGCGGCGCGTCCGTGCCTTTTGAGCATACAGGAATTGCGCTGGAAGAAATGCTTCCTTAGGCCACTCGATGTGATACTGCGGTATTGTGGAATACAGGTTTTAGTGTACCTAGTTGGCATTTTCATAACATCTTTGGCATGTTGCGATCACTTGTTTCACTTTTTATTAAGCTGTCAAATTGTAATTGCTTCACGGTCTGCGTCTAAAAAGAAAAATAGAGCTATAAACAAAGGAATATGTTTGTGCAAGTAGGCGGCGATCGGTGTCTTACAGGAAGTTTCTCGGGTTGGGTGTAGCATATGCCGTGCTCTTTGTCGATGGTTGGTATGAACAAATCGATGAGAGACTGAAATCTCATGCTGTCGGCACTCACTTTGGCCTCAAGGTGCTCGATCAGCTCTGATCCGTGGGATCGAACTTGGCCTTGACCGGCAGCACCGGCCAATCCTTCTTCGACTTGCATCGGTAATTCCAGTTATATGGTACTCAATGTATGATCAATCGACTGTTTTAAGTGAATGATGAAAGATTTGACAGATAAGTGGTACTCCAAATCTGAAGTCGAGAATACCGAACACGCCGCGGGATTCTTGTGTCACCTCATGCGCAGCGTGTTGTCACGTCAATTCAATGTGTGGACATGATGAATAATTTGACCGGCGTATACTAATACTGCTCTTGTACTACTTACTAGTCGTATTTAGTGTCTGAATTTATACATAGGTTTAACTAACAAGGGCGCTTGAAGCCTAAGCGATATATATATATATATATATATATATATATATATATATATATATATATATATATATATATATATATATATATATATATATATACACACAACATCTCCATCATCATTATCGGTACATCCTCATGGGTGAGTTAGGATGCACTTGATCGAGGAAGGTATCTATCCTTCAAACCGGAGGAGTGCTTCAAACTAACAACGAGTACATAATATCCAACAAAAGAGGTG